>CATIWC010002419.1:0-449323 GCA_948472305.1 Vicia faba
ACAAGTGTGAGTAATTTCTTTATTCTCTTGAGTAAACACTCGTGGTGTTATATGTGTGATTTTCTTTATATTTTTAGTATGATAAGTATGACTAATTTTAAAGTTATGCATCACTTGTGGTTGATCAATGTCTTTTGTGAGATTTTGAGTCTTATAATGAATAACATACTATTTTACCCCAAAATTTGCCCTCCCATTTTTCAACAAGACATTCTCTTAGGGTTCTCAAATGCTCAAGGTTGCTCAAGAATTGATCAGACAAATTCTCCTCCTAAACAAAGGGTCCACAACTAGGGTTTTGTGTTTCTCAAGGAAGATTAAATTTCCAAGGTCTCAAGTGGTTTTCATGGTTCTTCATATGTATTCAAGAATTCTCTTATCAGGTTTGAAGCCTTGCATCACAAGTTTGCCTAGTCAATGGCTCAGATGATGAAAAATCAACTGTATTGGGTAAAAAGTTAACTATGGTCAACATACAATCAAACTTCAAGATTTTTGGTCAACATCACATTTTGAAGCCATATCCATCATTTGATCAAGGGTTGATCATGATTCCTCAAGGAAAGCCCTTAAATCATCAAAAGTCAAAAGTTGCCAAATTAGGGTTTCCTTAGGAGGAAGTCAACTGAACTTTGACCAATCATAACTTTCACACGCTTCATCAGCTTTTCCCCAACCAAATCTCATTTTGAAAGAAATTAAGTTCTCTACAACTTTGTCTCTCTAAGCTCAAGTCCAAAAAGTGCATCATTTGAGAGATATAAGCCAATATATTACACGTCATTTCAAAAGTCAACAAAAAAACACTTTTTGTCAAGGCAACTTACATCAAGATAAAGTCTTCCAAAGCAAAAATGATCAATATAGAGGCTATAGAGGACATCTTGAGCTTCCCAAAAAGTCCAAGACTATTTTCAAAAGATGAAAATTGAGAGAGTTATACCATTACAAGTTGGGGAATTTTGAGCAAGTGCATGAAGTTCAAATTAAGCAAATTTGTAGTTTTGGGCTATTGGGCCTAAATTTTCAGGTCCAAACGTCTTCATGACATGGTTAAAGACCCATAAGTATATTCATACATTATCTTTTATTTTTATTTTATTTATTTTGATTTTTATTCAATTAAATCTAAAATAAATTAAATAAAATATAAAATGAATGGACTAAGACACAAGGCTTTTGATTTCAGTCTTATTGGGGGCTCAAAATCATGTATTTGAGATGGCAAAATCGTGTGGAAGTTTTGTGAATCAAATCTTTGCCAAAATAGCAAGTTTGACATAATTCCAAATTAAATATTTTTCTCCTAATCATGCATGATTCCTTCAATTTTTGTTAACATAATCTCATGACCTATATATACTTAACAATACCAGACCAACAAGACACGAAAAAGCTTCCTCAAAACACCCCTAAGAGTTCTAAAAAATTCTAAAGATTAGGGCAAAGACAAACCCTACTCTCCAGCCGCTCTCAAGAAATTTTGATCTTCACATCATCTACCTGAAGCTTCCAGGAGTTGATACCAGTCCTTATCCATCGCAAATCAACCTCAGAACCCTTCCTTGCGTGAACGTTGGTTGGTAAGTTAGTGAGTTTTGATTTTTAAGATTTAGCACAATTTCAATAGTTGTTAATATGTCAGCATAACTCATATGCATTATTAGAATTGTTCTAACGTCTTACATGTAAGTTTTGGTGCAGAAAGAGAATCGTGTCATTGTTAGGGCACAAAGCTTTTGAAGCTTCAGATCTCACGATGCAAGTATTTTTAGACCAACTAACCATATCATTAAAATCACAGGACCTTAATTAGTCAACTAGGATTGTTTTCTTTTTCGTTTTGATTGAATTTCGCAGGTTTTAGTTTTTGTACAGTCAGAGAAGATGACCGAAACCACCGTCCAGGGTGGTTTGATCGGCGTTTAAAGATGCGTGGCACAAACATGATCTTCTGATTGGTCCATACAAAATACAGGGGTCTCACTCATGCGTGCGTGTTTGGTTGTCAGATTTTTGGAATTTGTTTTATATTTATATATTTATGAATTGACATAGGTTAATGGATGTATGGCCACCCGAGTGGTAGTGCGCTTGCCTCTAAGATATTACTATGCCCATACATGGGTACGATCCTGGCGAGGAACAATTTTTTCATGTTTTGTGATTTTTACAAATCCAATGCAAGCCAGCTCAAGCGTCCACCATACGCTCTCATCTCATCACCATTAAATCTCCATTGATTCAAGATCAACGCGTGAGAACCTGTACGTACACCATGGACTTCCTGGAGCCATCCCCACCGGATCTCATACAGGATAAGGGCTTACATGTTTTGGGCCCAGCAATTTGCTTTCCTCACACCCCTTTGGTTTGCTTTTTTTTAGGCCTAACATCTTTTTTTTATCACTTTTCTTTATTTTTACAACATAATTACTTTTTTAACTTAATTTATTAAAATATTTTTAGATTTAAGGTTTTTTAATTAAATTAACTTTTTTAATTAAATTAACCTAACTTTTTTTAATTAATTAATTTAGTTTTTAGGGTTTAATTAATTAAAATCAACTTCGGTTTGTCTTAATCAATTAATACCCAAACCACCCTTTCAGACCAAAACATGAGAAAAATAAGAGAAAAATACTGAAATCAGTGTCACAAGCCGACACTGGCTGTGTTAGGAAACACGAGCACCCGTGTTAGGAAATACGGGCACCCGTGTTGCGGTAATGAGATTTTAGAAATTCATGCTGTCAGGATGACACAACCAGTGTTGTCTGAAACGGGCTGTCGTGTCAGACCCCTTGGAGTGTGCAGAAAACTTTTCTAAAATCTTGCGATTTTTATTGGTTTTTGCTCTGATTCTTCTTGAATGGCTACCCGAACCTAAAAACATTAAAGAGACACAACCAAAGTATAAAATGCGGAAAAAGGGAAATAAATCGCTTAAAAATAATGACAGAGTTAACTAGAATGAACGGTAAACAAAGGTGTAAAAACTACTGATCAAACTCCCCCAAACTTAGAATGTTGCTTGACCTCAAGTAATAACTAAAAGAGCTCATGAAATGTAAAGTATACCGGTAATCATACGTGAGATTTTTATTCACATTGATCAAGAGATAGTTTGTCCGATATTCACATGACAAGAAGAGTTTTTGTAAGAACCTTTTAATCTTGAGCTTCCTTTTCGGATACCTCTCTAAATATGCCTTGTACTTAAATCTTTTTCCGAATTTCCTCCTCTTTTCATTCGGACAATCAAATTAAGACAATGAGAATTATGATGATCATCACATGCACAAGACTAATCAAATTATTTTGTTTATGCACCAAATAAGAAATACTTGCTACATTTAATACCGATGAAAATTTTCAAAACTTTGTAGTTTATATATTATCATTTTTGGACGTTGTTAAAGGGATCAACCCCCTTTGGGCTGAATAACCTGGTGGGAGTTACCCAACTTAGCGGGCCAGTTGCCTTTTACCGCCTCTTCATTATTTGGTGCCAGCTTTATTTGTTTCTCAACCAATCATACATGCATGTGAATCCATATTATGCCAGACTGTATAGATACACTACTTAATGAGTACTTCTCTGGATTCAAGCACTATAGTACAAATTAACACATTAGACTTGTATCACACTCACATTATTATAAACTTCCTACCCTTAAACAATCATCCCTTTATCTCTATATACTATTCCCGATCTCTTTGAAATACAGGCTCTTGCGTAAAACAAAACAAAAAATTTCAGTCAAAATTTAGGAAGACTTCAACATGTGTTTTTGGAAAGAAAATAGCATAAAACACTAAATCTCCCCAAACTTGAACTAAACATTTTCCCTAATGTTTCATAACAAGATTGAGAAGGGTGACTCATAAAGGATACTGTAACACCAGTTGTTGCATCCTAGGTTTCACCTACAAGGCTGAAGGAAAATTGCGATCAAAAGCGCAGCGGAATTTAAAATTTTCCTTTAGCGATCCTTACGAATGAACATGGTCAGTGATAGAAATATTTACCTCTTGTGGCGATTCAGACCTTTGATGTTGTGATCACGAGAGTTGATGAAGAACAACGCCTCTACTCAGTCCACACGAATAGATCGCTTCCGGTCACAGTGCTAACTGATCACGAACGGAAACCTTGAGTGAGATAGAGAATCAAAAACGAAATTGCATCAAGTGAAATTGCTTCATCACAAGGGATCTATTTATAGAATCACTCGTGTGGGCTACAAGCTAAAAGCCCAATTAAGGCTATAAGCTAAAAGCCCAATTAAGCTTATGGACATCATACCTTATGATGTACCATATATCACTTATCCACGTGGTACCTTACCACTTTCCGTATTACACTTAAGTGCACCGTACCTTATGGTGTTCCTTATTTATTCTATCTCTCATCAACCTGTCCTTATGTGTGTGACCCTGTAGGTTTTCGCGACGTTGGTAATTATATTAAATCACACATTTAATATAATAAACAGTGAGCGGTATCTAGCAACACATCATTGTTACCCAAGTCACGAAAATGTCATGTGATCTGACCAAACCTTTTCCGTGATAATATTTGTGTTGTACAATTACCCTTTTGCCCTCATGTCTATATTGAACACAAGGCATGCACTGTGTCACCCTTGTCCAATTCAATATTGGCCCCTTAGACATTTATCCTGTTATGCAGGATGAGCAAATTCCATCTAGGTCACTCATGTCCCTTAGCATGCTTTGTGAAGTACCCATCAACCGTCTTTATAGTCATCCAGTTACGGATAACGTTTGATCAGCAATAAAGTACTTGACTCTACATCTAGGGTCCATAGTGGTTTCAGGTCGAAGGGTGGTATACACCATTATCATCATGAGAATAACTTATGACACTTTGCATAACATTCTATGTAGTATTCTCATAGCGGGTCAATCCAGTATAAATATTACTCCTAATATTCATCCCTATGTCAAGATCTGATAACTCCTTATCTATGATCCATGAGATGTGATCATCAATCTATCTTCATAATAATATTAATGCTTTAATGTTATCCCACTTCACATTAAAGCTTGACTACAAATACTTTAAGAATAGTGTCTTATGTTTAATGGGATCTCATGATTAAGTCACACTTAACATTTCATTAAACAAATAAACCATTCTAGGGACTTTATTATTTTGGAAAACAAACATAATAAAGAAATTCCTTTTATTATTAATAAATAATTCGATACAAGTACCAAAAGTATTGGCCTCTAGGGCTTACACCAACAATCTCCCACTAACACTAGAGCCAATTAGGCATACCCCTAATACCCATAGATCTAGTATGTTCATCATACTTCAGCTGCGCAAGAGGCTTTGTTAATGGGTCAGCAACATTGTCAAGTGTAGGTACTCTGCATATTTTCACATCTCCCCGATCGATTATCTCTCGAATGAGATGATAACGCCTAAGTATGTGTTTGGATCGTTGGTGAGATCTAGGCTCCTTAGCTTGTGCGATAGCACCATTGTTATCACAATAGAGATCAATGGGATCCACAATGCTATGGACTATGCCAAGTTCACTAATGAACTTCTTGATCCAAACAACTTCCTTTGCTGCAGTTGAGGCAGCAATATACTCAGCCTCGGTTGTAGAATCAGCAACTGTATCTTGCTTTGAACTTTTCCAGCTCACAGCGCCACCATTTAAACAAAACACATAACCAGATTGCGATCTAAAGTCATCCTTATCTGTTTGGAAGCTAGCATCGGTGTATCCAAATACAACAAGCTCTTCCTGACCTCCATATATCAAGAATGAGTCCTTAGTCCTTCTCAAGTACTTAAGGATATTCTTGACAGCTACCCAATGAGCATCACCGGGATTAGATTGGTACCTACTCGTTGCACTTAAAGAATACGAGACATCTGGTCGAGTACATAGCATGGCATACATGATAGATCCTATTGCAGATGCATATGGAATCTTATCCATGCGATCCCTTTCTTCCTTACTTGAAGGGGATTGTATTTTTGACAGACACATGCCATGTTGCATAGGTATGAATCCTTTCTTGGAATCATGCATATTAAAGCGTCTCAACACTTTTTCTATGTATGTACTCTGACTTAGGCCAAGCAGTTTTTGTGACCTATCTCTATAGATCCTGATTCCTAATATATAGGCTGCTTCACCTAGGTCCTTCATTGAAAAGAATTTCCCTAACCAAGTCTTCACTTGTTGCAAGGTAGGGACATCGTTTCCAATGATTAATATGTCATCTACATATAATACCAGGAATACGATCATGCTCCCACTAACCTTCTTGTAGACACAAGGCTCATCTTCATTCTTGATGAATCCATATTGTTTTACTGTTTCATCAAAATGAAGATTCCATCTTCTGGAAGCTTGCTTCAATCCATAAATTGATCGCTGTAACTTACATATCTTTTGGGCTTCTTCTGGTATGTCAAATCCTTCAGGTTGTGTCATGTACACATCCTCAAGAAGATTCCCATTAAGGAAAGCAGTTTTGACATCCATCTGCCATATTTCATAATCATGATATGCAGCGATAGCAAGTAAAATCCGAACAGATTTAAGCATTGCAACTGGTGAAAAGGTTTCATCATAGTCAACCCCATGAATTTGTTTATAGCCTTTTGCAACCAGTCTTGCCTTATAGGTATGTACCTTACCATCCATGTCAGTCTTCTTTTTGAAGACCCACTTGCATCCTATAGGGTTAACTCCTATAGGAGGCTCTACCAAGGTCCAAACCTGGTTTGTGTACATGGAATCCATTTCAGATTTCATGGCTTCTAGCCACTTCTCAGACTCAGGACCAGTTATGGCCTCTTGGTAGGTCACAGGCTCATCTTGATCCATGAGTAATACATCACCCTGATCACTTATGAGATATCCATATCTCTTAGGTTGTTGACGTATCCTGCTTGACCTACGTTGGTCTTGTTCTACTTGAGCAGGTTGCTCTTCCACAACTACTTGTGTTTCCTGCTCTAATTCCTCCATAGGTGTATCAATGCTTTGTGGTTCTTGAATTTCTTCAAGCTCTATTTTCCTCCCACTGATTCTTTTGGAAATAAAATCCTTTTCCAGAAAAACTCCAGTTCGAGCGACAAACACTTTGCCCTCAGAAGGATTGTAGAAGTAATACCCTATTGTTTCTTTAGGATACCCCACAAATAAGCATTTTTCAGATTTGGGCTCAAGCTTAGTTGAAATCTGTCGTTTCACATAAACTTCGCAACCCCAAATCTTCATGTAAGACATATGTGGTTTCATACCACTCCATATTTCATATGGTGTCTTCTCAACCTTTTTGGATGGAACCCGGTTAAGTGTGTAAGCTGCAGTCAATAGTGCATGTCCCCAAAAGGAGTTCGGAAGATCGGCGTGACTCATCATGGATCCGACCATGTCTAACAAGGTTCGATTTCTTCTCTCAGATACATCATTCCATTGTGGTGTTCCGGGAGGAGTAAGTTGGGATAAAATCCCACATTCCTTTAGATGGTCATCAAACACTAGGCTTAAATATTCACCGCCTCGATCTGATCGAAGAACTTTAATATTCTTACCTAGTTAGTTTTTTACTTCATTCTTGAATTCCTTGAATTTTTCAAAGGTTTCATATTTGTGTTTCATTAAATACACATAACCATATCTACTGAAATCATCAGTAAATGTGATGAAGTATTGAAAACCTCCTCTGGCTGGTATGTTCAGTGGTCCACATACATCAGTATGTATGAGGGCCAAAAGATCATTAGCCCTTTCACCTTTTCCTGTGAATGGGGACTTTGTCAGCTTTCCAATTAAACAAGATTTGCATGTCTCATATGATTCATAATCAAAAGAGTCCAAGAGTCCATCTTTATGGAGTTTGGAAATGCGTTTCTCATTTATGTGGCCTAAGCGACAGTGCCAAAGGTAGCTTGGATTTAACTCATTAGGTTTAATCCGTTTAGTATTAATGTTATAAATTGGCATTTCAAGATCAAGGACATATAGTCCATTGTTCATTTGTGCAGAAGCATAGAATATATCATTCAAATAAATAGAGCAACAATTGTTCTTTATTATAAATGAAAAACCAAACTTGTCCAAACAAGAAACGGAAATAATATTCCTACTAATTGCAGGTACATAATAACAGTTCTCTAACTGAATTATTAAACCACTAGGTAAAGTCAAAACATAAGTTCCTACGGCTAAAGCAGCAACCTTTGCTCCATTTCCAACTCGTAGGTCAACTTCACCTTTTGCCAAATCTCTCCTTTTTAGCCCCTGCACATTAGTACAAATGTGAGAACCGCATCCAGTATCTAATACCCATGATGCAGAAGTAGATAAATTAATTTCAATAACAAAAATACCTGAATTTGAAGTTCCTACTCCATTGTTCATATCTTCCAGGTACTTTGGGCAGTTTCTCTTTCAATGTCCGGTCTTACCGCAATGGAAGCAAGTGCCCTCCTTTGCTATGCCTCCACTAGGCTTCAAAGCAGGAACAGTAGGTTTAGGCTTGGCAACTTCCTTGCCTTTCCCTTTACCAACTTGCTTGGTAGGCCTCTTGTTCAGCTTCTTTCCATTACTGACCATCAGAATGGACTTCCCTTTTGTCTTCATATTCTGCTCAGCAGTTTTCAACATGCTTAGCAAATTCTGGAAGACTCTTATCCATGTCATTCATGTTGAAATTCATGACAAACTGATTAAAGCTATCTGGCAACGATTGCAAGATAAAATCAGTTGCAAGTTCCTTTCCAAGCGGAAACCCTAACTTTTCAAGGTTCTCCACATACCCAATCATTTTGAGTACATGGGGACCTACAGGGTTTCCCTCAGTTAACTTGATGTTAAAAAGGGCCTTTGAAACCTGAAATCTCTCATTTCTTGCCTGCTCTTGATAGAGAATTTTCAAATGTCCGATCATATCGAATGCTGACATGTTCTCGTGTTGCTTTTGCAACTCCGAGTTCATAGTAGCTAGCATGAGACAAGCGGCTTCATTAGCATCATCAAAATGCTTCTTATAAGCATCTCTTTCTGCCTTAGGTGCCGAACTAGGCGGTTCCTCTTCAGGAACAAGTGTCTCCAAGACATACAGCTTCTTATCGTGCTTGAAGATAATCCTCAGATTTCTGTGCCAATCCAGGAAATTTGTCCCAGACAATTTTTCCTTATCTAGGATTGATCGCAAAATATGGTTGTTTGTTGTCATGGTAATCTACAAAAAATTGAAAATATAAGTATCATTAAAACAACATATTTAATTAGGCCTTTAATCAAATATGCTCCCACTATTTTACTCAAACCAAATGACCCTTATCATTTGATTCGGAAAATCCCGTTGGAAGACTTTCTAGTGGGTCGAGATCCACATTTCACTTCATTCTAAGTCAGCGTTAGGCTGATTACACAAAACTAGGTTATTTAGGTAGGAACTCCTTCCAATTGTATCTCATACAACTCTCGAATATTTTCAGTTGGGTGAATAACTCCTTATTCTAATTCATCATATGAATCATTCCCAACTCTTGCTTCTAAACATGTATAATCTTATTATAATGTGTTTAGTTAAGTTTGACCCATTGTTTTAGCAGTTGGATATTACAATTATCCCATCGCACCTTACTAATATAGAACATGCACCTCGCGTAGGCGAAACCTACATTGTTCGATACTAGTCTTGATGAGTGCTAAAAATTGGAAAGCATGAACTTAATATTTAACTTGAGGGATTTTGTTATTAGTTTTGATCTCACCGGCTTAACATGCAATTCGTCTCTCTCATGCATCAACATACAAACACATGCATCAATATACATAAAAGGATACAGTTATGGCCCCTAGCGCAATTGTTATCCCAAGTCAATGAGAGAACCTAAGCTAACCTAATAACGATCTAAACTTCTCCAAGCAAGATCTCCAAGGTTATCCTCCTTTGATATTGTATTCTTCTCTTTCTTCATAACATTACATTACATAAAAGAAACTCGTTTTACATAAGAGGGAGTGAGATGAGAAAATAAGTTACATCAAGAATTTTAGAGAGAGGCACGACACGCAGGCCGTATTTTACAATCCCAAAACAAAATAAAGGAAAAAACTAAGGCCATAACTGATCACCACAAGACAATAATAATAAACACACTTTTATTATTAGTTTAAATTTTGTTAATTAAAAAAAAGGCAAATTAAATTTCGACGATTGATCACACTACACAGAGTTAGCCGGGGGTTCCGCTGCCCGGTCAACGGACGGTGGTTCCGCTGACCGTTCAGCGGACGGGGGTCAAGGGGGCAGCACCCCTTTGCGGGGTTGTTAGGGGCAGCACCCCTTTGCGGGGTTGTTAGGGGCAGCGCCCCGACGCAAAATTTTAATGAACAATTCATTTGAAATCGGCGTCATTTTCGCACAACTCTTGTACATTCACAACCCTAATCGCATAACTCTGCAACAACACAACCCTTGTGCCGTCATGAACCCTAATGCAACAGTTTCATGCTGTCAAACACATTTCGATTGATAATTCAGTATGATTAATCACATGCCATTGCTTCACCATACTAATGTCGGATTCCGAAGCATATGAACAGTGATTGGTCAAAGGAATAACAATCATCAAGTATTTGAAAGAACGAAACAGAAACAGTATATCCCATATACCATCGTTGCATCAGATTTACGTATATCATATATAAAAGTGATCGATCTTATTTGTGTAACCTATGGACGATCGATGTATCGCTGCTTCACCATACTAATGTCAGATTCCGAAGCATAGTCAACATCAATCATCCAAATCGTACACAACAGATGCCAAATTTAATTACTTGTTTATTATTCAATTCCTTCTGGTTTTAATCGAATCAAAACAGAAAATATAGAACATAAACAACTATCAGATCCATGGTTTCGTAAGTGGTTCAGTGGTATCAGAGCCACTTACGAAACCAGGCTCTGATACCACTGAAGGAAAATTGCGATCAAAAGCGCAGCGGAATTTAAAATTTTCCTTTAGCGATCCTTATGAATGAACATGGTCAGTGATAGAAATATTTACCTCTTGTGGAGATTCATACCTTTGATGTTGTGATCACGAGCGTTGATGAAGAACAACGCCTCTACTCAGTACACGCGAACAGATCGCTTCCGGTCACAGTGCTAGCTGATCACGAACGGAAACCTTGAGTGAGAGAGAGAATCAAAAACGAAATTGCATCAAGTGAAATTGCTTCATCACAAGGGATCTATTTATAGAATCACTCGTGTGGGCTACAAGCTAAAAGCCCAATTAAGGCTATAAGCTAAAAGCCCAATTAAGCTTATGGACATCATACCTTATGATGTACCATATATCACTTATCCATGTGGTACCTTACCACTTTCCGTATTACACTTAAGTGCACCGTACCTTACGGTGTTCCTTATTTATTCTATCTCTCATCAACATGTCCTTATGTGTGTGACCCTGTAGGTTTTCGCGACGTTGGCAATTATATTAAATCACACATTTAATATAATAAATAGTGAGCGGTATCTAGCAACACATCACTGTTACCCAAGTCACGAAAATGTCATGTGATCTGACCAAACCTTTTCCGTGATAATATTTGTGTTGTACAATTACCCTTTTGCCCTCATGTCTATATTGAACACAAGGCATACACTGTGTCACCCTTGTCCAATTCAATATTGGCCCCTTAGACATTTATCCTGTTATGCAGGATGAGCAAATTCCATCTAGGTCACTCATGTCCCTTAGCATGCTTTGTGAAGTACCCATCAACCGTCTTTATAGTCATCCAGTTACGGATGACGTTTGATCAGCAATAAATTACTTGACTCTACATCTAGGGTCCATAGTGGTTTCAGGTCGAAGGGTGGTATACACCATTATCATCATGAGAATAACTTATGACACTTTGCATAACATTCTATGTAGTATTCTCATAGCGGGTCAATCCAGTATAAATATTACTCCTAATATTCATCCCTATGTCAAGACTTGATAACTCCTTATCTATGATCCATGAGATGTGATCATCAATCTATCTTCATAATAATATTAATGTTTTAATGTTATCCCACTTCACATTAAAGCTTGACTACAGATACTTTAAGAATAGTGTCTTATGTTTAATGGGATCTCATGATTAAGTCACACTTAACATTTCATTAAACAAATAAACCATTCTAGGGACTTTATTATTTTGGAAAACAAACATAATAAAGAAATGCCTTTTATTATTAATAAATAATTCGATACAAGTACCAAAAGTATTGGCCTCTAGGGCTTACACCAACAAAGGCCCCCTTTTTATTACCTTAAGATAAAACAAACAATGAAAAGAAAAAGCTAAGTCATTAAAAGCGTGGGTTTTCTCCCACGAAGCACACGTTTAACATCAGATGGCTTGACGGTTCGTCACCCATGTTAGGGTGGCTTATATGACACAAAGAATACATCATCTTTTTTCTTATTTTGTTTGACAACAATCCCATGAACTTAAAGTATTGATGATATTGCTTCCAAATCATTTTCAGTTTGATTATATTGAATAAGGCATAAATGTCATTTAATACTTTGTCAATTTCTTGTTTTTCATCTGCCTTGTTGTGAAAATAGTTATTAGGGATACTCTTTTGTTGAAGATTTTCTTGTTGGATTTCCACATCTTCATAAAATTTTAAATTTGTAGTTTCATCCAAAACTAGATCATCTTCAAGTTCCCTTATTTCTTCTTTCCCATATTTCTTGTTTACCACAAATTATTCTATACTTCCTACATCATTTTCATATGATGTTATGTATTCTTCTTCTGGTTTCACATCTTCTTCTTCCAACTTGTACTCTCTCCAAATAAACCTATATGGATAACAATTAGCTTACTTACATTCATTCATAAGAATTCTTACCTCCTGTTGTACCCCAAAATTTGCCCTCCCATCCTTCAGGAATTCATCCTGAACTCTCAGGTTTTTTCTCTTAAACAAAACCAAGCCCTTAATTATCGTTCCTTTCCAAACAAACAATTTACAAGAGCAAAGTGGTCATTCGCAAGCTCTAAAGGCAAAGTTTTTACCTTGAAAAAATTAAATTCTAAACATTGGGAATTTTTCTCTAAAAAAGGGGTGTTTAAGAAGAAAATGGCACTTCAGAGCTTCTGCACCAACCTCTCAGCAGAAACAGTCAGAGATTGTAAACGTGGTTCAACACGTGATCTTCAGTCAGAACATGGCTCTTTCAGCAGCTACACCAACTCAGTCAGAGATTGTAAACGTGGTTCAGCACGTGATCTTCAGTCAGAACATGGCTTTTTCAGCAACTACGTAAGAGTTCAGTCAGAGTTTGCTAGAAAAAAGCAACAAAGCCAGAAACTCCTTCAGAACGTACTGGGATCAGAAGATAATAGGATCAGCAGATTGGGTAAAGTATTGAGGCATGATCACTAAGTCCAGAAACTTTAAAGGCAGATCAAAGGAGCATACTGGAAAACTCTCAGAACTTGCTGAGACAGCAAGAGGCCAAGGTCAGAGCTTGGTTTACGTTGTTTCTGGTGAAGCAGAACTGCTGGCTCAAGTTTTAGGTAATGATGCAAAATCTCCTATTACAAGATTTTTGATGTTGATAAATCTCATCACCATTTAATGCTCATTAATGCTCACAACCACTCCTGAACATTCATCCAAGGGGGCTCTCCACGTGTGGCTTGGTAAACATCTTTGTGCAGGTTTAGGCATGGGTCTATGCGCCACTTTTCGCCTATAGAGGTCACTTCTCCTCAATCCTTGCCTACTGTTCCAACCTAGGCTGAAAAGCTGTCCATCATCACAACTTTTCATGAACTTCCTTCAAAAACAATTTAACCTCTCCTGCATAGTATGGGCGCCATTTAAACGTTCAAAAATCCACAAAGCTTGGCCTATAAATAGGACACCATTGTCCATCACATAAAAAAAGGAGGGAAAAAAAACATCCAGAAAAAATTGCTAGAGAAGAAACAGAAAACTCTAGTAAAAGAAAAAAACCTTGTGAATCTCTGTCCAAAATCCCTGGTATTTTTTCACAAACTTTGAACTTCCTACCTCCAAACTTCATTAATACCCAATTTTCTTTATGATCAAAGAACACCCTTACAGTTTCTGATCATACACACACATACCTTCTCCATCCATCCATTCTAAAAAGAACCTGTCCAGAACACCATCAGAGCTAAAGCTAGCTCCCACTCACAGACTTTTTCAACAGCCAGGTAAGCACCTGCTGACTTTCGTCACGCTGCTAAGCATCATCAGCTTTGCATGCTCAATAAACATAATGTAAATATCATGTTGCTGTTGTTTGCGTTCTGAAGATTTCCATACCCCAGAATGTTTAAGTAGGAAGTGAATCAGTGTAGAACTTGCCTGTGACCTTGTTGGTTCTGTCTCCTGAAACACTTTGACATTTGCTGAATTTTTCCCAAGCATGTTTTCTGTTTTGTGGAAAAATAATAAAACTGCAGATGTTCTGGCTAGAACAGGGAGAAGCCAAGTTCTGACTTTGACGTTAGCACATCTGAAGCCTGTTTTGCTGTCAATAATATCAGAATTTCTGAAAATTATTGTATGTCCAGCAGGGTCAGAACTTCTGATTTCCCCACTAACAAACTTTTGTCTTGCAGCGCATGGGGGTCAGAACTTCTGACCTTCCCACTAACAGGTTTCTGTTTTGCAGGTGCCAGAGTCAGAAGTTCTGACTCATACATTTTCACTAACAGGTTGATAATCTTGCAGCAGGCTTGGGTCAGAACTTCTGACTTCCTCTCAGCAGCGCGCTAGCCCTCTCTCTTTCTCTCTATCTTCCCTTTGTTATTTTCTTTTCTTATCTATTTTTCTCGTTGAACCACCCCCATGTACAAATGTGTATCCCCATCCCCTAAATGTTGTAATAGCGTAGGATTTTACATTTCCGCATTTTATTGTTTTCAAATATAAATTCTAGTAATTAGGATATGTATGGAAAGATAAAATCAATGAAATAGAAAATCCTAATTCAAGATAAACTCTTGCATGCAATAAAAACGCACTTGCACATAAACACCCCTAAGGTATCTCCACTTGGTTGCCTAAACAAATGGCCATGATATGCATGTTGAGTATCTATTGGCAAAACAAAAACAAAACAAAAGATCATAGTCCCTCGATGACGCTATCTTGGTTGCCTATACAAAAATGATCTAGTCCCTCGGAAAATTGCTAAAAGATACTTGACACAATTGCTATCATAGTCTATACGATGACCCGCGTCTGTCTCGTTTAACATCCTAACACAAGGTTGTTCACCAAATGCAATGGTGAAACAACACTGTTAAAAGGGTTAAAAAAACATAAGAAAGATCTTTGAGTAAAATAGGGTAGATAGCTCTTAGTTACTTGATCAAAAGCTTGCAAAAACATCCTTGCTATTTTCAAACACCCCTCACAACACAACTTCAAAACAATTTCAAATCAAACTTTCAAATATTTTCAAAAGACAAAAATACCTTTGTATACATTCAAACAAGAATCATTACAAAGGTTGCCACAACGATGGCCTCTTTTCAAAAGCCTTTTCAAAAACCACGCACAAAGCACCATTTCAAAACAAATTGAAAAGCAAACGCAAGTGATCTAAAACTAAGAGCCCATGGAAAACCATGGATGAAAAGGGTGCTAGCACCTTCCCTTTTCATAATCTACTCCCTGAACCCAAGAAAACATCTCAAAGGTCTTTCCTATGCTTTTTGACCTTTCCTTAGGATAAAATAAAAAGTCAGTGGCAACTCTTTCTAAACTGAAACATTTTGCGAACACGAACGCAAAATCCCAAGTCAGTTCTCCCACCGTATCACACCTCCCTCTTATATGCTTTTAAAATTTTAGTCGCCTCTTCCAAAGTGAATCCTGAATCAGGCGACCAACATGCAGGAGATATAGGTGGCAATGTTTAAAAATAATACATGACTACAAACTCAAACACTTTATTAATAGTAAAGTATAGAAGAATTCATGGAGCAAACATAATCTGACTTTTTGTTTTGTTTTTTACAATAGAATAAAACATTTGAACATCCATCCAAAATCCTAAGTCCTTAGAGAATTATTATGAAATCAAGCCTTTGTTTTTATCAAGAGTTAACCAGTAACTATAGGGTATCCATAGTCGTAGGTGATATCTACTACAGTCTAATCGTACAAAAACTTTAACAACCACAGTCCAACTGATTAGTAACTGTAGATTAATCCTTGTTAGTCTGACAAAAAAAGCATAAAAACCTTGTACAATTAAATTGAATAAGAAAAACAATTGTATTATGCAATTAGGACTTCAGAATCGTTAAAAAATAAAATCAGAGACACCCCCTTACCATTGGGGAAGTTATCTACTCATACTATTCAAAGAAAACAAAAGATAAATTATAAACATTACAAGTATTGGGGATAAATTTGATCTTCAATCCTTTCCGTTCATGAAAATCTGCTTCCACCAAAACCCTTGTCTTCTCTAATCTGCTCTCGTGTAATTCTTTGCTTGCCAAAAAGTCCCCTAATTCATCGTGAAAACTTATATAAATAACAAACATTCACTTAGGTCGGTCGGAAATACCCAAACCACCCTTTTAGACCAAAACTTGAGCAAAATAAGAGAAAATACTGAAATCAACATCACAAGCCGACATTGACCGTGTTAGGAAACACGGGCGCCTATTTTACACCTCTGAGATTTTGGAAATTTATGCTGTCAGGATGACACGACCAGTGTTTCCTGACACAGACGGCTGTGTCTGACCTCCTAGAGTGTGCAAAAAACTTTTCTTAAATCTTGCGATTTTCAGTGTTTTTGCTCCGATTCTTCTTGAATGGCTACCTGAACCTAAAAACATTAAAGAGACTCAACCAAAGCATAAAATACGGAAAAGGGAAATAAAGCGCTTAAAAATAATGACAGAGTTAACTAGAATAAACGGTAAACAAAGATGTAAAAACCACTGATCAAACTCCCTAAAACTTAGATTGTTGCTTGACCTTAAGCAATAAATAAAAGAGCGCATGAAATGCAAAATATACCGATACTCATACGTGAGATTTGTGTTCACATTAATCAAGAGATAGTCTGTCCAGTGTTCACACGACACGAAGAGTTTTTTTAAGAACCTTTTAATCTTGATCTTCCTCTTCATATACCTCTCTAACTATTCTTTGTACTTAAGTCTTTTTCCGAATTTCCTCTTCTTTCATTCGGACAACCAGATTAAGGCAATGAGAATTATGATGATCATTACATGCACAAGACTAATCAAACTTTTTTGTTTAGGCACCAAATAAGCAATACTTGCTACTTTTAATACCAATGAAATTTTCAAAACTTTGTAGTTTATATATTGTCCTTTTTGGACTTTGTTTGGGGATCAACCCCCTTTGGGATGAATAACTTGGTGTAGGTTACCCAACTTAGCGGACCGATTTCCTTTTCCCACCTTTTCATTATTTGATGCCAACTTTATTTGCTTCTCAACCAATAATACATGCATGTGAATCCATATTATGCCAGACTGTATAGATAAACTAGTCAATAAGTACTTCTAAGTATTCAAGCACTATGGTACAAATCTATACGTTAGACTCGTATCACAGTCACATTATTCTAAACTTCCTACCATCAAACAATCATCCCTTTATCTCTATATATTAGTCCTGATCTCTTTGAAATACAGGCTCTTGCATAAAAGAAAACAAAAAAATTTGGTCAAAATTTGGGAAGGCTTCAACGTGTTGTTTTACAAAGCAAATAGCATAAAACAAACAAACAAAACAACAAACAAAACAGTAAATCCATCCAAACTTGAACTAAACATTTTCCCCAATGTTTCAGAACAAGATTGAGAAGGGTGACTCATAGAGTGTACTGCAACACCAACTGTTGCATCCTAGCTTTCCCTGCAAGGCCCCCTTTTTATTACCTAAAGACAAAACAAGCAAAAAAAAAAGTCATTAAAAGCGTGGGTTTCCTCCCATGAAGCACATTGTTTAATGTCGGATAGCTCGACGGTTCATGACCCATGTTAGGGTTGCTTATATGACACAAAGAATACATCATTTTTTTTCTTTCCCTTGTTTGACAACAATCCCATGAACTTAAAGTATTGATGATATTGCTTCCAAATTGTTTTCAGTTTTATTTTATTGAACAAGGCATAATAAATGTCATCCAATACTTTGTCAATTTCTTGTCTTTCATTTGCCTTGTTGTGAAAATAGTTTTTAGGGATACTCTTTCATTGAAGATTTTCTTGTTGGAGTTCAACATCTTCAAAAATTTTTAAATTTGTAGTTTCATCCAAAACTAGATCATCTTCAAGTTCCCTTATTTCTTCTTCCCTATATTTCTTGTTTACCTCAAATTCTTCTATACTTCCTGCATCATTTTCATCTGATGTTATGTATTTTTCTTCTGGTTTCACATCTTCTTCTTCCAACTTGTACTCCCTCCAAATAAACCTATATGGGTAACAGTTAGCTTCCTTACATTCATTCATAAGAATTCTTACCTCCCTCTTATATGCTTTAAAAAATTTAGTCGCCTCTTCCAAAGTGAATCCTGAATCAGGCGACTAACATGCAGGAGATACAGGTGGCAATGTATAAAAATAATACATGACTACAAAACTCAAACACTTTATTAATAGTAAAGTATAGAAGAATTCGTGAAGCAAATATAATATGACTTTTTTACAATAGAATAAAATTAAAAAAAATAAAATAAAAAAAACTGAAACAAAATTTTAGTCGACGAACAACAAAATTTTAATTGAACTAAAATTAAAACTCTATATTTCGGCAGTCTGCAGCAACGACGCTAAAAACTTAATCAGAAAAATAGCAAGTGTATTATTTTGCCTCTGCAATAATAATGAGAAAAGTTCCCCGAATGTCGATCTCAAGGACTGCGTATAAATATCGAGCTCAAATTCTTGTTCGATTGAACAATAACTAGAGTTTAGGTTTGATTTGCTAAAATAAAATAATTGCGAATAAAATAAATAGATGCGAAAGACTGTTTTGACAGATATGAGTAACATGCTAGGGAAGGTGTATGATTTTCTCTATAATAACCTTGAATCCTGATTTCTTCAACAAGTTCATAAAATTCAATTACCAACCCCTTAGGTTATTTTCCCCTAAGTCCTTAGTGGGAAAACCTTTGAACATCCATTATAAATCCTAAGTCCTTAGAGAATTATGATGAATTCAAGCCTTTGTTTTTATCAAGAGTTAACCGCTAACTATAGGGTATCCCTAGTCCTAAGTAATATCTACTACAGTCTAATCATACAAAAACCTTAACAACCACAATCCAGTTGATTGTTAACCGTAGATCAATTCTTGTTGGTCCGACAAAGAAAGCATAAAAACCTTGTACAATTAAACTGAATAAGAAAAAAATTGTATTATGCAATCAAGAATTCAGAGTTGTTACAAAATCACATTAGGGATATCCTCATATCATTAGGGAATTTAGCTACTCATACTATTCAAAGAAAACAAAAGATAAATTATAAACATTACAAGTATTAGGGAGAAATTTGATCTTCAATCCTTTTCGTTCATGAAAATCTCCTTCCACTGAAACCCTTGTCTTCTCCAATCTTCTCTCGTGTAATTATTCGCTTGCCAAAAAGTTCACTAATTCATCGTGAAAACTCATCTAAATAGCAAACATTCACTTTGGTCGGTCGCAAATACCCAAACCACCCTTTCAGATAAAACCTTGAGCAAAATAGGAGAAAATACTGAAACTAATGTAACAAGCCGACACTGGCCGTGTTAGGCAACACGGGCACCCATGTTTCACCTATAATATTTTAGATATTCATACTGTCAGGCTGGCACGACCAGTGTTGCTTGACACGGGTGGCCTTGTTGCCTGATACAGCCAGTGTTGCTTGACACGGGCGATCGTGTCAGACCTCCTGGAGTATGCAATTTTTTTCTTCTGAATTCTTGCAATTTTTCCTTGATTTTGCTCTTATTCTTCTTGAATGCCTACCCGAACTCAAAAACATTAAAGAGACACAACCAAAGCATAAAATACAGAAAAGGAAAATAAAGAGCTTAAAAAAATTACAAAATTAAATTGAATGAACTGTAAACAAAGGTGTAAAAAATACTTATCAATGACTCTGAGAATACTTTTCTCTCCTTGGAAAACATATCCTTTCTTGTCGAGTTCACCAAGAGAAATGAGGCACATACCTGACTTTAGTCAACAACCTTATTGACTCATCATGGAGCTTAAATCTCACAGATCCAACACCTATAATTTGCAAGCTTTGTTGTTTCCCAGCAATACAGATCCACCATCTTGATCACATAGTTCCTCGAACAAGTCTTTGTTTGGAGTCATGTTCTAAGTGCAACCTGAATCCATAATCCACTCTTTACTTGATTTGCCGCTTGAAACCACAAGAACATCTGACGAGTCAAAATTATCTTGAACAATGGTTGCATTGCCATTATGTTTACCTCAATTATCTTTCATACTTTTATGTCATACCTTTCTTGTATGACCCTAATTCTTATAGTGATAACATCGAATACCAGATGCATCACCACTCCAAGACTTCTGCTGACTTTTACCCTTCTTCTTGTCGAACTTGCCATATTTCTTTGTGAATCTTGTCTTAATCTACAGATCTTCACCATTCGAAGATGGATTGTGTTCCTTTCATTCATTCAAATACTTAGAGTACAAGGATGATTGAACTTCTTCAAAGGTCAGCGACTCTCTTTCATACAAGAGAGTTTCTTTTGAGTGAGCATGTGTTTTAGGAAAAACACACAAAAGTAATAACACTTAATATTCATCCTCGATTTTGACATTGATATTTTCAAGATAAAGAATCAACTTGTTGAATATATCCAACCGATGAGATAAAACTTGGACTTCACTCATCTTGAGTGAATATAGATCTTGCTTCAGTTAGAGGAGATTGACCAACGATTTGATCATGTACAAAATTTTGAGTTTCTTTGATAGACCAGACGTCGTCGTCTCCTTCGAAACATGTCAAAGAACCTTATCACGAAGGCTCAATAAGATGGCACCGTGGACTTTCTCTATCATAGCTGTTTTTTCTTTATCCTTTAATGCAACATCCATTTCTACAACTCCCTTCAACGCTTCTAAACAACCCTGCTGAACTAGTAATAATTTCATCTTCAAGCGCCACATACCAAAATCGTTCACTCCGGTGAACTTTTCAATCTCATACTTTGTTGACGGCATCTTCTCCACGCCTACCACACCAATTTATTGAGAAAAACGATCTCAAGAACAGAGTATAACATGTTTCTTGATTGGCAAAAACCCACAAGGGTAAGAAAGAGAGAAGCAAAAAGAACACAAAGAATTTGTCATAAACTATTATTCTTTACTTTTTCTTTTGAACAAGATTACAAGTGTTACATAATAACAAATAACATCTTCCAGCCTAATTAGAATTTGTGTTGTACAATGATTAGAGACTAGTATGCTATTTATAAGAAAACTCACACGCTAAATTAATGAGGTTTTACATACAAAATCATTACAAGCTAACTTAGGGATCAAACTAACTTAAACAATTGGGCATAACAAACAGGTCCAATTCGACATGCTAACAAACCTAGCAAATATCGACTAATGCATGTTAGAACAACTTCAACTACAACATACACTATTTCGAAAGCAGCATGCGAACAAGTTTCGACCTCATACTTAATTCTTGTCGGAGCCACCTCTTCAACCATATTAAAGTTCGATCCAATATCTCACAATTATCACTTAATTACCGAATATCTATTATTAGCATGATTAAAACCACATTCTCTAAAAGTATATATTTTAAATATTTATTTAGTAGGCCTTGTAAAATATCCTATATAAAATTCCAACATAAAAACATCAGCATAGTTCCTAATCAAAATCAAACCATGACAAATTGTCTTTGAGCTTCAATCCTCAAATCTTCTTTCATCCTTTTAATGAAGTCATCAAACCTTTTGTTCAACTCATCTGTGTTTAGTACCCAGTTTGCTTCTTCTAAAACGTCTTCCTTACCACTGTCTTTGTCTTCATCTCTTTCATCAAATAGCCTACTTTCTTGTTTTGGCTTTTCCTCTTGTTCCAAAACTAATATGCTACTTCTTTTTCTTTCTTTCAAATTTATATCCTTAAATTGTTTCTCTGCCTCATCACTCACTTCTTTAAGCTCAGTGGTTTTCTCCTTCACCACTAACACTGGCACTTTAGCTTCAATGGTTGAGTAAAGTAACTGTGAACTATATTCAACATTGTTGGAAGATTCATCCACACTACTAGTCCCCGAAGATAAAGATCTTGTTATTCCAACAAAAACAAGAAGGCCATTACATAGGAGGAAGATGCAATTTTTGTCAATGGTGTGAGTGAATAGTTGGAAAGGGAATGTAGAGAAGTAGAAGTTAAAGTGATGGAGGAAAGAAATTAAGGAAGAAGTAGAAAAGATGAAAGGAAACAAAGATAATGAAACTAGCAATGGTGTTAGCTTAATTAGATAGTTATGATGAGTTCTTATGCTTTGAATAAAAAATGCTATTTTATGGGAATTGAGTTGATCCATAGCTTCCACTTTCTAGTGTGGAATCAAATTGGATCTAAAAGAGTTTCTAAATGGAGCTTGATAATTGTTTATGTGATTAAATGCTATGAAGGCTTTCTTATAATGTTGGTGTGTTTTTAAAGAAAGTTTCATATAGATGTTGGTTGGAAAATTATTAGTATGAATTGATATATAATTTAATTCCTGGCGGTTGTTATAAATGATGATTGTTACTAGAGAGGATTAGAACCAAATAGCCATTATTATAGGTCCCGAAAATTGACAAATGGTTATTCATTGTTCACTTGTTTGAGATCGACATTACAAGTTGTGGTTCTTATAAAAGATTGAGGAATAAGAGAAGTGAAATAAAAAACGCACCACCTTGATTTTTGTGTACGATTTAATCCAAGAAACTTTGCTAATATATGGTTGTTGGGGTTGTTATAACTAGAGCCTTGAGATCTAATCTAATATAATAAATATGAATGATCTGTAACTAATATGGTCTTGACATCTTTTGCTTTAATATATATTAAAGAGAACAAACCAATTTTTGATTTGTTTCTAATTTGTCTAATATCTATTTTATGAAAGATGATAAGTATAAAAAAAAAGATTAAGATCCCTTCTGGTTGATCAATACACATCTATTTGCTAAAAAGAAAACGAGGACGTGAGCGTGAAACATATTTAGTAAGAATATTAGTGATTTGGATCTTGGTACTAAGGAATAACATGAGAAAGTGATATAGTTTGGTTATCATAGACATCACTAATTAAATGAAAATCAACTTTGATATATTTGGAGTGTTAATGAAAAATAAGATTTGTAATGATTTGGATGCTACTTGTATTGTCACTATAAAGTGATGTAGAGCAAATTCAAATTCATCTAAAAGATATACCATGAAGCTAAATTATTTTTGTACAAATATATGACATGATAGGATACTCAGATTCAATGGAAGATTAATAGAACATTTCTTATTTCTAAATTTTCCATTAGATGAATGAAGAATTAAGAAACATGCAAATGCTAGTGATAAAGCGTTGAGTATCATAATATAAAGTCATGTTTCAGCTAGTTTATATTTTGATGATTACAAACATCATGATCAAGGCAAAAGACATTATCAAAACTGATCTGACCTGATCAGACTTGGACCGTCACGGCTGGCTCCGAGCTAAAAGTTTTGAACGAGGTGGGGGGGGGGGGGGGGGAGGGGTACCTGCAAGACACTCCGATGCTAAAGTAAGTAAGAGCACGAGCAGGCAATAGTAAGTATGGGTAGAATGATGAATACCTGACCCTCTGGAAACAGAGGGTATTTATAGCCCCCAGCGCTGGGCCAAGGTTCCTTCATTGGGCCGGGCAGGTTTGGCCCAATGGAGGAACTGCCAGGTTCTACGTGCGTAGTGGGGACCCGCACGTGGTCCCCTCCCTAGATGTTCTGCGTGAAGTGCGGGCGGACAGAGACGCGGTCTTTTCGGGGTCTCGTTGGGAGTGTAGTGGACTGAGTCTTCCCTAGTTGGGGTGCTCTAGGTGAGGTCGAGCTGGACAGTAGGATGTCGAGCTGGACAGTTGGAGGTCAGGCTGGGCAGCAGGAAGTCGAGCAAGTAGTCTCAGGGAGCACGTCGGGCACGACTGCGACCCTTTGGTCGGCGTGGCCCTCAGCAAGTCCATTTGGATTGGGCCTTGTCAAGGCTATTGGGCCTGTCGGGCCCAGTCCAGAACAGGAGCCCCCAAGCCGTGGTTCCTCGGGCTAGGAGCCATGGCTTGATCTTAGGTTGCTTCCATTTTGGGGCCCCGTGCCCGGGTCAGAGACGTCGCTCCCCGTGTGGTGCTCCTCGCGGAGAGTGCTCGGGGATTCCTCAACGGCGCGTCTGTCGAGCGCGCGAGGTATCTTTTGGGAACTGTGTTGTCATCCTATGAGGATAGGATCATCATTGCCTTGGGAGCCGTGCGTCGAGGAGAGAAACTCTGCGATTGCCTGAGGTGACGTTTGGTATTCCACGTCATCACTATAAATAGGATCCTTGGGCCCCATAACGCGTTACTACTCTTCGCGCTTCTGCTGCTGCTGTTCTTCCAGATTTCCATAGCATAGCTGCGATCTCTGTCACAGATTCTTTTCCTCCGTTGCCGAATCCACTCCTTGATTCCAAGTAAGTGGCTTATCTTCTTTGTTTTCCTGTTGTGATGCATGATTTTCATCGTTGTAGACGTTTTAGGGACTGTGCGCGTGGGATTAGCCCGGTAAATTCATACTTAGCTCGACAAATTCATACTTAGGTTATAATCTGCAGTGCTTCCCGGGGTCTTCATGATCCAGGGCGCCTGATTCATGATCGTGCCCGGTATGTTCATGGCTCTGGCTGTAGGTTTTATGATGTTGCTCGCCATGTTCATACCTTGGGTCGGCGTATTCGTGAGGGACCGCGTTGTCGGTTTGCTTAGGCGGCTTGGAGAAGGTCGCGTCGAGTTATCTCGATGTCGAGGAGGCGACTGCTCTTTTGTTTCAAACTTTTATGATCGCGCGTGGGGCGACGTGGTTTGTCGCACACTACATCTGGTCCGTTACGTCGAGCGTGTGGTTTCGTGCCCAATTGATTGGTTTCCCGTGCTCTGCAGGTAACCATGGCGGACGAGCCGTGCTCTTCTGGACGCCCCGAAAGGGAGGAACAAAGTGCCGATGAGGCAGTGAGTTTGATCGACACTATCGAAGACCCTCCGTTGGACTGGGTGGGCGCCGAGCCTAGAGGAATCGCCTCGATCTATAGCCGGCGTAACCGAAAGCCATATGCTGTCCTTGAGGCGAGCCACGGTCAGCCTGATTTTCAAAAGAATTTCGTCGTTACGCGACCGACCTCCACTGCCCGGATCTGCTCGGTGTACCCCGAGTATAGTTTCCCCATGTACGAAATTGCGTTCAAAGACCTTGGGCTGCAGCTGCCCTTCAGTGACTTTCAGGCCGGGGTCTTCGCCCATTTGGGGCTGGCCCCGTCGCAGCTACACCCGAACTCGCTCGCCTTTATCCGGGCGTTTGAGATGACATGTCGTTTTCTGAGGATCGGGGCGACTATACCTCTCTTCTTCAGAATTTTCCATCTACAGCGCCAGTCCCGAGGAGGAAAGCACAGTTGGGTCTCCTTAAAACAGTCGAGGAGACTATTCAAGATGTACATGGACTCCGTGAGGGGTTTTAAAGACAAGTGGTATGTCGTGAGGCCGGTTACCACAGCCGCTTTAGAATCCCTGTACGAGGAGGAAGCGCCGATAAGCGACAATGACGGGGAGGCGATTTTAGACAATGACGGGTATCCCGTGATGGCTCACACGGCCAAGTTCCCCGTGCATTGGATGTTTAGGCACTACGAGCACGGAACTGGGTATTATCACACTTCTGCGGGCGACATGGGCTCCGAGGATGAGAAAGCTTACGACACTCTTTGTCGGTTCGTTGACAGCTTCCACCCTGCCAAGTGGGCTACGAGGGAGGGGGAAGATGTCCTGGACGAGGAGGGTTATCCGACATTCGAGGCCCGACCGATCGATACTAAGGCACTCGTGGAGTGCCAGTCGTTCAGGCAGGCTGCTCGTCTGCTAGGTCGTCCATTGCTTGAATTTCTTTGCTTGTCATTTGTTTGTGTATTTGCTCGACACTAACCCGGTTTTTATTTTGTGCAGGTTCGATGGCCGGGCGACGGGAAAGACTCTTGAAGCTGTCTTGTGACCAGAAGCGGGGCAGAAGGGTTGTGAAGGCTCCCCAAGCAACGAGGATGGGCCCGCCGCATAGTCCGGGCGCCCCTCATGTGGTGAGGGTGGATTCGTCGCCTAGCTCGGGGGCCGCGTCGGAAGAGATCCCAGAGGTTCAAGAGGTCGAGCCATATGCCGACCTGATACAAAGAAAAAGGAACCGGGTGGAAAGCGGGCCGGCGGTCGGCGAGGACGCCAGCGCCGTAAGGTCCTTCGGGTTGCCCCCTTGCTTCAAAGAGGAGGGTTTCTTCGAGGGATTCCCTTTGTCCGTGGTTGCCGACGAGGCCGAGACTATCAGGAGGATGAGTAAGGAGGACCGGAGGAGGCACCTGGCGCCAATATGGCCGGGCTAGTGAAAATGGCCGAAATGGCCGTTGTGCTGTCCGAGGAAGGGGAGGATCCTGTCTGCATTGAAGCATTGGAACAGGAGAAAGCGGCCCTTGCCTCGAGTTCGCGCAAATTAAGGACTGCCCTGGAACGCTCCGAGGAGATGTTCCGCGAACATGCATCGTTGCTGGCTGCCGAGAGGGAGATGCTGATTCTGGAGAAGGAAAACTCGGGGAAGCTAGCCGAGGAGGGAGAGCTTCTCCGAGCGGACCGGGATCGTCTGGAGACCGACATCGGGCGTCTAACCCAACAGATCGAGGACCTGAAAGTCGTCATGCTTCCTGCCGAGGATGAGCCGGAGGATATAGCCGCTTTGAAGAGTCGATCGGAGCTGGTCGCCCACATCCGGCTCCTCGAAGCGGATTGCGTCGGTGCTATGGAGAAGGGGTTCGACTCCGCGGTCAGCCAACTTTCCTTGCTGAATCCCGGTTTGATCACCGAAGGGACGGGCTACATGTATCAGATTGTGGATGGCGTGATCGTGCCCCCGCCCGACTCTCCTGTTGTCGACAATGATGGTTCCAGGGAAACTGGATTATAGGATGACGGGCCTGCGTGCCTTATTGATATTTGTTTTGGGCCTGCGTGCCCGTTCGTATTTTTTGGGCCTGCGTGCCCGTTGGTTTTGTACTTCCTGAACATCGTCGGCCTTCTTGGTCGGTTTACTTTTATTTGCTTTGTTGCCTTCGGGCGTTTTTTGAATGAATGCTGTTTCAAATTTGATTGTTTGCCCGTGCTTGATTTTTATATTTTTGCATAAAAACTAGCCTAACTTATGGGCCCGAGGAGTGCCCGTAAGTGGCTGTGACTTAGCTGGCGAGTTTGCCCGCCTTTCGTTTGTATACGTGCCCGACCTTCTCTCGATGGCCAGAGTCACCTAAGTGTTGTACTCGAGGGGAGAGATTTCCTTTTGACCCTTTTAGATGGCCCGTCATTCTTGACGACTTGTCGGGCAGATGGAGTGGAGTCGCTCAGTCGGGCGCGAAGCCCGGTAGGGACTATTTGCCCTTGGTGTGAACTGCCCATCGCGAGCTGGGTGTTCTGCCTTACAGGTACTACGACGGTGGAGCTCAGTGTAGTTGTCCACGTCGGGAACTATCGATTGGTCTCGTTTGTTGAGCGATGTTGTACGATTTAGCCGTATATCAGGCTTGTACCTCAGCCTCTATACGGAGTCGGACGTTTTTCCTCGTTGACCGGGCGCGGGTGCCGATGGTCGAGGGTCCTAGGTGTTGGTAGTTTTTAACTGTAGTACTGCTTTAGCTTAGCAGCGTTCCAGGGTCGTGGTAGTGGCTCTCCGTCTAATTGCTCGAGATAGTACACCCCGGTACCAGTGGTGCCGTGGACACGATAAGGTCCTTCCCAGTTCGCGGCCAGCTTCCCTTCGCGGGAATCCTTCTGGTTCCTATGTAATACCAGGCTGCCGATTTCGAACTCGCGCTTGATGACCTTGTCGTTGTGGCGTAGAGCCACTCGTTTTTTTAGGGTGGCTTCGCGCAGGGCTTCACCAAATCGGATTTCCTCGACTAGGTCGAGTTCGTCCCTTAGTGCCTCGTCGTTCATTTCTTCGTCGAGGGGGTTCTCTGTTTGTCTGGAAGGTTCCATGATTTCAACTGGGATAACGGCCTCGATGCCATATGTCAATCGAAATGGGGTCTCGCCCGTTGTTGAGTGGGGCGTGGTTCGGTATGCCCACAAGACGCTGTGGAGCTCCTCGACCCATCCCCTCTTGGCTTCGCCGAGTCGACGTTTGAGTCCCCGGAGGATAACCCTGTTCGCGGCCTCGGCCTGCCCGTTGGTTTGAGGGTGCTCGACAGAAGTGAAGTGTTGTTTTGTCCCGAGTTTGGTGACGAAATCTTGGAATCCGTGGTCGGTGAATTGGGTGCCGTTGTCGGTCACCAGCGCCCTCGGAATTCCGAATCTGGCGAGGATATTTCTTTTGTAGAAATGGAGGATGTTATGTGAGGTGATCTTCGCGAGAGCCTCGGCCTCGATCTATTTCGTGAAGTAATCCACGGCGACGATGAGGAATTTGTTCTGGTAGGTTCCTTGCACGAAGGGCCCGAGGATGTCCATACCCCACCAGGCGAATGGCCACGGGGACGACAGTATGCTCAGCTCTTGCGGAGGAGCGAGGTGCATGTCCCCGTGTTTCTGGCACTTGTCACATTTCTTGACGTGTTCCTTGGCATCCTGCTGCATCGTCGGCCAATAGTATCCCGCTCGAAGGGCTTTCCTCGCTAAGGATTTACCACCCATGTGCTAGGCGTTGATCCCTTCGTGTATCTCCCGCAGTACTTCGGGGACTGCGGACTCGTCGATGCATTTTAGGAGGGGGATGGAGAATCCTCTGCGGTACAGTTTCTGCTCGAGAACCACGTAGGAACATGCTCGTCGCTTTGTGACAGTAGCTTCGGCCTGGTTCGATGGGAGTTCGCCTTTTGTCAGGAAATTGTAAACCGGGGTCATCCAGGACGTCGCATCCCCGATGGCATGGATCTCGACTGTAGTCGAGGGTCGTTCGATACTTGGACGCGCTAGAGATTCCTGGATGACGAATTTGTTCCCGCCCTTCTTTCGTGTGCTCGCGAGTTTGGACAATATGTCCGCCCTCGTGTTTTGCTCGCGGGGAACATGTGAAATTTCTGCTCGTACGAACTTTGTCATGTATTTTTTGACTAAGTTCAAATACTCGATGAGGTTGTCATTTTTGGCCTGGTAGCTCCCCTGTACTTGAGAGGCGACGAGCTGGGAGTCGGTGTAGATCTGTACCTCGCGGGCTCCCAGGTCCTCGGCCAATCTCAGTCCTGCGAGCAGGGCTTCGTATTCTGCCTGGTTGTTTGACGTCGGGAAGGAGAGAGCTAAGGAGTGCTCGATTACTACGCCTTCTTCGTTTTCCAGGAGGATTCCTGCGCCGCTTCCGGACGAGCTGGATGCTCCGTCGACGAAGATGGTCCACTTGTGTTCTTTCCCCGTGGAAGGGTCGTGAGTGGTCATTTCCGCGAAAAAGTCGGCCAAGGCCTGTGCTTTCAGGGCTTTCCTACTTTCGTACTGAATGTCGAATTCGGAGAGTACCAAGGACCATTTTAGCATTTTGCCCGCCATATCGGGCCAACCCAGGAGTTGCCTCACCGGTTGGTCGGTTCGCACGATGATCGTGTGGGCCAGAAAGTAGTGTCTGAGCCTCCTCTCCGCATTGACGAGGGCCAGAGCCACCTTTTCTATCTGCTGGTATCTGCTTTCGGGCCCCTGTAAGGCCTTGCTCGTGAAGTAGACGGGTTTCTGCCCGTCGGGGGTCTCGCGGACAAGAGTTGCGCTGATGGCTTCGTTCGAAACGGCCAAATACAAGTACAGCGGTTCTCTGTCGTCTGGTCGAGATAGCACGGGCGGCTGAGACAGCCTTTGCTTTAGGTGGCGCAGTGCCTGCTTGCATTCCTCATTCCATTCGAAGGCTGCTTCCTTTCGAAGGAGTTTGAAGAAGGGGAGGGCGTGCTGAGCGGATTTTGCGACGAAGCGGGACAGCGACATGAGCATGCCGTTCATGATTTGTATCGACTTCTTCGACGTCGGTGTTGGGAGGTCGGAGAATGCCCGACATTTGTCGGGGTTGGCTTCGATTCCCCGTTCTGTTAGATAGAATCTAAGGAATTTTCCTGCCTTAACCCCGAACGTACATTTCTCGGGGTTGAATCTCATTTTACATTGTCTTGCTTGGGCAAAGACTGTCTTGAGGTGTGCTGCGTGGTCGGTGTCTGCTCGGGATTTGACGATCATGTCGTCCATATATACCTCGAGCATGTCTCCGATCTGTTTGTTGAAAACTCTATTCATCATGCGCTGGTAGGTTGCTCCGCATTTTTCAATCCGAAGGGCATTACGTTGTAGTAATAGTTGCCCGAGCTGGTCATGAATGCCGTGCAGTGTTTGTCGCCCAGGGCCATCGGTATTTTGTTATAGCCCGAGTAGGCGTCCATGAACGACAAAGTTTTGTAGCCGGCCGAGTTTTCGACCAACATATCTATGTTAGGCAAGGGAAAAGCATCTTTCGGGCAAGCCCGGTTGAGATCAGTATAATCAACGCACATTCTCCATTTTCCATTATTCTTTTTCACGAGTACAACATTTGACAGCCAGGTGGAATACCGGGCTTTAGAAATAAAATTTGCCTCTAGGAGGTCTTTTACAGCTTTTTCAGCAGCCTCCGTTTTTTCTGGAGACTGCCTACGCCTACGTTGTACTACGGCCCTAGCGGCTGGATCAATGGCGAGGTGGTGACAGGCAACCTCAGGGTCGAGTCCGGGCATCTCCGCAGCGCTCCAGGCGAACAGATCAGCATTCTCGTGCAGACAGGCCTTGATTTGCTTCCTGGCCAAGTCGGGGAGGTCTTTGCCAATCTTCACTCCCTTGGTCGGGTCTGTGCCGAGGGGAACGAGTTCAAAGTCCCCGTCCGATATTGGTCGGAGTTGGATTTGCTCGCTGCTGGATGGCTCGTCCTGGTCGAAGCGGGTGTCCAGAGCTATGGAATCGACCTTTGGTGGAGCTTTCTGGACTTCTTCCTCGGGGGATGCTTTCCTGTCGGGCTCCTGTTTTGTCCTTTTGGCGGGTCTGGTCCCTATGTCGACGGTATCACGTCCCTTAGAAGCGGCGTTGAAGCACCTGCGGGCAGCGGCTAGGTCTCCTTGGATGGTGGCTACCCGTGCCCTCCTGGTGTAGAACTTCATCTTCAGGTGGACGGTCGAGGGTACCGCTGTCAGTTCTGCCAGAGTCGGTCTCCCCAAGATGCAGTTGTACAGAGACGGGCAGTCAATGACGAGGAAACGGACTTTGACTTGTCTTGTAGCCGTTCCTTCGCCGAACGTGACCAGGAGCTCGACATATCCCCAAGGTTTGGAAGTCGAGCCGTTGAAGCCTTGTAGATCCGACCCCACATACGGAGAGAGATGTGAGTCGTCCAGCTGTAGGGTTCGGAACAGTTGACTGTACATAACATCGACGGAACTCCCTTCGTCGACCAGGATGCGATTCACATCAAAATTGGCCATTCTTGCCCTTATCAGTAAAGGGATGATCGCGTTCGGGGCTCCGCCGGGGAGCTCTTCTAGATAGAAGGTGATGGGCTCTGACCTGCCCTTCACCCTTTCGAACGTTACTGTTTATGGGGGAGCCGCATCGACCAACTCGTCCAACTTCCTCTTAGCTGAATTGATGGTGAGGTCGTTGAACCCGCCGCCGTTGATGACCAGGGCGGAGGGGAAGTATTCCCACCTGCTGTGCATTGTAAGTGGCTCTTGCAGGTGCTCGGGGAAGTCGAAATCCTCGGGCCTGGTCACGGAGAAGGCAGTTTGGATGGGCACCGACTCGTCAGATTGTCGGGCGTCTTCTTCTGGCTCCCTGGCTTCTTGGGCCTCATGACGGGGAGCGTCGCTTCGCCTATACTGTGCGAGCCTCCCTCCCTTGATGAGGGTTTCAATGGCGTCCTTGAGGTGGACGCAATCCTCAGTCAGGTGACCATGGCTCCTATGGTACTGACAATATTTGTTTTTGTCTGCTCCGGGCTTGGCAGGAGCAGGTCGGGGACGTTTGACACCGCCGTCCTTGAAATCGGTGCTGGCACACTCCGCCAGGATGCGCTCGTGGGAAGCTGTGAGCATAGTGTACTCGGTGAAACGTCCCGAGGGTCCTCTTTGTTCCCGGACTTCCTGGGGTCTGTCTTCCTTCCTTTTCTCCCCGGTTCGTTGAGGAGGAGGCTCTTGGCGTGAGCTGTTGTTGGGACCACGAGTCCTGGAATCTCGGGCTTTTTTGGCCACCTCCCTCTCCTCGTAGTCCATATATGCTCGGGCCTTTTCGAGGAGGGCATCAAATGTCGGAGGTGGCTCGATACCCACAGCCTTTCTGAATTCTGTGTCGGGGAGGAGCCCCCTCTCCAGCAAGTATCTTTTCATATGGTCCGCGCAGGGGACCTGTATTGCTTCTCGGTTGAAGCGGTTGATGAACTCCCTCAAGGTTTCATCCTGTCTTTGGATGATGGCCTCGAGGGCCGCCTCGGCCTTCGGATGGCGCCGAGAAGCTGTGAAGGAACTGATGAACTGGTTCTTCAGGTTCCGCCACGACGTGATTGAGCCCGGGGCGAGTCCTTTATACCAGTCCATGGCCGCCTTCCTGAGAGTCGTGGGGAAAAGACGGCACTTGATGGGCCCCCCGACATTATGATAATGGAGCATAGCCTCGAACCCGTCAATGTGGTCGACCGGGTCCGCGACTCCATCGTACTCCTTCAAATGTGGAGGCTTCTCCATGCCCGGGGGGATGGGTGCATCCATGATGGCCTGCGACAGGGGACCGCGGGGGTCGTCCTCGTCGCTCCTCTCCGGAGACAGAGATGGGGACCTGTAGTATTGTCTGGCACGGCGGTCGTGGTCGTGCTGAGTCTCCCTCGATCGTGATGCTCGTTGGTTGAATGTTACACGCCCGTCTCCAGCGTGTCTCTTGTCGTGCCTTGCCGGGTCCCGATTGGGTTCTCCGGCAGGGATGACGGGTTGTCTCTCCAAATAGGGTCGCCTCTGCTTTGGCCGGGGAGATGGGCTTCGAGAGGTCTCCCTGTAGTGTCTCCGCGGGGGAGAAAGGTGTCGAGTTTCGGCCACTCGAGGAGGGGGAGTATGTTGTCTCCGATGCCTCCTCGGGGGTCTTCGCTCGTCTTCAAGCGCCTTTAATCTCTCTCCTTAGGCGAAGATGAGATAGTTCGTTTGATTAATTGCTGCGAACAGCGCTTGTGTTGTGGCGTCCGCCCCGGAGGGGACAGGGACTTCCTGGAACCGGGCGGCTCTGTAGTGGGCGAGGGCCGCCGGGTCGTCCTCGAGTGGTGGTGGAAGCGAGGAGGATGATGCGGTAGCTCCATCCCTGTGGGAGGAAGTTCTGGGGACGGTTGTTGCAGGAATGGTGTTGTGGCCGGGATTACCGGCGCTGTCGAGATGTCCGTTTTTGTTCGCCGTGCCGTTATTGGTGTCGGCGACACGGACGTTCTGCTCATCGCGAGCTGGATCAGCCATGACAGGTAGTTGAATTTGAGCTTTGGTCTTTTGAGTTGTTCGTAAGACGGGGAAGCTAGTTTCCCACAGACGACGCCACTGATCTGACCTAATCAGACTTGGACCGTCACGGCTGGCTCCGAGCTGAAAGTTTTGAACGAGGTGGGGGGGGGGGGGGGTACCTACAAGACACTCCGATGCTGAAGTAAGTAAGAGCACGAGCAGGCAATAGTAAGTATGGGTAGAATGATGAATACTTGACCCTCTGGAAACAGAGGGTATTTATAGCCCCCAGCGCTGGGCCAAGGTTCCTTCATTGGGCTGGGCAGGTTTGGCCCAATGGAGGAACTGCCAGGTTCTACGTGCGTAGTGGGGACCCGCACGTGGTCCCCTCCCTGGATGTTCTGCGTGAAGTGCGGGCGGACAAAGACGCGGTCTTTTCGGGGTCTCGTTGGGAGTGCAGTGGACTGAGTCTGCCCTAGTTGGGGTGCTCGAGGTGAGTTCGAGCTGGACAGTAGGATGTCGAGCTGGACAGTTGGAGGTCGAGCTGGGCAGCAGGAAGTCGAGCAAGTAGTCTCAGGGAGCACGTCGGGCACGACTGCGACCCTTTGGTCGGCGTGGCCCTCAGCAAGTCCATTTGGATTGGGCCTTGTCAAGGCTATTGGGCCTGTCGGGCCCAGTCCAGAACAAAAACGAAGAAGAAAAAGTATCTATTCAAAATGGACTTTTGGCTTGCATGCTAAGTTACTCCTAAAGAAGACTTTGGTATTTGATCTTCATTATGGTACAAGATTCCAATTCAATATAGTATGTTACTATAGTGCTCAAAATATGTCTAACATTACGCATATATGTTTCATGGCTTTTAATATAATTAGCATTGCATTTCCAAGCCATTAAAAAGGTTATTTCACTTTTTCATACAGTGGTAACCAGTTACAGGTTTCTAGTAACCCGTTACAGACTTCAGCATTTCAAAAAATATAACGTTATCTGCATGAGTAACCGGTTACTGCATTCTGGTAGCCGGTCACCGCTTAAACGAATTTGAAAAACAAGACTGTTTTGAATGTTGTTTGTTTGTTGCATTTGTCCATGAACCATTATACTTATACATTCACTTAGAACCTTTTAAAAGGGTATAATACATGTATATAATTCAAATATTTTTGAAGTAGAAACACACACAAAAGAACAACAATCACAACATATAATTCAACATTTTGTTTCTCATTTTCAAACAAGTGCATGGATTAATATTTTGATCTTGCATGAAACTTTTACTCTTACTTTTTCAAATACATCATTAGAAAAGTTTCATCATATGTATTGAGTACTTGTGTAATATATTCATTAAATTGTTGTCTTGAAAGAGAATAGGTCAATACTTTGTATTGACATTGATTATCAACGTTTATATCTACTTCAAGAATTTGTTTCTAATCATTTTTCAAAGTGATTGTGGTATAACCTTGTTTCCCAGGATTGTTAGAAGCAAGAGATTATTAAGGGAGGATTGTTCTTTTTCTACTTTGTATTGGTTACCTTGTTTTCAGGTTTGTTGGAAACAAGTATGTACATTGAAGAGGATTTTTCTTCATGTACTTGGTTGGATCTTAAAGGATAGTTAAAACCTTTGATCTCCCTATAGGTTATATATTAAGCATCACATTTTGATGTGGATAGGTTGTACGATAATTCTAACTATAGTGAAATCTCTTACATGTTGGTAAGGGGACTAGAGTACTCTCGAAGTATGAGGGGAACCAGTATAAATCTCTTGTGTTCTTTATTTTTTGTATTTACCACTTTCATATTCATACATAAACAAGAAAATAAGAACATCATCGCATAAAAGAATCAAAATCTTCAATCCACTTTATTCAGCCTCGTCTTAGGCGCACTCAAAAACCAACACATAACACATTGTCTGATCGAAATTATAGTATGCACATTGTAACATCCCAATTCTATCCGACAATATAAATGTATATCAGAGTTATAAAAATTATACAACTCAATCAGGATGCCACAAATTCAACTTAAAAACCGTTGCATTCAACATGGATACTGTTGTACCCCAAAATTTTCCCTCTCATTTTCTCAAGATTTTTTTCGCATGTGTGATTACAAAAACATGTTTAAAGAAATAAAGAAAATGTAAAATTTTGAAGATGTTAATGTGCCTTTCAATTAGGTAAAAAATAAACAAGTTGGCTTCGATTTAGCAAAGTTCGATTGGGCAATATAATATCCTTTCAGTCACAAGCTTCGATTTTGGCATATGGCTTCCTTCGAAGTGACCCCCCTTCGATCCACAAGTTGGGAAGCTTCCTTCGATTTACAAGCCAGGAAGTTTCCTTCGATTTACAAGTGTTGTACACCAAAATTTTCCCTCCCATATTTCTCAAAACATTTCAAGAAAGATCCTTAAGTTGCTCAAGGAAGTCCAAGGGTTGACCAAACAAGCTCTCTCCTAAGGCAGTCTACCTCAAATTAGGGTTTCATGTTGCATCAAGATATTTGAGTCCAAAGGATCCCAAATGCTCACCATTGTCCTAATATGTTCTCAAGATCATCCATGTCAAGTTTCAAGCCTTGCATAGGAAATTTGCTCAGTCAATTGCTCAAAGGCCTGAAAATTGACTATGCTAGGGCAAAAGTCAACTGTGGCCTACATACAATCAAACCTCAAGATTTTTTATCAACGTTATCATTTTGAATAATTATTCATCATTTGATAAAGGGTTGATCATGATTCATCAAGGATTGCTCACAATTCATCAAAACCCAAAAGTTGTTAAATTAGGGTTTTACAAGAAAAGTCAACCCAACTTTGACCAAGCATAACTTTCTCATACTTTATGAGAAATTACCCATCCAAATCTCATTTTTAAGAGGATGAAATGCCCCACAATTCATCTTCATCTCCAAAGTTCAAAATATGCACTCACAAGAAGTTATGAATTTAGACATTATAGGTCATTTTGAAAAGTCAACAAAAACACCTTTTTTGTCAAAACTTCATACATGAACATGGAAGAATCAATTGAGATGAGACCAAATGGGTTGCTTAGAGGACATCTCAAGCTTTCTAAAAAGTCTAAGAACACCTTCAAAGAGTCAAAATTGAGGAAGTTATGCATTGGTGAAGTTGACCTTTTTTGTAAAATTGTCAAAAGTCAACTATGCCTCAAATTGCAATTTTTGCTAAATGGGCCTAACTTTTTGCACTTGTTTTGAGTTGGTAGCATGGTCCACGAGCCCTAGCTCTTCCCATTTGTCTTTATCTTATTTTTTTATATTTATTTTTATTTTTTATTGCAATTAAATCAATTTAAATCAAAACAAATCATGAAAAAATCCAAATCATTCAAACTTCAAAGATCTTGTGCATATTTCAGGTCCTATATCCAGCTAGCAAATGAATCAATTCATGCAAGGCATAGGTGGGCACAAAAAGATTGATTTTGGCCTATTTTAGAAAGATTTTCAAGTGAATCAAATCAAGATCAAAAGCCATAATTGATAAAGATTGAGAGCATAATTTCAACCCTAATTCAATCCTTGGTATATAGTGGACAATTGCAGATCGAAAACACAAGGCTTTGGAGGCGTGAAAAGGCAGAACCAAACTTGGAAAAATCACAAAAAAGTGCTGACTTGATTTCATACTTCCAGGTGTTTACAGGACGCCCTAGCCATCTCATTCGCTTCCTGGGATTGCAAGGAAGCTGTACCAATCGAAAGCAAGTGCGCTAGTGCCCATAATTCATCCCCACGACTCCCACGCTTTGCTCTTATTTCCAAAATTGAATCTTGTTATTCTTGCACATTCATCATGTTTCAATAGCATATTCCGAACCCCTAACACATTTGCAAGCTATCTATATCATTTAATTGCATTTTTGGAAGCTATATCAGAATCCACCATTGCTAGGGTTCTTGGTTTTGTTTTAGGGTCTTTTCACACAGGTAAAATGGGCCCTCAAGAAGGGCACCATAATGCTCAGCAGGTCAAGGCGGTTTGATTTATGGCATTGGATTTTGTTTATCACGCCCATATGAGATCTTGAAACAAGCAAGGGTTGTAGCTACAGGCGTATGTCCGTAGGTAAAAGTCTATGACTTTTACCAACGGAAAGAGGACAGGGACGACATGCGTGGCTCCATCTCATTCGTCCATTTGAATCCTAACGCTTTTTTTGTTTTCCCCCCACCAACTTGCATTATGATATATTATCCATTATTATTATTTTGTATACAATAAAAACATGCAGCTCAATTGGCGTGAAGGTGAGTGGAAAAGGCTTTGGGGCCTGGGTTCGAATCCCAGGTCCCCCCATATTTCATATTATTTTGATTTACATAATCAGGCGCGCATGTAGGTACGAAGTCCACCATGGACCATCATCATCCAACCAATCAGGTGTCCAGGAAGCCAGATCTAATGGCCATCATTGAAGGAACCGTCATACAACCCAGTCAACGCATATCACTGGAACGTGGAAGTCAATATGGGTCAGAATTGTTTGGGCCCAGAAGCTACTATCCACACCCCACCAATTGCTGATTCTCAAGCCCAATTTTCTTTTCCTTTTCTTTTATATTTCTTTATTTAATTTAATTTATTTTTACTAACACTAAATTAATTCTTTTTTTTTTTCATAAAAAAACATAAAATCAATATTTTACCAAATTAGATTTAGGTTATTTTTTTATCAAAAATTAATTTAATTAGTTTTTTTAATTTTAGGGTAACTTTAATTATTTTGTAAATAAATTAAAACAATTAGAAAATTAGGGTTTTTGTCTAATTTAATTTCTATTTTATTTTTCTAAAAATAACCCAAAATACAAAAATAGGTCATGTAATTTAATTTTATTCAATTTAATTTCATTAGTAATTAAGTTTTTGCATATTTAATTCAAACCTTATTCTTTTTCTTAAAAATAATTAAAAAATAACAAAAAAACAATAATTTTTCTTTTAATTAGGTTAGACGGGGTCAAAACCCTAATTTCCTATCATTCTCTATTCCTCATCGCGCGCGCTTTATTTATTTTCACGACATTGATGTAATTGCTCATGGGATGTAATAGATTAATTTGGGTTCTTTTTTTCATTCATTTATCGTTTTTTTTACGAGTTGTTTTTGGCTATGTAATTAATACCCGAAGCCTTGTAATAGCGTAGCTTTACTTTCCGCACTTTAATTTCTCGCAATTATTAACTGTTAGATGTATGATATTAGGGTTGCATGACAAGAATGTATGATTAAATTTAAAACGGTTAGCAAATCCTAAATGTGCAAAGATAATAATTTGAATTTGAATCACTCGCACATGCGCACTCCTAGGGTGTACTCTCACTTCGGTTTCCTTCGGTAAACGGTCATTAAGTATAGGATATTTTAGTGGTTGCTCTCTTGTCTAAACAAAGATCAATGTCCCGTTCGGAAAAGTTGCCTCGGAATGGTTGCCTCGGATATTGTTGCCTCGAATAATGATCTTAAGACATTAGGGTTATTACTAAGACGTCCTAGCATTGCTTTAGTGATCGTACGTCCCTTTCGAATTGACCCTTACAACTCCAACGACGATGCTACCTACTCACTAATAGTGGGATAACACTGTCTAAAGGAAACAAGAACATAAACATTCTCTTTTTCGAGTAGGTAGATTAGTTCTTAAGTACTTGCTCAAACAAACAAACTTTTTCACACTTACACTCTTTTCAAACAAAGTTTTCAAAACAACTTTGTAACACTCTTGAAGACAGAAGTAAGGGTTAAATCGAAGTAAAACAAAAATATTTTTCAAATCAAAAACACGCAAGCAATTTTTAAAATGATGAGCAAGTACCTAAGAGCCCGTGGAAAACCACAGATAGAAAGGGTGCTAATACCTTCCCTTTCTATAATCTACCCCCCGTACTCAAAATCTCGAAAAAAGGAATTTTTCTTGCTTTTTTCCTTTCCAGTTGTATAAAATAAAAGTCGGTGGCGACTCTTTCTTACCGCGACATTTTGCAAACACAAACGCAAAACGCAAACCAACATTTTAAAACAGTCCGATTCTGGCCACCGTATCACAGAACTGGCGACTCTGCTGGGGAGTTTTTATAAGTGGGGTATACCTTAGGATTAGTTCATCATCATTGCTTCTATTGTCTGATTTGATTGCTTTATCTTTGAGGGCTTTGTATCGGGAGTTACTATAGATCCTAACCTAGATCTGGGGGACACCTTTTAGGTAAGTAGCAATAAACTGTGAGGGAACTGTACGGTGTAGACCGATACGGTTGAAGTAGTAGCTATGTTGATGTGGCACATTGGTTGGTACCGGTATCCCTTGTGGAGAAACGACGAGAATGCGGGGCTTCTATATGGATTGTTAAGCATCAACTGACCTTAGAACCTATAATTAACCAACTTGGCCATAGGAAGTAGTGAGATAGCCGGTCTCGGTGTAAAGATGGGAACTGGTTGATACTCGATGCTACACTCATTGATACCATACTCTCGAGATAATTTCGTCCGCAAGAAAAGATTGCCTGAGCTGAAACCATGACCGATGGAGGATGGTCAGTGATATTGAGAACCTCTAGAACCCGATTACTATTATTAGGACAGGTTGAAACCAACTGAACTTCAAGAGGGTAATACCTAAACCCCATGCAAGCCTTAAACTTAAGGGCTATTGTGTGACTTGTTTGCCTTTACCATGTCTGCTATATGCTATACCTGTTGTGTGTGTTTATCATGGCATCATGCATCATAACATAGCATGCATATTTCATTAGACTAACCATTTCAAAGACCGAGGGGATTTATCTTTGTTCTGTTTTGCAGGTCATGACTTCCACGCGCAGACACACCATCCGAGTTAACTTTTTTCAAATACCTGCTCAACTCAAAGATTTGGCCTCGAGAATTTCTGATACTTCTTCATTCATTAGAAGACATGGCCAGCTTCTTAGTTTGGTTACCTCCAGGTTTGATGAGCAAATGATGAGTGTGCTCTTCCAGTTCTTCGATCTAGTGCATCATTGTTTCACCTTCTCGGATTATCATCTAGTTTCCACTTTGGAAGAGTTTTCTCATTTACTGGGTATATCCATCCTCGAGCAGATGCCCTTTACAGGTTTGGAAGAGACTCCTAGGTCAGAAGACATTGCTTCAGCTTTACACTTGAAAAAGGCTGATGTAGTGTCTAATTGGGAAACACGAAGTGGGGTTAAAGGTTTCTTGGTTAAGTTTCTGATGGATCAAGCTCAACTATTCTGGGATAGTTTGGACTTTTAGGCTTTTGAAGACATCTTAGCTCTCCTCATCTACGGATTGGTTCTTTTCCCGAATCCAGATTCCTTCATAGATGTGAATGCAGTTAAGATCTTCCTGTCTCGCAATCCTGTGCCTACCCTCCTAGGTGATATTTTGCATGCTCTTTATACTCGTATGGCGCGTAGAAGAGGGACCCTCATGTGTTGTATGCCGCTGTTGGCGAGGTGGTTTATTTCTCACCTCCCCAAGTCCGTGTTGAAGAATGAGGAAGGTTCAGGATGGTCTTACAGGATAATGTCCCTTGCTCACACGGACATTCTTTGGAGTTCAAAGGATATGGAAGGTGTTTCTATCATTGATCGATGTGGGGAGTACCCTAATGTTTCGTTGCTTGGAATTAGAGGGGGAATAACCTACAGTCCTTGTTTGGCTTTACAACAGTTCGGTCGCGCTCGGAGAGACGGTCCTCATGAGCTACTTCTTACAAGCATTGTCTTTAACTACAAGGAGGACGTCGAAAATCATCGCCGAAGGTTTATACGAGCCTGGGGCATGGTGAACAGGTCATACCCTTACGAGTTAGGACCAAATACTTCTCTCCCTATGCAGCCATACCTCCAGTGGGTCCGAGCTCGAGCTCAAAAGCTTGGGATGCCTTATAAAGCTGTGTTACCAGTGATTGTGGAGCATACTAATGAAGAAGGTGTTCCTTATACAGTCCTTTATCCTTACATGCCTACTGATCTTGGGGCATTAAAGAGATCCTAGATTCAGCTAAAAGAGGAGAGGGATACTTACCGAGAGAAGTATCATGAGAAGAGAGGAAGATCTTGAAGCTCACGAGGCAACTTGAGAATGAAAGGACGATCAATTACTATGTCAGCACGAAGGGAAAGCGACCATGGAACTTCTGATTTTATTGTTTTTTCTAGTTTAGATTTGCTTTCAGTCTATTTCTTTTGTAACGCCTTAAAGGCATTGTTAAACATTTTTACAAGTTTTAATCTAATAAAGTTTGTTTATTTCTTGGTTTGCAAATTTAAATCTCCCAAAGTCTTTGAAATCATTTCATACGCATTACATTATCATGCACCTCATTACATGTATCATTACAGGTTTCTCATCTTCTTTGCTGTTTATTTCAGCACAAAATGTCTTCTGAAATACCTATCGATCAAGCCATTAAAGCTCTCCAGGCACATAATTCTCAATTCAAAGAGATGTTCCTAAACTTGGCCAAAGGGCAGGAAGATTTGAAGACTCTCATCATGAAGGAGAAGAAAAATAAGAAGGATAAGGTGGTTCTTCTGAATATGGGTCACAGATTTGGGAATAGGTTACGACAGGAAGCTGATATGTCTCATTCATCTATTAAATGCGAAGAAGATGATTTATTTGTGACCTCTGTGGAAGACATTTCTACTCCATTGATGACAGTAAAGAAGAATCTATTATCGGCCGGTTTATTTCCGGGTTGTGGCGAAGGTTTCCACCTATGTTCAATCCTGCCTGCTGGTTGCCATTTATTGAAATCAGGTGTTCAACGCTTGATGGATAACAAAGAGATCTTGTTCGAGAAAACTTTGATTCCGTTGATTCCTGTTGAAGATGTTTCCATCATAACCATTTCTTCCAATCCTTCCAAGGCTTCCTCAAGAAAGCCTGTTAGGATTACATCCGTTCCAAGAGTTGCTCCACTAATCATTACTATTCCCGGTCCTATCCCATACACTTCAGATAAGGTTGTCCCGTGGCACTATGGGGCCGATGTATATCATCATGGGATCAAACAAGTTTTGAAAGTTGAAGAGGCTGATATTGACGTCAGCAATATTGTCGGGGCTAGCAAGGTCACCCGAAGCGGAAGACTCTTCTCTCCTGAGATTTCCCCTCCGACTGTTCAAAAGCTTGTTGCCATTCCACCTGCCAGTACATCAGCTACTACTCCGGTTCATATTCCAGTTATCACCCCTGTCGCCGAGTCATCTGACACTCGGGGCAAAGAATTCATAGGTGAGCCTGCCCGAACGGAGGCACCTAAGAAAGTTGTTGTAGAAACCTCTAGATAGGAGATAGAGGAAATTCTGAAGTTTATCAAGAAGAGCGACTACAACGTAGTCGAGCAGCTGGGGAAAACCCCGTCGAAGATCTCCATGTTATCCCTATTGTTGTGCTCAGAAGCCCATGAAAAGGCTTTAATTGCTTTCCTCAAAACTGCGCATGTGTCGCAGGAAACCTCTGCTGATCAATTCAAAGACTACGTGGCTAGTTTGACCGCTGACAACGGGTTGGGTTTCTCCAACGCAGATCTGACTGCAAAAGGAAGAAATTAAATTGATGCCTTGCACGTCTCGATCGAGTGCAGGGGCACTACTTTGGCCCACATACTGGTGGATACTGGGTCCTCATTGAATGTTTTACCCAAGAAAGCATTAGACCGGCTAGATTGTGAAGGGTTGGTTCTGAAGCCGAGTAATATTATGGTTAGGGCCTTTGACGGGTCCAAAAGGATGGTGCACGGGGAGGTGGAGGTCCCTGTTAAAGTTGGCTCTCAGACTTTCACATCTACATTCTATGTGATGGACATTCGACCATCCTATTCCTGTTTGCTGGGTCGCCCGTAGATTCATAAGGTTGGGGCAATGAATTTCCATCAGATGTTGAAATATCCAGTGAAGGGGAAGATTGTTATGGTACGAGGAGAAGAGGAGTACATGGTGAGTCATCTTAACTCTTTTCGGTATGTGGAGATGGATGGAGAGTTCATTGAAACCCCGTGTCAGAACTTTGAAGAGGTCCCCCAGACTCTGGCGTCGACTGAAGTTGTTGTTGAAGAATCTCTAATGAAGATGAATTCCCTCAAGGATGCTAGGGCTGTTATTGAAAAAGGTGGGTGTGCAAATTGGGGTCAACTCCATGACTTTGCACATAAAACTGACAAGTTTGGTTTGGGCTTCACTGTAGAGGCTCAAAGGGTTGTCCGACGTGCACGGATTGGAAGACCTCCTCTGTGCATCAGTAATCCGGGAGTGAATGCAATTGAAGACGACCAAGAAGAGTCAGAGTTTGACATCCAGATTTACCCGACTACCGACGGTGGATTGAACAATTGGACGGCGAAGGACTTCGTTCCCGTCTCTTTTATTACACAGTAATAGACTTTTGTTTCAAAATTTGTAACAAACAATTTGAAACTTTACGGCCCGGTGCCTTGCCCGAGGCACTTTGGCTTTGTTTGTGAGGGCTTATTATTTGTCATTTTCATATATCATCAATAAAGCATTGGACGTTTTCTTGCATTACAAATTTTGCACTCCTTGTTTTTCTTTTCTATCTTGCACTCTATCCAAACAGCTATTGTCTTACACACAGTCACATATCATAATGCAGATCCACATCCACTCTGGATCCCACTGATAATGACTCTGCTACTGCCAGTTATAACTTCGAAAGTCCGATCAACCAAGCCGAGGAAGAAGGTGAGGATGATTGTGAAGTGCCTGGGGAACTTGCTAGACTGTTACTACAGGAAGAAAGGGCCATACAGCCTCCAAGAGCCACCAATTCTGATGCCTCCAGTTGAAGGAAGACCTTTGATCTTATACTTGACAATGCTGGGTAATTCAGTAGGGTGCGTGCTGGGGCAGCATGACGAGTCTGGCCGAAAAGAGCATGTTATTTACTACCTTAGCAAAAAGTTTACCGACTGTGAGACCCGACACTCACTGCTTGAGAAAACTTGTTGCGCTTTGGCATGGGCTGCTCGCCGGCTGAGACAGTATATGCTGACTCACACTACCCTATTGATATCAAAGATGGATCCAATCAAGTATATCTTCGAAAATCCTGCCTTGTCCGGAAGAATAGCAAGATGACAGATGATCTTAACTGAGTATGACATCCAATACACAACCCAAAAAGCAATCAAGGGGAGTGTGTTGGCGGATCATTTGGCACATCAGGCCGTGGATGATTACCAATCCATGAATTTCGAGTTCCCGGATAAGAACATCAAGAAAATTGTGCAGAAGATGACGGTGACCTACAAAAATCGGCACGAGATGTTACCATTCGCTCTTCATGGGTATCAAACTTCAGCACGGACTTCAACAGGGGAAACACCCTACTCCTTGGTATATGGCATGGAAGAAGTCTTACCCATTGAGGTCCAGATACCCTCTCTTCGGATTATGAAGGATACAGGTTTGAGCGAGGACGACTGGATCCAGACCCGACTTGATTAGATGAACTTAATCAACGAGAAGAGACTTACTGCTATTTGTCATGGTCAGACGTATCAAAAGCGGATGATCAAAGCATTTAACAAGAAGGTTAGACGACAAGAGTATAAAGTCGGGGATCTGGTTATCAAACGCATCATACTGCCGCAAGGTGATCCCAGGGGCAAATGGACCCCTACGTATGAAGGGCCATTTATGGTTAAGAACATTTTCTCAAGAGGAGCTATGATTCTAACCACCATGGATGGTGACGACCTTCCTCACCCTGTCAATGCAGACATAGTGAAAAAATACTACGCCTAATCAAAGACCCGCTAGGTTGACTGGCCTAGGCAAAAATAAGGGCTTCCCGGCGAACCAAAAGGGTTCTGGCAAAAGTAAGGGATGAAAATAAAAAAAAACTGTACACCCGGCAAGTCGAAAACCTGAAAAGGCGGCTTGGGAAAAAAAGGGTATCCCGGTGGACTGAAAACCCGAAAGGGCGGTCCAGGCAAAAATTAGGGATTGAAGCGTAACACTATGTCTCATTGGATCATCTTGCAACCAGACTTCAGCATCGACTATCAAGCTCAGACGACACTAATCAATCTGATATACCTTCAACCAAGTAGCAAAGTGATAAGACTCTCGAAGATATAAAGGCAATAGCAGAGTTGGAACCCAGTGGGATTGTTCACATAGCTGTTTTTCTTTCTTTTACACGAATTGTATAATTTCTATCATTCGGCAGCGTCCTCTTACTAGGACGTCAGCCTCTTGTACAAAAACTCCTATTTACAGGCCAACTTCAAAATCAATACAATTCATTTTCACAAAGAAATTTCAATTTGTTTTTCTTTTTTCTGTTTTGTTTTGCAAGAACGTCCAATGGTTCATTTTTGATATATGCATTTGACAATAATTGCTACTCATCAATATTTACATGTGAAAAAAAATATGATTACTCGTAATATCAGGAACAGGGGCAAGCAAGAAATTTCCAAACCTTACAGTTGCTCTGTCCACTAGGTATAGGGATAGACCTAGCTGGAGAATACGACCCAAGGTACATTCACTCCCCGCAGAGAAAAAGGTATCTAAAAACGTTGATTCTCCCCAAGCAGAGTTTATCTATCACCAACATTAGAAGATTATCCCCAGTGGAGTTTATCTCTTCCACAAGCAGAACCTCAATCCCCAACAAGTTTCATTATCGCCAACAACAGTAATTCATCCCCATCCGAGGTTATTCCTCCAAATCAACAGATCCTCTAGCAGAATTTCCCTTCCCCATAGAGTCATCTTCTCGTCAGTGTATTCTCCAGCAAGATTATTCTCACAATCATCTTCGGTCGTTATTCCCAGCAAGAACGAAGAATGCAAATCTTTTTCTCCATCAACAATCCGAGATTTATTTTCCCCAGCTAGAGAATATCATAAAAACATTGCATGTCCATACATCATGACATGCACATACGTATCATACAAAACAATCTCATTTATTTTGAGAATATCATTGCCTGATACATATCATGCATTACATACGACTAACCTCTACCTTTCAGGAAAGATACAATCAAATTCTCACAAAGTTCAAGCTATGAAGCCCGGATCCGACCGGATAGTACCTTGATTTCTACATCATATTGTGAAACACGGATCACGACCGGATAACAGTATCAAACACCGCGAAGCCTGGATTCGACCAGATAGTGGTTTATCTTTAAGCTATGAAGCCCGGATTCGACTGGATAATAGTTTAATCCCCAGCAAACCGTGAAGCCCGGATTATAACCAGATAACAACTCAACAAGTTATTGTGAAGCCTGGATTACGACCAGATAGCAATACAAGTTCATGTGAAGCCTAGATTACGACCAAATAGCAGCCAAAGACACCGCGAAGCCTGGATTACGACCAGATAGTGGTACATCTTTAATTCAAGTTACGAAGCCCGAATTCGACCGGATAGTATCTTGATTTCTCTGAACACCATGAAGCCTGGATTCGACCAGATAATGGTATGAGACATTGTGAAGCCTGGATTACGACCAAATAGCAATACAAGTTTCTGTGAAGCCTGGATTACGACCAGATAGCAGCCAAAGACACCGCGAAGCCTGGATTATGACAAGATAGTGGTATATCTTTAATACAAGTTATGAATCCCGGATTCGACTTGATAGTATCTTGATTTCTCCGAACACCATAAAGCTTGGATTCGACCAAATAATGGTATGAGACATCGTGAAGCCTAGATTACGACCAGATAGCGATAAGAGACACTGAAGCCTGGATTACGACCAGATAACAGTGAGGGACTCTGTGAAGCTTGGATTACAACCAAATAGCAGTGTACCCGACCAATTACTATGAAGCCCGGATTCGACCAGATATTAGTAGGCCCAAAAGTTAAAGGGAAGCCCGGAGGCGACCGGATAACCATTTGATTTCTTCTAAAGCCTGGATTACGACCAGATAAGAAGTAAGGTATTGTGAAGCCTGGATTACGACCAGATAACAGTACAAGACACTGTGAAGCTTGGATTTCGACCAAATAGCAGTCTACCTGGACAATTACTAAGAATCCCGGAGTCGACCAGATATTAGTGTGCCCTAAATTTAAGTTGAAGCACGGAGGCGACCGGATAACAACTTAATTCCTTCTGAAGCCTGGATTACGACCAAATAAGAATCAAGAAATTGCGAAGCCTGGATCACGACCGGATATCAAGTTTAACCTCATCTCCCCAGTAAGTCACTGTAAAGCCTGGATTACGACCAGATAGCAGTCGGTCTTATCACTATGAAGCATGGATTACGACCAGATAGTAGTTCATTTTCACCTCTCCGACTAAGAGATGATTCCCCAGTAGAATAACGGACGATCGAAGCTCCTAAAATTCTACTTCTCCCAAGACAGAGATCAACATTCCCCAGTGTAGTCTTCCTCAACAACAGGTATACTGACTCTCGCTAAGGAATCTCTTAGGCGATCGACACTCTTTCAGATGGCATCTTTAAGCCCATCTTCCGTCATCAATTTCCAAATGGAATCTGTAAGCCCATTTCCGACATCACAAGACAAATACCACTTCATGCGAGTGCAAATTTCTGGGCACTCTAGTGTTCAATCATCTTCCGCCTTCGGATCACGAAAGGCAAGCAAGCCAATCTACATCCTCAGGTTTAAGAAGATTGAACAGGGGCAGCTGTTGTACCCCAAAATTTTCCCTCCCATATTTCTCAAAACATTTCAAGAAAGATCCTCAAGTTGCTCAAGGAAGTCCAAGGGTTGACCAAACAAGCTCTCTCCTAAGGCAGTCTACCTCAAATTAGGGTTTCATGTTGCATCAAGATATTTGAGTCCAAAGGATCCCAAATTTTCACCATTGTCCTAATATGTTCTCAAGATCATCCATGTCAAGTTTCAAGCCTTGCAGAGGAAATTTGCTCAGTCAATTGCTCAAAGGCCTGAAAATCGACTATGCTAGGGCAAAAGTCAATTGTGGCCTACATACAGTCAAACCTCAAGATTTTTGATCAACATTATCATTTTGAAGCATTATTCATCATTTGATCAAGTGTTGATCATGATTCATCAAGGATTGCTCACAATTCATCAAAACCCAAAAGTTGCTAAATTAGGGTTTTACAAGAAAAGTTAACCCAACTTTGACCAAGCATAACTTTCTCATACTTTATGATAAATGACCCATCCAAATCTCATTTTTAAGAGGATGAAATTCCCTACAATTAATATTCATCTCCCAAGTTCAAAATATGCACTCACAAGAAGTTGTGAATTTAGACATTATAGGTCATTTTGAAAAGTCAACAAAAACACCTTTTTTGTCAAAACTTCATACATGAACATGGAGGACTCATTTGAGATGAGACCAAAAGGGTTTCTTAGAGGACATATCAATATTTCTAAAAAGTCTAAGAACGCCTTCAAAGAGTCAAAATTGAGGAAGTTATACATTGGTGAAGTTGACCTTTTTTGCAAAATTGTCAAAAGTCAATTATGCCTCAAATTGCAATTTTTGCTAAATGGGCCTAACCTTTTGCACCTGTTTTGAGTTGGTAGCATGGTCCACGAGCCCTAGCTCTTCCCATTTGCCTTTATCTTATTTTTGCTATTTATTTTGATTTTTTATTGCAATTAAATCAATTTAAATCAAAACAAATCATGAAAAAATCAAAATCATTCAAACTTCAAAGATCTTGTGCATATTTCAGGTCCTATATCCATCTAGCAAGTGAATCAATTCGTGCAAGGCATAGGTGGGCACAAAAATATTGATTTTGGCCTATTTTGGAAAGATTTTCAAGTGAATCAAATCAAGATCAAAAGCCATAATTGATAAAGATTGAGAGCATAATTTCAACCCTAATTCAATCCTTGGTATATAGTGGACAATTGTAGATCGAAAAAACAAGGCTTTGGAGGCGTGAAAAGGCAGAACCTAACTTGGAAAAATCACAAAAAAGTGCTGACTTGATTTCATACTTCCAGGTGTTTACAGGACTCCCTAGCCATCTCATTCGCTTCCTGGGATTGCAAGGAAGCTGTACCAATCGAAAGCAAGCGCGCTAGTGCCCATAATTCATCCCCACGACTCCCACGGTTTGCCCTTATTTCCAAAATTGAATCTTGTTATTCTTGCACATTCATCATGTTTCAATAGCATATTCTGAACCCCTAACACATTTGCAAGCTATCTATATCATTTAATTTCATTTTTGAAAGCTATATCAGAATCCACCATTGCTAGGGTTCTTGGTTTTGTTTTAGGGTCTTTTCACACAGGTAAAATTGGCCCTCAAGAAGGGCACCATAATGCTCAGCAGGTCAAGGCGGTTTGATTTATGGCATTGGATTTTGTTTATCACGCCCATGTGAGATCTTGAAACAAGCAAGGGTTGTAGCTATGGACATATGTCCGTAGGTAAAAGTCTATGACTTTTACCAACGGAAAGAGGACAGGGACGACATGCGTGGCTCCATCTCATTCGTCCATTTGAATCCTGGCGCTTTTTTTTTGTTTTTCCTCCACCAACTTGCATTATGATATATTATCCATTATTATTATTTTGTATACAATAAAAACATGCAGCTCAGTTGGCGTGAAGGTGAGTGGAAAAGGCTTTGGGGCCTGGTTTCGAATCCCAGGTCCCCCCATATTTCATATTATTTTGATTTACATAATCAGGCGCGCATGTAGGTACGAAGTCCACCATGGACCATCATCATCCAACCAACCAGGTGTCCAGGAAGCCAGATCTGATGGCCATCATTGAAGGAACCATCATACAACCCAGTCAACGCATCACACTGGAACGTGGAAGTCAATATGGGTCAGAATTGTTTGGGCCCAGAAGCTACTATCCACACCCCACCAATTGCTGATTCTCAGGCCCAATTGTCTTTTCCTTTTCTTTTATATTTCTTTATTTAATTTAATTTATTTTTACTAACAATAAATTAATTCTTTTTTTTTTTTCATAAAAAAAAACATAAAATCAATATTTTACCAAATTAGATTTAGGTTATTTTTTATCAAAAATTAATTTAATTAGTTTATTTAATTTTAGGGTAACTTTAATTATTTTGTAAATAAATTAAAACAATTAGAAAATTAGGGTTTTTGTCTAATTTAATTTCTATTTTCTTTTTCCTAAAAATAACCCAAAATACAAAAATAGGTCATGTAATTTAATTTTATTCAATTTAATTTCATTAGTAATTAGGTTTTTGCATATTTAATTCAAACCTTATTCTTTTTCTTAAAAATAATTAAAAAACAACAAAAAAACAATAATTTTTCTTTTAATTAGGTTAGACGGGGTCAAAACCCTAATTTCCTATCGTTCTCTATTCCTCATCGCGCGCGCTTTATTTATTTTCACGATATTGATGTAATTGCTCATGGGATGTAATAGATTAATTAGGGTTCTTTTTTCGTTCATTTATCGTTTTTTTACGGGTTGTTTATGGCTATGTAATTAATACCCGAAGCCTTGTAATAGCGTAGCTTTACTTTTCGCAGTTTAATTTCTCGCAAATATTAACTGTTAGATGTATGATATTAGGGTTGCATGACAAGAATGTTTGATTAACTTTAAAACGGTTAGCAAATCCTAAATGTGCAAAGATAATAATTTGAAATTGAATCACTCGCACATGCGCACTCCTAGGGTATACTCTCACTTCGGTTGCCTTCGGTAAACGGTCATTAAGTATAGGATATTTTAGTGGTCGCTCTCTTGTCTAAATAAAGATCAAAGTCCTGTTCGAAAAAGTTGCCTCGGAATGGTTGCCTTGGATATTGTGTCCTCGAATATTGATCTTAAGACATTAGGGTTATTACTAAGACGTCCTAGCATTGCTTTAGTGATCGTACGTCCCTTTCGAATTGACCCTTACAACTCCAACGACGATGCTACCTACTCACTAATAGTGGGATAGCACCATCTAAAGGAAACAAGAACAGAAACATTCTCTTTTTCGAGTAGGTAGATTAGTTCTTAAGTACTTGCTAAAACAAACAAACTTTTTCACACTTACACTCTTTTCAAACAAAGTTTTCAAAACAACTTCGTAACACTCTTGAAGACAGAAGCAAGGGTTAAATAGAAGTAAAACAAAAACATTTTTCAAATCAAACACACACAATCAATTTTTAAAATGATGAGCAAGTACCTAAGAGCCCGTGGAAAACCACGGAAAGAAAGGGTGCTAATACCTTCCCTTTCTATAATCTACCCCCCGTACTCAAAATCTCGAAAAAAGGAATTTTTCTGTGCTTTTTTCCTTTCCAGTTGGATAAAATAAAAATCGGTGGTGACTCTTGCTTACTGCGACATTTTGCGAACACAAACGCAAAATGAAAACCAGCATTTCAAAACAGTCCAATTTTGGCCACCATATCACAACAAGCCAGGAAGTTTCCTTCGATTTACAAGCCAGGAAGCATCCTTCGATTTACAAGTTGGGCAATTTCCTTCGATTTACAAGCCAGGAAGTTTCCCTCAATTTACAAGCCAGGGAGTGTTGTACCCCAATTTTTGACCTAAGATCCCATTTTTACTTTTGCAAGGTCACTAAATATAGTTGGTTTTAACCTCTCACCTTCGAGCATTGATTATGCAGAAATTGTCAAGTGTTTTGAACATTTTTTGCCTATGTATCACTAACCTCTAATCAAGCATGAAATGTGTGTTTTTGTTTCTTTGATTTCATGTGCTGATAGGTTTCCTTCGAATGCAACTTGGGCATGTCCTTCGTTTTAAACTTAAAGCCTCCTTCGAATGCAAGTTTAGGCCTACTTCGATTTGGACAAATTTGCTACCTGCAAGCCTACTTCGATTTGGACAAATTTGCTGCCTGCAAGCCTATTTCGATTCACCAAGAGTGCTGCCTGCAAGCCTGCTTTCGACTGGACAAGTTCACTGCCTGCAAACATGTTTCGATTGGGCAACATTGCTCCCTTCGAACACAAGATTTCGTTTGGACAATATGTTTTTTTCGATCCACATGCTTCGATTGGGCAACATTGCTTCTTTCGATTCACAAGATTTGATGGGCAACACAGTCTCCCTTCAGTCACAAGCTTCGATTTGGAAATACAGTCTCCTTCGATTCACAAGCTGGACCACTGTACTTCCATGCAACAAACATTACTATGCTGCTATGCACAGTCCTGCACCAACCTACCACTACGCTCCAAAACACTACTAAGCCTGCTACAACAGTCTTGTACTTGCCCAAAAAGGAGTGCACAAGAGCTGCGTAGAAGAAAGGATCGAAACAACATTCCCAAACTGTTCAAATCATTTTGTTTTGCCCCCAAAACTTCAGCAAATCCGCCTATAAATACAAGGCTTCACAACATGAAAAAGAAGGACTTTGGGCCAGACGAACCTCTGCAAAAATTCTCAAACAGTGAAACTCTCAAAGTTCTCAAACACAGTAAAATTCTCAAAAAACATCAAACTTTCTCAAACACAAAAATATCTCAAGTCCCTTCAATACTTGTGAGAACAAACCCAGAAAACCCAAACACTTACTTCCTTCGATTCTGAAGAACAACCACCTTCAGTCTCCTTCGAATCAAAGAAGCATCACGCTTGCTTTTTCTTTTCCTTCAAGTCCAGCGCTCCAAGCACAGCCTGTGACCCCTCTTTCGAATCCAGCGCTCCCAGCACAGCCTGTGACCCCTCTTTCGAATCCAGCATCCAGGGCCACAACTCAAGGCCCAGCACACGTTCCAGCCTGAAGCAAGGTAAGTCACTCTTACCCTTGAACTTTTCGTTTCATGGCATGACATGTAAATAATACTTTTGTTCGTTTCAAGCATGTACATACTGTTCCTTTCGTTTCCACATTTTTAACATACCTTTCAGAACTACCTCTTTCGTTTCTGCTTACTGTTTACTTGAACTAGCTTTAGTTATTAAACTGTTTTACTAGCATGGCCTCAGGCCATGTTGCCATTTAATGTTTTAAATGAAAGAAACAGGAAACAGGGAACAGGAAACGAAGCTTCTGGCTTCTACCGTCTTTCTCAAGGTCAAACGAAAGAGACAACCAGGAGGCAAATCAAGTCCAATCGAAGGATAGAACCTCACTGGCGCGAACTCCCAGTCGAAGGATACAACTCACTGACTTCCAGGCTAATCGAAGGACAGAACCTCACTGACTGCCAGGCCAATCGAAGGAAAGAACCTCACTGGTGCGAACTCCCAGTCGAAGGATGCAACTTGCTGCTGCCTCTGCCCAATCAAAGGACAGGAACTCGCCTCTGCCAAAGCCCAATCGAAAGACACGACCTCACTGTTGCCAGCCCCAATCGAAGGAGGCCAACAAAATGCCAGTCGAAGGATGCTCCTGCCTGGATCGAAAGATACTCTTTTTCTTACTTTTATCTTATTTTTTTCCTTCATATTTTTTATGCCTTTTGATATGTTTGTAATAGCGTAGTTTTTTTATCTTTCTGCATTTTTTTACTTTGTACAAATGCTAGTAATTAGGTGTATAGCAAGATAAAATCGATAAATAAACAAACCAAAAAAAATCAAAAAACACTCTTTAATCATTATTTGAACATATTTTAAAACATGCAAAAACACTCAACAAATCAAAACTCCCCCCAAGGGCATATTATCCCCGTTCTACCGCGATACCGGCCATGGATATTTCTAGAATGCGCGCGTTAATGTCGCCCACTAAAAAACACAAACAAATCAACCTTTTCTAGAGGAACTATAGTGTTTTGATTCCTTCATTGGATACGTAGGAAAAGGGTCGCGAAACCCTCACGAACGCAATAACAAAAACTCTTTTTTTCCCCTTGAACAAACATAGTTGTAGATAAATACACCCTTGTATATAACAAACAATTTTAAACCAAAAAAACAGATATTTCAAAAGGTTCCTGCGGAGTACCGCAGATGCATTAGGTTCTAATACCTTCCCATTGCATAACCAACCCCCGAACTCTTGATCTCTTTTCAAAAACGCATTGTATTTTCATTACTTTTAAATATGACTTTACATTGCATGTTTTAGGGTTTTATTTCGCTCTTTTCCCTTTTCCCTTGGAAACAATAAAGCGCGATGGCGAATCTTGCTTTTATGAGTCAAGTTAATTAATAGCTTGATCTCCGATTTTCACCGCTACAGAATTGGCGACTCTGCTGGGGAAAGATTGACCTCTTGCTGGTCCATCCCTAAGTGGGTTAAGCCTAGTTTGTTTTATCTGTTTTATCATTATTTGATTGTTTGATTACATGTATATATTGTGATTATTTGGGTGTCGTTAATATTTACAAAGGACAAGTCCTATACCCGGACTAAGTTACACTTAGGAATAGGACAGGTGGTATAGTCATGTTAACTTTGAGGGAGTAATCCCAAAGAAGGAGGCATGAAATCCCCCACTCAGTGGAAGCCCCTTTGAACGTAATATTTGTTTATCGAGTAATCTGGAAGACATTATTGCTTTTGACCTGGGAGCCAGAGAAGCTCAGAACCGTAGAACCCTAACCCATCTTGGCCTCTTAGGTGTAGTGCGAAGATTATAACAGAGTAATCCGGAAGTACTTGTTACGCGATGCTACGCTCGAATGAGTTTCTCTTGAGAATATTGCTAATTATTGAGTAATCAAGACGTTGGTAATATCCGAAGGAGGAATGTAGACTCCGGGAACTCTTAGAACCTTGTCTTGCAGGTGTGATGAAACCATTAGTACATACCTTGGGGGATGTTTTTACCTTTGACTCCATGCTCGTGACGTTGAACCCTTCAACTTTATTTGTGACCTTGCTTGTGGTTGTTGCATAGCCATGCATTCATGCATCCATAAAACCCTTTTCACTTGATTTTCAAGGAATTTGGAGGTCTTTCTTTGTAAACATCACAAGTTTCATCAAGCTCAATGGATCTTGGGTGTTGATGGGGTGAAAACCCTAATCCACCAAAATGGATGATTGATCTTGATGATAACTTGATCAACTCTTTGATCCAATTTAAAATTCATCTTCTATCTTCATACTCTGATGCTTACAACTTAATATCTTGAGCTCCTTGAAAGTCAAATAAACACTCTCTTTTGCATATCATGCATCATTCTACATTTTTTGTTTCACTTTCAAAGGTCTTTTTCCAAGTATTATTTTTCCTTTGGTCTCACCAGTACGACGCTCGCGCTAAGAGAACAATGGAGAATATCAAGCAAGAGGTTTCTGAACTCCCCGGAGAGATGACTATTTTGAAAGCTAATATGGAGCACTTGACTGGTTTGGTCTGAATTTTGGTTGCCGCCCAAGTCAACCCCTTTGCTAAAGTATAAGTGAATCTCTGTTGATTTTGGCCTTGAAGTTTAGGACAGGTTTCCTTCAGCACAAGTCCAGATGGAAAGCCTTCCCAGATTACTAACTTATTCAGGCTTTTTGTAATTTTCTTGTTTATTAAAACATTGTTTGCATGTAAGAACTTGTTTTCATCTGAATGATTATCTTAATACAATGAGTATGCTTGTCTTGAAGAAATTCATTTGTTTTCAAATTTTAAATTTCTTTTTGCATTATGATACCAACTTGTTGCCCATTCTCTTGCCTAGGCAGAGATTGTAGGGAGGATGATGATCTGAAAAACACAAAATCTCTGGTTGTATGCTTTTGGATAAAATCTTGCTGACGATGTACAGGCATTGTTTCAAATCCCTAAACACCGGAGATATAAGGAAGATAATCCCTTGCTAACCCCTTTTGAGCCTTGAAGTAGGAGTTTCTTTTCTATACGAAAAAAACCTCAAAGTTTAACCTGAGGCAGGGTAGTTTTCAGTTAATCTGATTGAGTGTTCAAAATTCAAAAGGAGGATATTTCCGAAGAGAAACTACGAGGGCTATCCTTCATGTATAATGAATCTAGAAGATGTGGAACCACAATGTTATCCCTCATTCATCAAGAAACGAGGCAGTCACAATCCTCTCAACAAGCAAAGACAAGCTAATGTCACACTTTTGTTCAAAAAATTAAAAAAAAAATCAAGAAGGAAAAAAGAAAGCCTGCTAAGTCAAAAAAACTTGAAAACAAGTGACTTAGGCAAAATTAGGGCATCCCGCTGAACTATCAATTCAAAAGAATTAGTTCAGGCAAAAGTTAGGGAAAATAAAAATTGCAAAGAAAGGACTACAAAGAAAATTCCTCAGCAAAGAACAAATTGGTGACTACAAACACGAAGACGTAAGGGTGGCTTCTACACTGAAAGCCTCGTCGTTTCCTTAACCGTCACAAAATCCTTCTGAGAGATGAACACTCATGTTGAATTAACTGAACATAGGGTTGGAGAACATCTTGAAGAATGGGTGGGCACCAAATATTTTGAGCCTTAAAATCTTTTTTCTAAAGCCGTGAACCAGACCACGATTCAACCTTCAAAAGTCCTAATTGAAGCAAGGTTATTTTGAAAGCATACTTCAATGAGATAGTATTCCTGACTCCCATGAATGTTTCTAAATAGTTATGTTGGTATCATATGTTTTTCCTATACAAAAATAAATGGTGCTCTAACTCGTAAAATTTGTGCGATATCTTTTCAAAATCTTCAAGACTTACATAACTGTTGCATTAGAATTTTCATTCTCATAATAAACTTTTTCTAACTGCAAAACATTTGTTTGATATCAAGGAAGCTCACATAAGCACTAGTGATGAGTTTATTCTTTTAAGGCCTGAGACTATGTTGAGTAATTGGCGAATCATTTCAAGAAAAATCATATCCAGGGACATGTCACATGAAGACCTTAAGCACGAACATGTTGCTTCTCCCAGTTAATGCTTTCCCAACTTGTTTACTCTCTTGGGGAAAAATTTGAAGACTTTGTTGTGCCAACTACAGTCAATCTGGGGTAATCATGTCAAGATTTGATGAATCTCTCTAAGAGTTTGAAGACACCAGAGCATGGTGAATGCCAGGTCTTTTGTAAAATCCTCTTGAGACAATTTCTCCTCATCAACCATATAGCTTGGGGCATTTTAGAAGTGAAGTTATTCGCAAGAATTGTCGTGCAAGATGCAGCTTATCAGCAGTAAACTTGGGGCATCCAAAATTAGTCCCAGGGGCAATCCAGATTTGTCAAGATATGTGATATGTTTTGTACACATTATCAAAGGGCGGTGTTCCCAGTATCTCCAGCTAAGCATGACTTCTTCAAGCTGAAACAATGATTGTGTTGTTATCCTTTCAATGGATTGTTTGCAATAGAAGACTGGACTTTGGGTTTTCTACCTGAAAATATCTTCCTCTCCAGAAATATTTAAGCCTTGTAAAAGGACTTTGCTCCAATGATGGCTTTTGTTCTTATCTCCAGTAATGTTCCCATCATGTTGAGATTAGCCGAGTGTTGGGTTGTGCTGTGATGTCTTATCATCTTCTGTCTATCTCCTCTATTTGTTTTGTCAGCATATACATGACATTCATTTATTCATTCACACTTGCATCATGCATGCACATTTGTATTTGTTGATGTCATTGAGTTCGTATACCTTGGTTATGTCTATTCAAATAGTGTATTTGATCTTTCCAAATAAAGTGTCAACTTAAGCAGAAAGCGCGCCTCCTTTCTAATTCCCCACTGAGTTAACTCTCGTGGAAGAATCTTGCTTTAGCTTTCCTTTTCCATCTCTGGGTAGGATAAATCCCCATTTGAGTTGTTTCCTCATTGGGTGGAGTCTTGTTTGACTGTTTTCTCTCCAGTTCATTCCTGGATTGAGCTTTGTCTCTTGTGAACGATGCCCTGTGGATATCTCTAGGCTGTGAAACCTAGATGGAGAGTGCATTTATTTTGCAATGTAAATACTTGGTCTCCTCAAGAAGGATTTATTCATGGTTCCCCATTGAAGATGAACTTTATTCCCTAGTAGTGTTATCACAACCTTCTTCTGGAATATCGACATGACAACAAGCGACTGACTCTTTATTTGAGCAGTTTGATTATTTATGATTTCTTTATGACAAATGGCGGTCTCTTCATGAGCAGTTTGTCCATCCCCGAGGAAATTATTGATTCCCACCTCCAGCAATATCTTCACGATATTTTATGGGCATCTTTGGAAAAACGGCAAGTGGCAGTCTCTTCATGGGCAGCTTGTTACGTTATTATTCTTCAGAAAACGGCAAGTGGAAGTCTCTTCATGGGCAGCTTATACGTTATTATTCTTCAGAAAACGGCAAGTGGCAGTCTCCTCATGGGCAGCTTTTACGTTAAACGGCAAGTGGCGGTCTCTTCATGGGCAGCTTGTACGTTATTTTTCTTCGAAGACAGCAAGTGGCAGCTTCTTTATGAGCAGCTTGCGGGTTATAAGCAACAAGTGGCGGACTCTTCATGAGCAGCTTGTGTGCTTTAATATTCTTTGAAGACAACAAGTGGCAGCTTCTTTATGAGCAGCTTGTGGGTTATAAGCAACAAGTGGCAGACTCTTCATGAGCAGCTTGTGTGCTTTAATATTCTTTGAAGACAACAAGTGGCAGCTCTTCATGAGCAGCTTGTGGGTTATAAGCAACAAGTGGCGGACTCTTCATGAGTAGCTTGTGTGCTTTAATATTCTTTGAAGACGGCAAGTGGCAACTCTTCATGAGCAGCTTGTGGGTTATAAGCAACAAGTGGCGGACTCTTCATGAGTAGCTTGTGTGCTTTAATATTCTTTGAAGACGGCAAGTGGCAGCTCTTCATGAGCAGCTTGTGGGTTATAAGCAACAAGTGGCAGACTCTTCATGAGTAGCTTGTGTGCTTTAATATTCTTTGAAGACGGCAAGTGGCAGCTCTTCATGAGCAGCTTGTGGGTTATAAGCAACAAGTGGCGGACTCTTCATGAGTAGCTTGTGTGCTTTAATATTCTTTGAAGACGACAAGTGGCAGCTCTTCATGAGCAGCTTGTGGGTTATAAGCAACAAGTGGCAGACTCTTCATGAGTAGCTTGTGTGCTTTAATATTCTTTGAAGACGGCAAGTGGCAGCTATTCATGAGCAGCTTGTGGGTTATAAGCAACAAGTGGCAGCTTCTTTATGAGCAGCTTGTGTGCTTTGATATTCTTTGAAGACGGCAAGTGGCAGCTCTTCATGAGCAGCTTGTGGGTTATTGGCAACAAGTGGCAGACTCTTCATGAGCAGATTGTGTGCTTTAATATTCTTTGAAGACAGCAAGTGGCAGCTTCTTTATTTGAGCAGCTTGTATGTCATAGTATTTTTGGAAGACAGCAAGTGGCGGCCTCTTTATTTGAGCAGCTTGTGTATCCCCAACAATAATGTCTACTCAGCAAATGGCATCCCTTCGGAAAAGTCCCGTGGGGAAGTTTGTATTTTATCCTTTTAAGCGATATCTTGGTTAAAAAGGGATTGTGTTACCATTCTTGGTAAAATTCAGAAGTCATTTCCTTTTCCAGTCACAGTACTGATGTCAATCATTTCCTTTTCTAGTCACAGTACTGATGTCAATCATCTTCCAGCCTTAGTGCTGATGTCAATCATTTTGTTTTCCAGCCTCAGTGCTGATGTAAATCATTTCTTTTCCAGTCTCAACACTGATGTAAATCATTTAAGAGTCTCTCATTGGAAGCCTATGACTCTGTTTCCCTAGTGGAGTTATAATCTCTTTCCCTGTGGGATTACTGTATAATATGCTTGGTTTCTCCAACATAGTTTGTCTCATATGGCGTCATTCCCCATAAAACTCAAGAGCATTGCATTCATATCATATCATGAACATAATTGTGGTATCTTAAGGCCAAAAATTGTGTATTCTATATTTAAGTCCCTTCAATCTCGTCGAAATGAAGATCCCAATCTTCATATCTCCAGATAGAAGAAAGTTAAATAGGGGCAGCTGTTGTATCCCAATTTTTGACCTAAGATCCCATTTTTACTTTTGCAAGGTCACTAAATACAGTTGGTTTTAACCTCTCACCTTTGAGCATCGATTATGCAGAAATTGTCAAGTGTTTTGAACATTTTTTGCCTATGTATCACTAACCTCTAATCAAGCATGAAATGTGTGTTTTTGTTTCTTTAATTTCATGTGCTGACAGGTTTCCTTCGAATGCAACTTGGGCATTTCCTTCATTTTGAACTTAAAGCCTCCTTCGAATGCAAGTTTAGGCCTACTTCGATTTGGACAAATTTGCTACCTGCAAGCCTACTTCGATTTGGACAAATTTGTTTCCTGCAAGCCTATTTCGATTCACCAAGAGTGCTGCCTGCAAGCCTGCTTTCGACTGGACAAGTTCACTGTCTGCAAACATGTTTCGATTGGGCAACATTGCTCCCTTCGAACACAAGATTTCGTTTGGACAATATGTTTGTTTCGATCCACATGCTTCGATTGGGCAACATTGCTTCTTTCGATTCACAAGCTTCGATGGGCAACACAGTCTCCCTTCAGTCACAAGCTTCGATTTGGAAATACAGTCTCCTTCGATTCACAAGCTGGACCACTATACTGCCATGCCACAAACACTACTACGCTGCTATGCATAGTCCTGCACCAACCTACCACTATGCTCCAAAACACTGCTAAGCCTGCTACAACAGTCCTGTACTTGCCCAAAAAGGAGTGCACAAGAGCTGCGTAGAAGAAAGGATCGAAACAACATTCCCAAACTGTTCAAATCATTTTGTTTTCCCCCCAAAACTTCAGCAAATACGCCTATAAATACAAGGCTTCACAACATGAAAAAGAAGGACTTTGGGCCAGTCGAACCTCTACAAAAATTCTCAAACAGTGAAACTCTCAAAGTTCTCAAACACAGTAAAATTCTCAAAAAACATCAAACTTTCTCAAACACAAAAATCTTTCAAGTCCCTTCAATACTTGTGAGAACAAACCCAGAAAACCCAAACACTTACTTCCTTCGATTCTGAAGAACAACCACCTCCAGTCTCCTTCGAATCAAAGAAGCATCACGCTTGCTTTTTCTTTTCCTTCAAGTCCAGCGCTCCAAGCACAACCTGTGACCCCTCTTTCGAATCCAGCGTTCCCAGCACAGCCTGTGACCCCTCTTTCGAATCCAGCATCCAGGGCCACCACTCAAGACCCAGCACATGTTCCAGCCTGAAGCAAGGTAAGTCACTCTTACCCTTGAACTTTTCGTTTCATGGCATAACATGTAAATAATACTTTTGTTCGTTTCAAGCATGTACATACTGTTCCTTTCGTTTCCACATTTTTAACATACCTTTCAGAACTACCTCTTTTGTTTCTGCTTACTGTTTACTTGAACTAGCTTTAGTTATTAAACTATTTTACTAGCATGGCCTTAGGCCATGTTGCCATTTAATGTTTTAAATGAAAGAAACAGGAAACAGGGAACAGGAAACGAAGCTTCTGGCTTCTACCATCTTTCTCCAGGTCAAACGAAAGAGACAACCAGGAGGCAAATCAAGTCTAATCGAAGGATAGAACCTCACTGGCACGAACTCCCAGTCGAAGGATATAACTCACTGACTTCCAGGCCAATCGAAGGACAAAACCTCACTGACTGCCAGGCCAATCGAAGGACAGAACCTCACTGGTGCAAACTCCCAGTCGAAGGATGCAACTTGCTGCTGCCTCTGCCCAATCGAAGGACAGGAACTCGCCCCTGCCAAAGCCCAATCGAAAGACACGACCTCACTGTTGCCAGCCCCAATCGAAGGAGGCCAACAAAATGCCAATCGAAGGATGCTCCTGCCTGGATCGAAAGATACTCTTTTTCTTACTTTTATCTTATTTTTTTTCCTTCATATTTTTTATGCCTTTTGATATGTTTGTAATAGCGTAGTTTTTTTATCTTTCTGCATTTTTTTACTTTGTACAAATGCTAGTAATTAGGTGTATAGCAAGATAAAATCAATAAATAAACAAACCAAAAAAAATCAAAAAACACTCTTTAATCATTATTTGAACATATTTTAAAACATGCAAAAACACTCAACAAATCAAAACTCCCCCCAAGGGCATATTATCCCCGTTCTACCGCGATACCGGCCATGGCTATTGCTAGAATGCGCGCGTTAATGTCGCCCACTAAAAAACACAAACAAATCAACCTTTTCTAGAGGAACTACGGTGTTTTGATTCCTTCATTGGATACGTAGGGAAAGGGTCGCGAAACCCTCACGAACGCAATAACAAAAACTCTTTTCCCCCCCTTAAACAAACATAGTTGTAGATAAATACACCCTTGTATATAACAAACAATTTTAAACCAAAAAAACAGATATTTCAAAAGGTTCCTACGGAGTACCGCAGATGCATTGGGTGCTAATACCTTCCCATTGCATAACCAACCCCCGAACTCTTGATCTCTTTTCAAAAACGCATTGTATTTTCATTACTTTTAAATATGACTTTACATTGCATGTTTTAGGGTTTTATTTCGCTCTTTTCCCTTTTCCCTTGGAAACAATAAAGCGCGTTGGCGACTCTTGCTTTTGTGAGTCAAGTTAATTAATAGCTTGATCTCCGATTTTCACCGCTACAGGGAGCATCCTTTGATTTTCACTTCTTTCCTCCTATTTGCCTCTTTCGAATCTGGGCATCTTGGCTTCCAGCATGTACCTTTCGTTTGGGTACATGAATCCTTCAGCACAAGGTTTTGGTCAAACCTTTCGTTTGGAAATTTTGGCCTCCAGCATGTACCTTTCGTTTGGCCACATGTGACCCCTAGAAAACAAACTTTCGATTGGACAGAAGCAACCTACACACAAAGCTTCGATTAGAGCTTTGATTCCCTTCGAATCAACTTCCTTCGAATTCAATCTGAACCATTCGAAACAAGCTTGTTTAAAGCAAGTCTGAGAAAATCTCATTCCCTTACCCTACTTGTCAGGCTACTTTGCTTCCTAATATTCACATAATCAGAGGTTTACACAAGTTTGTGTTACATTACATAAGGGTTCGATGGTTTTTCCATTGGATAATATCATTCTGGGACGAAATGGCAACACGTTATGTACCATTTCTTCATAAAGTTTGCTTTAAACACAAAAGCAGCTTCCAACCTGAATTTTGTATAAATGAAAAGAAGGGCCAGAAGCACAAGTCACATCTTCTGCATCCCAACTGCCAAAAGCCCCCCCACTTGTACTTTCATGTTACCTATTTTTTTATTATTTTTTGCAAGGCTGGCTAATTCAACGTCTCCCAAGCGTTTCCTCTATAAATAGAGGAACCATGAACAAGGAAAAGGAGGATTTTTTGACTAGAGGAACGAAACCTCCAAAGTCTTCTCAAACACAACCATAACTCTCAAGTTCATCAACACTTGAGAAATCAAAAACCCAGAACCATATTCACCTCCTTCGATTCTGAAGAAATCCCCACTCTTCAGTATCCTTCGAATTCAATTTTGGAAAGAAACATACCACTTATTTCTTTCTTCCTTCGAATCAGTATCTAAGGCCTAGCTTTTGCTCCCTCCCTTCAAACCTAGGAAAGTCCAGGGCCACCACTCAAGACCCAGTTCACCTTCAAGGCTGCAGCAAGAATGCCCCACACATAGAAGTTTGTTCAAACTCAAAGACCACCTTCTGTGACAACTCTTCGAACCAAAAGCAAACCCCCTGTGACCACTCTTCGAATTCCAGAAACATCCAGGTAGCAGTTCAAGTTCGAAGCCCACACACTAGCTTTGAGGTAAGTCTTTATGACTTTAACTCTTTCATTTCAAAGATCTTTATTGATTCATCTTCTAAACCAACATGTAATAATCATGGCCTTCGATGTTAATTTTTTTTGTGTTTTCCTTTAAGAACTAATCTGTACAGTCTCCTAAAAAATGATGGAATACAAAATATGCATGCTTCGATATAGACATGTTCAACACACACACACTTGCTTCGAATACACTGACCTGCAGGCCCAGAAGAAAGGCACTGCCTCATTGTCTCCAACCCAATCGAAGAAGGTCACAAGACAAAAAGGCAGAACCTTGGGCTTCGCCATACACTGACTTCTAGGACAATCGAAGGACAAGACCTCACTAGTGTTAGCCCCTAATCGAAAGATATGACTTTGCTGACTCTAGGCCCCAATCGAAGGAGGCCAAGAAATGCAAACCGAAGAATGCTCCAACCTGGATCTAAAGACACTCATTTTCTTGCTTTTATCTTATTTTTGCCTTTATATTTTTATACACTTCAATATGATTGTAATAGTGTAGGATTTATTTTTTGCACTTTTTATTACTTTTGTATAAATTCTAGTAATTAGGTGTGTATGGAAAGATAAAACCAACAAGTAGACAACCCCTAATCAAGACAAAATGCATACAAATCAAACACACTTTGCACACATGCACCCTTAGGGTAATCTCACTTGTTGCCTCAGAAAAATAGTCATGTCCCTCGAACATGGGTGTTTTAGCAAAGACCCTCGATAAAAGATCGTAGTCCCTCGATGACCCTCGATGTTGCCTTCGATAAACGATCTAGTCCCTAACGACATTGCTAAAACGTCCCATAGGTTGCCTTCTATGACTATACAAACATCTCATGCCCGTCCCATCACATCCAATGATGGGGCTTCTTACCAAAACAACAGTGAGATACAACATCTAAAGGAGGTGGAAAAGAACATCTAAGACCTTTTGAGTAGGTAGATTGCTCCTAATTGCTCGCTTGCTCACAACAAAAATATTTTATACACCAACACTCTCATTTTGAAACATTTTCAAAAGACAACACTTTGTACGCGTTCTTATAGAAACAAGAGTCATTACAAAGACACCTTTACAAAATCACTTTCAAAAACACATTCCACAAACACTTCTTTGAACTTTTTTCAAAACAACACTTTGTACGTGTTCTTATAGAAACGAGAGCCATTACAAAGTCACATTTTCAAAATACTTTCAAAACCCACATCAGAAGGACACTTTCAAACAAAAGCAAGTTAATCTAGCAAGCAACTAAGAGCCCGTAGATAACTATGGATGAAAAGCATGCTAATACCTTTCCTTTTCATAATATACCCCTCGAACTCAGAAAACATCTCTAAAGGTTGTTCCTGTTCTTTTAAGCCTTTCCTTTTGGATAAAAGAAAAGTTGGTGGCGACTCTTGCTAACCGCAACATTTGTGATCAAACGCAAAACACCTAGTCAGTTCTCCCACCGTATCATAGAATTGACGACTTTGTTGGGGATATTCGTAAAAGTGGGGTTACCTTAGGGCTAGATCACCTTTACTTGGTTTTATTGTTTGACTTGTATGATTTACATTTTGGTTCTTTGTTTGGGCTTGTTTAAATCCTCTACCCGGATTTTGGGATACCTTATAGGTAAGTAGAAATACATTGTGGAAATTGTGCAGGGTATACCGACATGGTCTAAGCAATAGCTACGTTAGTGTGACATATTTGTGGGTACCGGTAGCCCTTGAGTAGTCAAGGAGAATACGGGGCCGCTGAGTGGTGTCATGAAGCACTAACTTACTTTTAGAACCTTTACTTGACCAACTTGGCCATTAGGACGTAGTGAGATGACCGGCTTTGGTGCAGTCCGAAGTTGGTAGATACTCGATACTAAACTCATTAAGGGTTGATTTTCAGGATATTTTGGTCACCGTGAAAGAGGCTTGCGCTGAAACAATGCCCGAGAAGACAAATCAATGATATTGAGATCCCTTAGAACCCGGTTACTATTAACTAGGACAGGTTGAGCCAACTAAACCTCAAGAAGGTACTTACCTTTGAGACTCCATTCAAGCATAAACCTAAGGACTTGTTTGCTTTGTGTGTATATGACTATTTATACATAATAACTTGCTTGCTTTGCATACTTGTACATAACATCATGACATCATAACATAGCATTTTCAATAACCGTTTCAAGGATCTCAAGGGTCTATGATGCAGGGTCACGTTGAACCAGACGTCTATCAAAGGGCAGGAGGATCTATTTTCCTCTAACCAAACACCGTCAAAGATCAAGTACAATAACTTGAGTCAAGGGCTACAACCCACTTGGCATGGTGGGCTTAATTCTCGTGGAAGGACATCCACCGATACAAAGTTCTCCAATAAAAGCTGTAAGTGACTACTAACATTTACCCCGCGAGATCCTTGAAAACATGCATCCACATATCATGAACCATATCATGACAGGTTTCTCCCATATAAGTCTTCTTATCTTCCTACTGTTTATTTCAGTAGAGTTGGCGCTAGAGCAGACTATCAGGGACATCCAGGCTCAAAACGCTCAACTCCAAGAAATGTTCTTGAACCTATCCAAGGGGCAAGAAGAAGTGAAATCTCTCCTCACAAGAGGCATGGTCATGGGGAATCCGGGGGGCACCAAGGATGATCAGTTGGAACGGCTACAAACCGAGATAGCCGAAATGAAAGTCCAGATGATGGGACAATTGGTGGGCAAGAGGGCTCTTATCCAAAACTTGGCTCAAGGACAGGAAGAGCTGAGAGCCCTTGTCAATAGGCTTCATCAAGATAGATGCAAACAAATAGGGCAAACAACCAGAATTGGAGATCGAGTCACTAATCAACCTCCGATGAAAAGTGGACCTTTCCAAATTGCTTCCACGTCACGGGACCAACAACTACCTCGTCAACAACAAAGGGGAAATCAACAAAGACCAAAGAAACCCGAGAGACAATTTACTAACATCAACATGCCATTGTCTCAAGCATTGCAACACATATTGAGGATGAATCTGATTACATTGATAGGACCTCATCCAAACCCCAAAACTTCTTCTCCTAACTAAAATTCTGATGCCACGTGTGCCTATCATTCCGACAGTCCCGAACATGATACAAATGATTGTTGGGCGCTGAAGTACAAGATTCAAAAATTGATCGACAGAGGAATGCTGGAGTTCACACAAGATGGCCAGACTGAATTCTTCTGCCGCCCCTCAAAGGCTCACCACCTAAAGAGACAAGTTCAGACAAAGAGGATTCTGTTCATTTGAATTTTCAATTGTAATTTCTTTTGGTATTCAAACAATTATCTATTAATGTTAAACTCTGTTTCATTAATGCATTGCATATGTTTGTCTTGAATTGATCCATTCGTTTTCATTACATTTAAAGTATGTTTTATGACATTCAACTCTTGCTAAAATTTACAAGCCTTTAGAGGGAGGATGAAGAAAACAATGCCATAATCTCATACAGTATGCTTTTGGACAGACCTTGCTGACAGTGTACAGGAGTTCTTTCAAATCCTAAACATTGGAGTTATAAGGAATATAATCCCTAGTCAACCCCTTCGAGCCAAAGAAGTAGAAGTTTTTTTTACACAAATTGAAACCTTTAATTAAAACCTGGGGCAGGATAGTCTCTTAGTTAATTCAAATGCGCGTTCGGTCGCAGACTTTCACTTCGTATACAATGAGTGATATCAAAAAAATTCCTCTGGAATCAAAAGACAGTGATGGTTCCCTACCAAATAGGCAGTCATTATCTCTCAAAAAGAAAAACCCACTAAGTCAAAACCTACAAAGGAGACTTAAGAAAAACTGGGGCATCCCGCTGACCGTAATCTCAAAACAAGAACAGTCAGGCAAAAATTAGGGATAACAAATAAAAAGAAAGAGGTCACTACAAATCCTCAACAATATGAAAAATGTTGCAAGAAATGACTGCCTTCCGACAAACTTAACTTGTCTGAACCATCATCAAAATGTCATTCCAGACTCAATTGGAGTTCAAACGTACAATTAACTGAGTTTAGGACTGAAGAACATCACGAAGAACGGGAGGGTACAAATATACTTTGAGCCTTATCCTTTGTTTCTTAAATCGCGAACCAATCTATGCTATAACCCTTCAAAAGTTCTAATTGAAGCATGGGTTAGTTCGAAAGCATACCGTTACAAAAGGTATCCTGACTCCTGTAAGGCTTTACTCTAAATCCTGAGTTTGAATTTTCTTACAAAATTTCTTGCTAAAAATTCATTTTCAAAACTTCAAGACAAGCATAAACTTTGCATTTATTTGAATATCATTGTTTGCATATGGCTATTTGTTTGACAGCGGAGAAATTCACACAACGAATATTCGATGAACGATAGCTCTCTCAGTGAACAAAATCACTTCAAGTGGGATGACACTTCCAATGACAAATCTCCTATAAACAAAGGGGCATGACATGTCACTATCCAGCACACCTGGGGCAGTCCAGTCAAGATTCCAAGAATTCTCTCAAGAAGTGCAGAATAACCAGGGGCAAGTCTCCATCTCCCTCACTTGGGGCATTGATCACGAATCCCAACAAAGGGTTACGTACAGTCAATTAATTCCTGGAAGTACCACAAACACCTGCTATTAGGGGAAGTGACAAATCTCCCCAAAATCTATCTCATAGGATGACTCCCATCCAGAGTTTCAATCTCTGAAAACTTCTCACCAGCTGAGTCGACCTCAGGAATCCTTGAGGATTTTCCCTAGTGAAGTCGCCACCTCTCCAACAGACTGACGACAAGGTTTATTTCCCCAACAAACAACAGGATTCCCCAGCTTGAGTTTGCCTCTCCGACTAATACAAATCAAAGGACCACGACTCCTATTCCTCAGTAGACTACTCTACAATCCCCAACAAGTTATTGTGAAGCCTAGACCCGACCAAATATCAGTTCAACTTCAACTCCCCAGTAGAGCAATGGACAATCAAGGCTCCTGAAATCTTTTCCCCAAAACAAGAATCCCCGATGGAAACATTCTAAGTAAAGTTTAAAGACACACCTGCTCTTCAACATCATTCTGGGATTTAATGACTCCCCAACATTTGTCAAGGATTTATTTTCCCAGACAAAAAATACATTCATTAACATTTCACATTTCATACATCCTAGTTACATACATGACAAGTGCATATGACACAATCTCATTTTTGAGAACATCATTACATAATGAATCTCATCCACCATGACATTGCATACAACTTTGCCTTTACCTTTTCAGGAAAAGGTCAACAGATAAAGGTCACCATCTTTTTTGATTAGTAATTGTCCAAGATTCCTTCATCATATTTTTGGAGTAGTAATCGTCCAAGATTACTTCATCATCTTTTTGGAGTAGTAATCGTCCAAGATTCCTTCATCATCTTTTTGGAGTAGTAATCGTCCAAGATTCCTTCATCATCTTTTTGGAGTAGCAATCGTCAAAGATTCCTTCATCATCCTGCTGAGATTCTCTTCTAGAAACAGTTCATATGCGATCCAGATATGGTTGACATTCTGATACTTACTCCACATTCCTTCTAGAAACAGTTCGGATGTGATCCAAATATGGCTGACATTCTAATACTTACTCCAGATTCCTTCTAGAAATAGTTCGGATGTGGTCCAAATATGGCTGACATTCTAATACTTACTCCAGATTCCTTCTAGAAACAGTTCAAATGCGATCCAGATATGGCTGACATTCTGATACTTACTCCATATTCCTTCTAGAAATAGTTCAGGTGCGATCCAGATATGGCTGACATTCTGATACTTACTCCAGATTCCTTCTAGAAACAGTTCAAATGCGATCCAGATATGGCTGACATTCTGATACTTACTCCAGATTCCTTCTAGAAATAGTTCAGATGCGATCCAGATATGGCTGAAATTCTGATACTTACTTCAGATTCCTTCTAGAAACAGTTTAGATGTGATCCAAATATGGCTGACATTCTGATACTTACTCCAGATTTCCTTCTAGAAACAATTCAAATGCGATCCAGATATGGCTGACATTCTGATACTTACTCCAGATTCCTTCTAGAAACAGTTCAGATGCGATCCAGATATGGCTGACATTCTGATACTTACTCCAGATTCCTTCTAGAAACAGTTCAGATGCGATCCAGATATGGCTGACATTCTGATACTTACTCCAGATTCCTTCTAAATACAGTCCAGATACGATCCAGATTCGGATGTCATTTTGTCACTCATTTAAATACAGTCCAAATACGATCCAGATTCAGATGTTATTCTGCCACTCTTTTAAATACAGTCCAGATACGATCCAGATTCGGATGTCATTCTATCACTCATTCAAATACAGTCCAGATATGATCCAGATTCGGATGTCATTCTGTCACTCATTCAAATACAGTCCAGATACGATCCAGATTTGGATGTCATTCTGTCACTCATTCAAATACAGTCCAGATACGATCCAGATTCAGATGTCATTCTGTCACTCATTCAAATATAGTCCAGCTATGATCCAGTTACGGATGTCATTCTGACGCTCATTCAGTACATCTCTCAGATACGAGTCAGATACAATTCATTTATGAATATTATTCTGATACTCATCAAAGACCTCTGCTGGTTCAGTTTAAATCTCTCAATGGTTTATCCTGATTCTTTCAGGTAGACATTTCCTCTGGTTCAGATAAATTGCTCCAAAGATTTATTCTGAGTTTTTTCTCCAGTTGAAGTAAGAATTTAGACTTAATCTAATTTCTGTCAACAATTACTCTGGATGGCATCTATAAGCCCATCTCCAACAACTATCCATTATTTCTCCAAATGGCATCTTTAAGCCCATTCCCTACACAATCAACCACAATGTCATCAAGTGCAAATTTCTGGGTACTTTAGTGTTCAATCATCTTCCACCTGCAAGTCACGAATGGCAGATTCGCCAATCTAACTCTTCAGATGTAAGAAGATTGAACAGGGGCAGCTGTTGTACCCCAAAACTTGCCCTCTCATTTTCCCAAGATTTCTCTCGCATGTGTGATTACAAAAACATGTTTAAATAAATAAAGAAAATGTAAAATTTTGAAGATGTTAATGTGCCTTTCGATTAGGTCAAAAAAGAAACAAGTTGGCTTCGATTTAGCAAAGTTTGATTGGGCAATATAATCTCCTTTCAGTCAAAAGCTTCGATTTGGGCACCTGGCTTCCTTCGAAGTGACCCCCCTTCGATCCACAAGCTCGAAAGCTTCCGTCGATTACAAGCCAGGCAGTTTCCTTCGATTTACAAGCCAGGAATTTTCCTTCGATTTACAAGCCAGGGAGCATCCTTCGATTTACAAGCTGGGCAGTTTCCTTCGATTTATAAGCCAGGAAGTTTCCTTCAATTTACAAGCCAGGGAACATCCTTCAATTTGCACTTTTTGCCTCCTATGTGCCTCTTTCGAATCTGGGCATCTTGGCCTCCAGCATGTACCTTTCGTTTGGGCACATGAATCCTTCAATACAAGGTTTTGGTCAAACCTTTCGTTTGGACATTTTGGCCTCCAGCATGTACCTTTCCTTTGGCCACATGTGACCCCTGGAAAACAAACCTTCGATTGGACAGAAGCAACCTACATACAAAACTTGGATTGGAGCTTTGATTCCCTTCGAATCAGCTTCCTTCGAATCCAATCTGAACCATTCGAAGCAAGATTGTTTGAAGCAAGTCTGAGAAAATCTCATAGCCTTACCCTACTTGTCAGGATACTTTTCTTCCAAATCTTCACATAATCATAGGTTTACACAAGTTTGTGTTACATTACATAAAGGTTCGAAGGTTTATCCACTAGATAATACCATTCTGGGAGGAAATGGCAACAAGTTATGTACCCTTTCTTCATAAAGTTTACTTTAAACACAAAAGCAGCTTCCAACCTGAATTTTGTCTGAACGAAAAGCAGGGCCAGAAGCACAAGTCACATCTTATTCACCCCAACTTCCAAAAGGCCCCCCACTTGTACTTTCACGTTACCTATTTTTTATGGTTTTTTGCAAGGCTGGCTACTTCAACGTCTCCCAAGCGTTTCCTCTATAAATAGAGGAACCATGAACAAGGAAAAGGAGGATTTTTTGACTAGATGAACAAAACCTCCAAAATCTTCTCAAACACAACCAAAATTCTCAAGTTCATTAACACTTGAGAAATCAAAAACCAGAACCATATTCACCTCCTTCAATTCTGAAGAACTCCCCACTCTTCAGTATCCTTTGAATTCAGTTTTGGAAAGAAACATACCACTTATTTATTCCTTCCTTCGAATCAGTATCTAAGTCCTAGCTTTTGCTCCCTCCCTTCGAACCTAGGAAAGTCCAAGGCCACCACTCAAGGCCCAGTTCACCTTCAAGGCTGCAACAAGAACGCCCCACACATAGAAGTTTGTTCAAACTCAAAGACAACCTTCTGTGACAACTCTTCGAACCAAAAACAAACCCCCTGTGACCAATCTTCGAATTCCAGAAACGTCCAGGTAGCAGTTCAAGTTTGAAGCCTACACACTAGCTTTGGGGTAAGTCTTTCTGACTTTAACTCTTTCATTTCAAACATCTTTATTAATTCATATTCTAAACCAACATGTAATAATCATGGCCTTCGATGTTAATTTTTTTGTGTGTTTTCCTTTAAGAACTAATCCGTACAGTCTCCTAAAAATGTTGGAATACAAAATATGCATGCTTCGATACAGACATGTTCATCACAAACACACTTGCTTCGAATACATTGACCTGCAGGCCCAAACGAAAGGCACTCCCTCATTATCTCCAACCCAATCGAAGAAGGTGACAAGACCGAAAGGCAGAACCTTGGGCTTCACCATACACTGGCTTCCAGGCCAATCGAAGGACATGACCTCACTGGTGTTAGCCCCCAATCGAAATACATGAGTTTGCTGACTCCAGGCCCTAATCAAAGGAGGCCAAGAAATGAAAATCGAAGAATGCTCCAACCTGGATCGAAAGACACTCATTTTCTTGCTTTTATCTTATTTTTGCCTTTATATTTTTATGCACTTTAATATGATTGTAATAGTGTAGGATTTTTTTTTTGCACTTTTTATTACTTTTGTACAAATTCTAGTAATTAGGTGTGTATGGCAAGATAAAACCAACAAGTAGACAACCCCTAATCAAGACAAAATGCATGAAAATCAAACACACTTTGCACACATGCACCCTTAGGGTAATCTCACTTGTCGCCTCGGAAAAATAGTCATGTCCCTCGAACATGGGCGTTTTAGCAAAGAGCCTTGATAAAAGATCGTAGTCCCTCGATGACCCTCGATGTTGCCTACGGTAAATGATCTAGTCCCTAAACGACATTGCTAAAACATCCCATAGGTTGCCTTCTATGACTATACAAACGTCCCACGCCCGTCCCATCACATCTAACGATGGGGATTCTTACCAAAACAATGGTGAGATAGCAACATACAAAGGAGGAGGAAAAGAACATCTAAGACCTTTTGAGTAGGTAGATTTCTCCTAGTTGCTCGCTTGCTCACAACAAAAAAATTTTATACACCAACACTCTCATTTTGAAACATTTTTAAAAGACAACACTTTGTACGCATTCTTATAGAAATGAGAGCCATTACAAAGACACCTTTTCAAAATCACTTTCAAAAACACATTCCACAAACACTTCTTTGAACTATTTTTAAAACAATACTTTGTACGCGTTCTTATAGAAACGAGAGCCATTACAAAGTCACATTTTCAAAATACTTTCAAAACCCACATCACAAGCAAACTTTCAAACAAAAGCAAGTTATTCTAGCAAGCAACTAAGAGCCCATAGATAAATACGGATGAAAATGGTGCTAATACCTTCCCTTTTCATAATCTACCCCCCGAACTTAGAAAAAATATCTAAAGGTATTTCCTATTCTTTTTAGCCTTTCCTTTTGGGGTAAAAGAAAAGTCGGTGGCGACTCTTGCTAACCGCAACATTTGCGATCAAATGCAAAATACCCAAGTCAGTTCTCCCACCATATCACAGATACCTAACACTTTAAAACTTCGGATGAACTTACAGCAAAATAAATTAATCTTTTAAATCAACAACTTGAAAAACTATGCAGCGGAATCAGAATAACATCTCTATCCAACACGGAAGAAAATTTTGAATAACAAGTACTTAAAACCTATCAACTTAAAGTTCAGCCAACTGAAATAACAAATACTAAAGCAACAAACATTCATCCTCCCGAGTGTTACGTATCAGAGTAATGACACCGACTCGAACTACTGAAGCTCAACCGCCTTCACTATGGATTACCTGCATGTTACCAACATAAGGGTAACATTAAAACAGAAGGGGTGAGATATCGAACACTATAATAGAACGTATGATAAATATTATATTGGAATCAGTTCATGCAAAAATCACCACTTCACAACTTATAAACAACAACAATCACAACAGGCTATTAACAAAATACAACAATTAATTCCTCAACACAACAACTCAATCATACTACTTGGAATACGACTCGATACTATGCGAATGTATGTGGTACCATTGGAGAAAAACTCCCATCTTAAAATCTGACAATAAATAGAGGCATCAACAAGGCATAAGCCTTCTTCGCAGTTTGCCAATCCAGGCCATCACAGAGTATGCAAAGGTATATGAATGCACTATCACATACTCACAACAATCATCATCATTGTAAGGCATAAGCCCACATCACCATTATTACCAGTAAATAGAGGTAGTTCATCATCATTCAAAACTCCCTGCAACTTCGTATTATCAACAAAAATTCACAACAACAATCATAACAACACAACCTCTTAACATAAATCGACATTGGCCATAAGCTTATCGCATTAATCAATGATTCAATCATTAACATAATCAAACATAAACTTAACATAATTCACACAACACTGTTAACAACCAAAAACACAGCATGTACGGACATAAGGGAAAGGGAACTACGTGCCCCTCAACATGCATAACAACTAGGACAACCTAACGAATAATCCATACTCCTCGACACGCACAGGGGAAAACAGGGTAACGACCAACCTATGCTCCTCGACACGTCCTGCAACCTAATTCTGCTCGAAAATCCAACACATTATTCTCGGACATGCCTCGCAGCCTAAAATGCCACTCCATACCTACTTCTTCAGTATCCTCCTCGACCACTAATTCGGCCAACAACACATGCACCATACAACGTCTTAACGACCACACCACTATAATTCATAACTTCTGGCCAACCGCTCTGAATAACACAGTAACAGGCAACTATATTCCTATCGTAAGATTCATCAACATACAAGACAGTCACGCAGAACCTCCCTAAAATGACCACTTAAACAATTACCAATTTTCCTGACAATCACTCGGAATAACCTGACGTCCCAACGACCATTATGACCTAACCTACACATTGATTAAACCGGAAGTCACACCACTCAAAACATCCATAATATAATAGAACGAGAATCTTCCCTTAACGAGTTCAGCAACATCACGACAACAATCACAATTACGACCAATTCTCCATAACAAACATCATAATAAAGGTCAGAACCCCACCCTTACCTAGATTAAAGGTTGCTCAACTAAAAACTCTAGCCGACGGCTTTGCTTCGTTCTGCTCGTCACCGGAAAGCTTGCTTCTCTCTCCATGAAACTCTTCCGGGCAACGTACAAGGCTTATTATTCTCCAACTAAAACAAATCCTTATATCAGCTTAGCCTTATATATCAATCCTCTTGGGCCTAACCTACACCCCCACTTTACTACTTCTAACCAATATCATAAGTCCAACATTATTTCATATATTCCCTTTAATTCCATATTATAATTATTATTAATCAACTAAATAATTAATTAATAATAATTAAACAACTCATAATAATAATTCTTAACATCATGCAACTTCACAAATAATACAAAAAAAATTTAATTAAATAATTAATTAATTAATTAAATTACGGGCGTTACAACTCTCCCCCACTTAGAATATTTTAGTCCTCGAAAATTTACCTTATTGGAACAACTCAGGATAGGAGTCCCGCATCTTGCTTTCTAATTCCTATGTCATGCTTTCTCTAGCAGCTCCTAACCAGACTAATTTCACCATATAAATCTCCTTGCCTCTCAGAGTCTTTATTTCATGATCCGTGATTCGTACAGGCATCATATCAACAGTAAGATTATCCCGCACTTGTACATCATCCACATGAATCACATGAGATAGATCTGAAATATACTTCCGGAGTTGTGACACATGAAACACATCATGCAAATTCAAAAGATTAGGCGGCAAATCCACTCTATAAGCCACATTCCCAACTCTTTCTGAAATCTGATATGGACCAATAAAATGAGAAGTGAGCTTCTTAGACTTCAATACTCTCTCAACACTAGTTACAGGTGTAACTCTCAAAAACACATGGTCACCTGCTTAAAATTCCAAATCCTTCCTTCACTTATCATGATAAATCTTCTGTATACTTTGGGAAGCTTTCATCTTTTCCCGAATCATCTTCACCTTCTCGGTAGTCTCACGAACAAGTTCAGGTCCAAGCACTACACTTTCTCCAGATTCATGCCAACATAAAGGAGTTCTACATCTCCGACCATACAACGCTTCAAAAGGTGTCATCCCAATACTAGAATGGTAACTATTATTATAAGTGAACTCTATTAATGGAAGATAAGTATCCCACGAACCTCCCTGCTCAAGAACACATGCTCTCAACAAATCCTCCAACGATTGAATAGTCCTCTCTGTTTGACCATCCATATGAGGATGATATGCCGAACTCAACATCAACTTAGACCCCAACGCCTCTTGAAAACTCTTCCAAAAATCAGAAGCAAACCTCAGATCTCTATCTGACACAATGCATAAAGGAACACCATGTAGCTTCACAATTACACTAGTGTAAATCTCAGCCAACTTCGACATTGGAAAACTGATGTTAATAAGAATAAAATGAGCCGACTTTGGAAGCCTATCAATAATCACCCAAATCAAATCATGTCCTCTTAAAGTATTAGGTAACCCCATCACAAAGTCCATCAAAATGCTATCTCATTTCCATTTTGGAACTTCTAACGGTTGCATCAACCTTACAGACTTCTGATGTTCAACTTTTGACTTCTGACAAGTCAAACATGCATACACAAATCGAGCCACATCACTCTTCATCCCAGGCCACCAAAACAAATTCTTCAAATCCTGATACATCTTTGTAGCTCCTGGATGAATACTCAGCTTACTTCTATGACTCTCTTCAAGGATCACTTTCTTCATCTCTGCATCATTAGGAATATAAATCCGATTACGAAATCTCAACACACCTTGCGCATCTAACTTAAAATCACTATTCTCATACTCATTGATCCCAACCATCGAATCTACCAGTTTCACATCTAACTTCTGAGCTTCTCTGATACTATCCAGAAAATCATTATTAATCTTCAACATTCCCAACATAACACTCCGCAATGTCACTTTGCAAAATAAGCTCATATCTCTGAACCATTCAATTAATTCCAACTCTTTAACCATCATTGCTGACATATGTAAAGTCTTTCGACTCAACACATCAACTACCACATTCACTTTTCCTGGATGATAATTCAAACCGAAATCATAATCCTTTAACAACTCCAACCATCTTTGTTGTCTCATATTCAGTTCCTTCTGATTAAATAGATACTTTAAGCCCTTATGGTCACTAAAATCTTCAAATCTAGAACCATCAAGATAATGCCTCCAAATCTTAAACACAAAAACAAATGTATCAAGCTCTAAATCATGCGTAGGATAGTTCTTCTCATGAGTCCTCAACTTCCTTGATGCATAAGCAACTACCTTATCATTCTGCATAAGCACACATCCTAAACCCAACCCATCTTAGAAGCATCACAATATACTACAAAAGGTTCTCCTGGATTAGGTAACGTCAAAATCGGAGCCGACGTCAATATTTTCTTCAATTTCGTAAAACTTTATTCACAATGGACATCCCACACAAAAGCTCTACCTTTATAAGTCAATTTAGTTAACGAAAGTGCCAACTTAGAAAAACCTTCGATAAACCTTCTATCATAACCAGCTAATCCCAAAAATCTTCTAATCTCGGCAGCCGACTTCAGAGTTTCCCATTGCAACATAGCATCTACATTTGATGGGTCTACAATAATGCCACTAACTGAGACCACATGACAAGAAAACTAACCTCCCTTAACAAAATTTCACACTTAGACAACTTTGCATACAACTTATTCTATTTCAAGACTTGCAATACTATTCTTAATTGTTCCGCATGCTTTTCTTCTGACTTAGAGTAAATCAAAATGTCATCAATGAACACCACCACAAATCGATCCAAATAATTATGAAAGATGAGATTCATGTATTCCATGAATACTCCCGGCGCGTTGGTAACACCGAAAGGAATCACCGAATACTCATAGTGTCCATAATGCATTCTGAAAGCCGTCTTCTGGATATCTTCATCCTTCACTTTAATCTGATGATATCCCAACCTCAAATCAATCTTACTAAACACACGAGCATCCACCAATTGATCCATCAAGTCATCTATTCTTGGAAGCAGATACTTGTTCTTAATCGTCACTTTATTCAACTGTCTATAATCAACACAAAGCCTTATTATTCCATCTTTCTTATTTACTAACAACATTGGAGCTCCCCACGATGATACACTTGGTCTCACAGACTTCTTTTTAAGTAACTCTTCCAATTGCTTCTTTAATTCTGACAATTCGGACGCATACATCCTATATGGTGCCATAGACACGGGTCTGGTACCAAGTACAAGAACAATAGAAAATTCAACTTCTCTCTCTGGAGGTACATCAGTAATTTCATCAAGGAAAACTTCAGGAAATTCACGCACCACCTGCAATTCTTCAATTATAGCTTGATTCTCGACAGATAGCGATGCCATCAGTGAAAACACCTGAGCCTCTTCTTGCATCAACTTCCTCAACTACCTAGTAGACAACAGACCAGTTTTCTCTTCCTCGAGAGTAGAAAACCTTACAAAATTGTTATAACAGTTAATATGAACATAGTTATGCTCTAACCAGTTCATACCCATAATCATATCCAACCCTCTTAAAGGTAAACAAACCAAATCAACAGCAAAGTCTCTGTCAAAGATCGACAAGGGACACTTTAAACACACAAAAGAAGTAGTCACTGACCCCTTGGGTGGAGTGTCGACGGCCATCTCTCCATTCATAGAAGATAACATAAGACCCAATCTTTCAACATAATCAGCAGCAATAAAGCAATGAGTAGCACCAGTATCAATAATAGTAATTAAAGGAGTACTATTAATGAAACATGTACCTCTGATGAGTCTGTCCTCAGTAGCTGCCTGATCCTCAACCAAAGCAAACACTTTACCACTAGTTTGCGCCTTCTTTGGTTTCTGACACTAGCTACCAATGTGTCCTTCTTCACCATAATTGAAACAAATCACCTCCTTATGCTTGCACTCAAACACAACATGTCCAGTCTTACCATAACAGAAACACCTCTTCACTTCAGCAGCACACACATTACTCTTATGCCCAGGTTTTCCACATTTGAAACAAACCACACTAGCAGGAGAATATCCCCCACTAGTCCTCTAACCCTAAATAGCTTTTTGTTTACCTTTACCGACTGGGGAATCATAAGTCTTACCACGATTCTGTTGGTGCTTACCCCTCTTCTCACTGATAATCTTGTAGTGAGCATTATTATCCTCTTCATAAATCTTGCAACTATCAATCAAATCAGCAAAGACACGAATCTTCTAGTATCCAACTTCCTTCTTGATCTCTGGGCGCAACCCATTCTCAAACTTGATACACTTTGAAAACTCAACATTTGCCCCAGTATAGCGCGGATAAAACTTATCCAACTCAGCAAACTTTGCAGCATACTCAACAACCGACATATTCCATTGCTTCAACTCAAGGAATTCAATTTCCTTCTTACCACGAACATCATCAAGGAAATACTTCCTCAGAAATTCTCTACAGAATACAGCCAGAGTTACATTTTCACCTGCAACTTCCAACCTATGACACGTCTCTAGCCACCAACCATCAGCTTTGATTGCTAGCATATGAGTACCATATAAAACCTTCTACGCTGGAGTGCAGTCCATCACAGGGAAGATTCTCTCAATCTCTTTCAACCAATCCAACTCTCCGTCGGGATTATACTTACCCTTGAACGTAGGCTGATTCTCCCTCTGGAAAGTCACCAAACTACGAGATCCAGTATTCTCGTCAGCGTTCAACTGATTCTCCATAGCATGCGCCATTGCTTCTAAAGCAGCAGTAAGTGCAGAATCATTCCTTCCAGCCATCTCAACTTATCAGTACAACATAAAAAACGGTTAGAACTCAAATTAACAATACTCGATTGTTAAACAACCTATGACTCGACAACTTGGTCGGACGAACCAACTTTGCTCTGATACAAACTTTGTAACACTCCAATTCTACCCGACAATATAAATGTATATCAGAGTTATAAAAATTATACAACTGAATCAGGATGCCACAAATTAAACTTAAAAACCATTGCATTCAACATGGATACATAACACTTTAAAACTTCGAATGAGCTAACGGCAAAATAAATTAATCTTTTAAATCAACAACTTGAACAACTACGCAACAGAATCATAATAACATCTTTATCCAACATGGAATCAACTTCTGAATAACAAATACTTAAAAACTATCAACTTAAAGTTCAGGAAACTGAAATAACAAATACTAAAGCAACAAGCGTTCATCCCCCTGAGTGTTATGTATCAGAGCAATGACGCCGACTCGAACTACTGAAGGTCAACCGCCTTCACTCTGGATTACCTGCACGTTACCAAGATAAGGGTAACATTCAAACATAAGGGGTGTGATATCGAATACTATAATAGAACGTATGATAAATTTTATATTGGAATCAGTTCATGCAAAAATCACCACTTCACAACTTATAAACAACAACAATCACAATAGGCTATCAACAAAATACAATAATTAATTCATCAACACAACAGCTCAATCATACTACTTGGAATGCCACTCGATACTATGCGAATGCATGTGGTAACATTGGAGCAGAACTCCCATCTTAAAATATACCAATAAATAGAGGCATCAATAAGGCATAAGCATTCTTTGTTGTTCGCCAATCCAGGCTATCACAGAGTATGCAAATGTATATGAATGCACTATCACATACTCACAACAATCATCATCATTGTAAGGCATAAGCCCACATCACCATTATTACCAGTAAATAGAGGTAATTTATCATCATTCAAAACTCCCTACAACTTCACATTATCAACAAGAATTTACAATAGCAATCACAACAACAAAACCTCTTAACATAAATCAAACTTGGCCATAAGCTCATCGCATCAATCAACGATTCAATCATTAACATAATCAAACAACAACTTAACATAATTCACACAACATGTTTAACGACCAAAAACACAATACGTACGAGCATAAGGTAAAGGGAATTGCGTGCCCCTCGACATGCATAACAACTAGGACAGCCTAACGAATAATCCATACTCCTCGACATGCACAGGGGAAAACAGGGTAACGACCAACCTATGCTCCTCGACACATCCTGCAACCTAATTTTGCTCGAAAATCCAACGCATTATTCCCTGACACACCTTGCAGCCTAAAATGCCACTCGATACCTACTTCTTCAGTATCCTCCCCGGCCACTAATTCGACCAACAACATAAGCACGATATAACGTATTAACGAACACACCACTATAATTCATAACTTCCGGTCAACCACTAACACAATAACGGGCAACTATATTCCTATCAACAAATTCATCAACATAAAAGACGGTCACGCAGAACCTCCCTAAAACGACCACTTCAACAATTACAAATTTTCCTGCCAATCGCTCGGAATAACCTAACGACCTAATGACCATTACGACCTAACCTACACATTGATTAAACCGTCAGTCACACCACTCAAAACATCCACAACATAACATAACAGACATCTTCCCTTAACAAGTTCAGCAACATCACGACAACAATCACAATTACGACCAATTCTCCATAACAAACATCATAAATCCCATTATAAGGTCAGAACCCAACTGTTGTACCCAAAAATTTTCCCTCCCATTTTCACACAAGACATACTCCTATAGGTCCTCAATGGCTCAAGTTGACTAAGGATTGACCAGACAAATCCTCCTCATAAGACAATAAGCCTCAAACTAGGGTTTCACTCCTCATCAAGATGTTTGAGTTCCAAGGGTCCCGAATGGTATCATTTGCCCTAATATGTCCTCAAGACCATCCATGTCAAGTTTCATGCCTTGTACAATAAGTTTGCTCAGTCAACTGCTCAAATGTCTGAAAATCAACTGTACTATGTCAAAAGTCAATTGTGGCCCAAATACAGCCAAACTTAAAGATTTTTGGTCAAAATCAACAATTTGAAGTATTATCCATCATTTGATAAAGGGTTGATCAGGATTCCTAAATAAATGCTCCTAATTCATCAAAAGTCAAAAGTTGATAAATTAGGGTTTCTATAGGAAAAGTCAACCAAGCTTTGACCAGGCATAACTTTCTCATACTTTATCAGAATATTATCATTCAAGGCTCATTTTGAAGAGAATCCAATTCCCTATAATTCATCTTCAACCCTCAAGTTCAATAAATGCACTCATGAATATATATAAAATCAGACATTATAGGTCCTTTTCAAAAGCCAACAAAAACACCTTTTGGGTCAAAGCTTCTTACATGAACATGGAAGATCCAATTGAGATTAACCCAAAGAGGTTGCTTAGGCGACATCCTAAGCTTTCTAAAAAGTCCAAGAACACCCTCTTAGGGTCAAAATTTAGAGAGATATACATTGTCAAAGTTGGCCATTTTTGGAAATTTGCACACAATCAACCATGTCCAAAAATGCATTTTTCTTCAAATGGGCCTAACTTTTATGCTTGCAACATACTCCTAACATGGTCCACGACCCATGAGCCACTCTATGCCTCATTCACTTTTTTATTTAATTTATTTTGATTTTATTTATTTAAAATTCAAATAAAATCAAATTAAGTCAAAAATAAATCAAATAAATGGGATAAGATTTGTTTTGGCATTGATTGAATTTATCATGAGCTGTCAAATGAAGAACAAAACCGTGCAAGCTCAAAACAAGAGGAAATATTCAAATATGGAAAGGTTGGAATAAAAAATTCATGACCATTATATCTTGGATTCTTTCTAATTCTAATGACCTAGATTGATTCTACTACATATAACAAGGCATTTGCAAACCTAAGGAGAACATTACATGCGCAACCTGCCTCCCACAAAGGAAGAAGGGATTTCAAATTTTGTCGAAAAAGTGTTGATCACATATCCCTCCATAGGCTATTTCAAGCAATTCCAAGGACACAACAACACTCCTATACATTCACTGAAGCTATCCCACTCATTCCCAAGCCTCAAAGCATCAAGAATCAAGCATAATAACAATCATGGTTTGCTCCTTTTTTAAAAACCATTTTCCTTAATTCTGGCATTATCAACATGTTTTAATCATTTATTCATGCTTATTATCATGTTTGTAATATGTTTGGATGATTTGATTTGAGTTTACCTGCAAGATTCGTGAAACACCATTCTTAGGTTTTCAAAGCATGTTTTAGGGCTTTTTGATATAGGTTAAATTAGGCCAAACCAAGGGTATATTCAGGCTCAGTGGGTAATTTCCAATCGACCCATGCCCTTGGTTGGGATTTATCATGCCTATGATGCGTTTTGGAAATGTCACAGGTTATAGCTATGGACTTTGTCCATAGGTATAAGTCCAATACCTAAAACGAAGGTTCTTGGAGGAAGATGATCACGTGGCAGCCACACACTGGCTCGTTTGAATTTCGCGCTGTTTTTCTGGACAAAGCACTTTGCTTATGTTATATTTTATTTGTATATTATATTAAGAATTAAACAGGTTAGCTCAGATGGTCAAGCGTGCGTTTGAAAGTGGAGAGGACCTGGGTTCGATCCCAGGTCCATAAATTTTCATATTTTCTGAGATTCTTGTTTCAGATCCAGCGCATCTCACAACCAGGCATCCATCATGCGCCTCCAGATCCAGCCATTGGATCTTCTTTCAATCCAGATCCAATGTTCAGCAAGCAAAGAACTTGGTGAACCCCCGGATGAGGGCTCCATTGGATCACGAGCAGGAAATTGGGCAATCACAGTTGGGCCTTAGAAATTTCAATCAGCACCCCCAGATGAAGCTCATACAGGCCCATTTTTTATTCTTATTGTTTTTTTATTTTGTTTTTTTTTTATTTTGTTTTGTTTATTTCTAAAAATCATTTTTTTAAATTAAAATAAAAAATCATAAAAAAGGGTAGGAATTAGATATTTTGCTAAAAAAAATTTGTTAATTAAATAATTAGTATTAATTAGGGTAATTGGTTTATTTTTTTCTACAATTAAAACCCATTAGGAAATTAGTTTTAATTCTTAAATATTTTTCCTCAAATAAACAATGCCAAAAAAACATTAGGTTTGTTTTAGAATTAATTTCAAATTTTCTTTTCTTTTTATTAATTAAATTTAATTAAATATTTTTTCCAAATAAACAAAACAACAAAAATAATTTTCTTTTACTTAGAGCATTTTAGATTTTTAGACGTCATTTCCAAGTCGCGCGCGTTAGCTACTTTAGTATTATTATTATCATTTATTATTATTGTATCTGATTATGGGTTGTAATAGCTTTTAATTAGGTTTATTTTTACTATTTTATTTACTGTTTAAATTCCCCAATTTTTGGTTATGTAACCCCCTCCCCCGAAGCCCTGTAATAGCGTAGATTTTCTTTTCCGCTTTTAATTTATGCAATTATTTAAACTGTTTAGATGTATGGATAATAAGATTGTATGCAAAAGATAAATCGAATGTTTAAAACAGTAGAACACCCTAACTGTGCAAAGATAAATAAACTGAAATCAAACACTTGCACATGCTCACCCCTAGGGTATCTCCCACTTCGGTTTCCTCGGAAATACAATCACTATTCTCGAACGTGAGAATTCTTAGTGATTGTCCTCTAATTCAGAGATCGCAAGTCCCTTTCGAAGGTTGCCTCGGTAAAACAAATGCGATCTTAGATCTGTAGGATAGTTACTAAGAGATCTTTCCATGTTGCCTTAAGTGACCGTAATCGTCCCTTTCGATTGTCCCTCAAACTCCAACGATGGAGCTACCTACTCCTTAATAGTAGGATAACACTATCTAAAGGAAATAAGAAAATGAACAGTCTTTTTCGAGTAGGTAGAAACTCTTAAGTACTTGCTCAAAACAACCAGTTTTTTCACACTTACACTTTTCGAACAAAGTTTTCAAAAACGCTTTATCACACTCTTGAGGACTGACACAAGGGTTACCATAAAGTGAAATTCCGCACTAAGGCATTTCCAAAGCTTTTCAAAGCACACACAAAAGCAATTTCAAAATGAGCAAGTACCTAGGAGCCCATGGAAAACCATGGATAAAAAGGGTGCTAACACCTTCCCTTTCTATAATCTACCCTCCGTACTCAGAAACATCTCAAAAAAGGTTTTTTTTGTTCTTTTTCCCTTTTCCTTTGTTGGATAAAATAAAAGATGGTGGCGACTCTTGCTTACCGCGAAATTTGCGAACAAAAAACGCAAACCAGTATAAACAGTCAGTTCTGCCACCATATTACAGAACTGGCGACTCTGCTGGGGATTATGATTTATAAAGTGGGGTTCACCTTAGGATCTAAATAATTTTAATTGCTTCTTTGGATTGTCTTCTTTAATTTACTTTTAAGGGTATCTGTTTGGGTTGTTTGGATCCTAAACCCGGATCAGGGAATTCCTTTTAGGTAAGTAGCAATAAACTGTGAGGGAGTTGTGTGGGGTATACTGACACGGTTGAAATAGTAGCTACGTTGATGCGATACTTTGGTGTGTACCGGTAGCCCTTGAGTAATCAAGCAGAATACGGGGCCGCTGCGTGGTATCATAAAGTGTCAACTGACCTTAGCACCTTAATTGACCAACTTGGCTTTTTAGGACGTAGTGAGATAGTCGTCTTTGGTGTAAACCCAAAGTCGGTTGATACTCGAGTCTACACTCATTGAGGTTTGACTCTTGAGTTTTGTTTGGTGGCAAGTTAATTGTCTATCAGAATGAAATTTTGGGGGAAAGATCGGTGATATTGAGATCCCTTAGAACCCGGTTACTATTATAGGACAGGTTGAACCAATCCAACTTCAAGAGGGTACTACCTTAAAACCCATGCAAGCCTAAACCTAAGGCTGTTTGTGTCACTTGTTTGCTTTCAACTTGAACTACTTGCAGGGTTTTATTATCTGACAACATGATTTCCTTGCAGGATTTGTTTACAGTCATTATCCAATAACTTGGATTTCTTACAGGGTTCACTTGTTTTCATCACCTTACACTTTTGCTTAATGCATAACATACACGTCATAATATCATGCCATAACATTTCCTTAACCATTTCAAGGATCTCAAGGGTTTGTGATGCAAGTTATGATAAATCAGACGTCTAGTAAGGGGCAAGGGGATTTATTTTCCTCTAGCCAATGTCGTCAGAAGATCAAAACTCAACAACTTGAGTCAGGGGCTATGACCCACTCGATATGGTGAGTATGACTCTCATAGAAGGACCTTCAACGATACGAAGTGCTTCCATCAAAGCTGTAAAGTTCAATGCCTAACATTTTTCTTGTTTCCTCCGCGAGATCCTTGAAAACATTTACATATCATACATGTCATCGCGTAATAGGTAGGCTCCTGTACAGGTCTCTCATGTTCTCGTTTTTTATTACAGGAATGGATCTCCAACAAAACAACATAGATCTTCAAACTCAAGAGGCTCAGTTCATGGAAATGTTCCCAAACCTATCCAAGGGGCAGGAAGAATTGAAAGCACTCCTCGTTGGGAATCTAACCAAGAAACGTCCTGATAACAACAAGGATAACCAGGTTGAACAGCTGTAGGTTGAGATGGAAGCAATGAGAATCCAAATGTTAGGGAAGATGACTCTTATCCAAAGCCTAGCCCGGGGACAAGAAGAGCTGAGGACCATTGTCAACAAGCTTCATCAAGACGGATGTAACCGTATGAAACAAACAGTCGAGGCTAGGGGTCAAGTCATTCATCAACCCTTGATGGGAAAAAAAGTTGGCTTGGAGAGTAGACCTTTCCAAATGGATGCTACGTCACAAGCCCAACCACAACCTCGCCAACAATAACAGGGTAATCGGCGTAAGCGGAATACATCTGAAAGACGCTTTACCGAAATCAACATGTCATTGGCTCAAACATTGCAACATATGTTGGAGGCCAAGATGGTTACGATAAAGGATCCTCCTCAGAATCCAAACACAACCTCCCCAAGGTACAATCCAAATGCAAGATGTGCGTACCACTCCAACAGTCCTGGACATGACACCAATAGCTGTTGGACATTGAGAAATAAAATTCAAGACCTGATTGACGAAGGAGCGCTAGAATACACACAAGATGGTCAACTGGAATTCTTCTGCCATTCCTCAAAGGCACATCATCTAAAGTGACAAGTTCTGAAAATAAGGCTTTTCGTTCATTAGAATTTTCAAGTTGTAATGGTCTTTTGATTTGTTTAAACACTTATTTATGTCATACTTTGTTATTTCATCAATGCATTTCGTATGTTTGTCTTGAATTATTTCATTCGTTGTCACTATACTTAAATTGTGTTTTACTTCCTTTTTGTGATATTCAACTCTCGATCAAAATCTCTAAGCCTTTAGAGGGAGGATGACGAAAATGATACCACAATCCATACAGTGTGCTTTTGAACAGACATTGCTGACGATGTACATGCGTTGTTTCAAATCCCAAACAATGGAGTTATAAGGAAGATAATCCCTAGTCAACCCCTTTGAGCCAAATAAGTAGGAGTTTTTCTTTTCACGCAAATTAAAACCCTTAAATCATAACCTGGGGCAGGGTAGTTTCTCAGTCAATTCAGACGCGCTTTCAGTCGCAATCTTCCGCTTTGTACACAATGAGTGGCATCGAAGACGTCCTTCCAAATCAAAAGACGGTGATGGTCCGCATAATTATCAAAGCAGGCAGTCATTATTTTTCAAAAGAAAAGCTCGTTAAGTCAAAACCTATGAAGGAGACTTAAGAAAAAACTGGGGTATCCCGCTGACTGTAATCGCAAAAGAAACAGTTCAGGCAAAAGAAGGGATAACGAAAACAAAAAAAAGGTTACTACAAATCCTCGACAAAAAGAAGATTACAAAAATGACTGCCTCTTCAAAATAAGCTTTCAGTATCCGAACCATCACCAGAACATCAAGGACAAGATGCCAGACTCAATTGGGATTCAAAATGCATAATTAACTGAGCATAGGACTGAAGAACATCATGAAGAGCGGGTGGGTACAAATAAAGTTTGATCATTTATCCTTTGTTTCTTAAACCGTGAACCATACCATATTACAACCCTTAAAAGTCATAGCTGAAGCATGGGTTAGTTCGAGAGCATACTGTTACAGAAGGTATCCTGACTTCTGTAGGACTTGCTATAAATCCTGAGTTGACATCAAACTTTTACAAAATTTGTTTGTTTTACTAAAAAATGAATTTTCAAACTTCAAGACAGACATAAGATTTGCATTCTTAAAATACCATTGTTTTCATGTGACTATTTGTTCAACAACAGAGAAATTTGCACGACGGATATTCAGTGAACAAAGATATTCTCAATGAACAAAATCACCTCGAACGGAAAGACATTCCATTTATAGGCCTTTCATAATCAAGGGGCATAGAAGGATGTCCAACTGGTCTGGAGCAGTCAGGTCAAGATTCAAGGAATCTCTCAAAGTGCCAAATAGCCAGGGGCATATCTTCATCTGAATCACTTGGGGCATTGGGTATGAATTCCAGTAACGAATCCTGTACGATCAAACAAACATCTTTTGGCAGTATGGAGACACTTACTACTATGGACAGTGACAATTCTCCGTACCCGGCGAACATGGACACAGTCAGAAAAGACTACGCATAAAAAAGACCCGCTAGGTTGACTGGCCTAGGCAAAATAAGGGCATCCCGGCAAACCAAAAGGGTTCGGGCAAAAATTAGGGATAAAAACAAAAAATATGTACACCCGGCAAGTCAAAAACCTGAAAAGGCGACTTGGGCAAAAAAGGGTATCCCGGTGGACTGAAAATCTGAAAAGACGGTCCAGGAAAAAGTTAGGGATTAAAGCGTACGACTAAGTCCCATCATCTCTTCATTTGTCTAATAAGTAGAAGGTTTATTGCCCTGATTTGCATTCACCAAGGACTCCAAGAGTTGGGATAATAGTCAAACCATCTATAAAATCCCCGGTTGATATTTTCTACAACAGGTATTGAGACAAGGGCATTCTACTACAAGGTTACTGCCATGTTCTTAGCATGCATCCTATTGATGTCAGGTGTTATCTTACCCTCGGCAGAGAAAAATCTCCAAATTACTGCTCCAACGAAAATTCCCCAATGAAGTCTCCAAGCTTCTCAGGATTTCCCAATGAAAACATTCTGAATGAAGCAGATCATCATCTAGAAATGGTTCAGGTACGATCCAAAGACGGATGTCATCCTGACACTTACTCCAGATTCTCATCTAGAAACGGTTCAGGTACGATCCAAAAACGGATGTCATCTTGAAACCTACCCCATATTCTATTCAAGTACAGTGCAAATACGATCCAGAGGCGGATGTCATTCTGACACTCATTCAACACATGTTTCAAGTACAATGCAGATACGATCCAGAGACAAATGTCATTCTGACACTCATTCAACACATGTTTCAAGTACAGTGCAGATACGATCCAGAGATGGATGTCATTCTGATACTCATCCAACACTTGTTTCAAGTACAATGCAGATACGATCCAGAGACGGATGTCATTCTGACCCTTATTCAACACATGTTTCAAGTACAGTGCATATACGATACAAAGAAGGATGTCATTCTGACACTCATATAATTCATGTTCAAGTACAATCATGACATAGATCCATCCACAAAGCCTCCACATGTACTTTCTCCAACAGGTACAGGGGCAGAAAAGTTTTGAGACGAATTCACCATTACATATGACCCCGTGACGTCTATGTTCGCCATAGAGTAGAGGCAACCAAAAGTTTCAATCTATGCTTCCCCAAATAGGAGTTACTTTCCCCAGCAAAGTTCCTTCAGAGAGCCGATATCTATATTCCCCATTCGAGTTTTATAATCGCAAACGGTTTATAAAGCTTTCTCCCGAGAAGAGTTTATTTCTCTGACTGCAGAATCTTCTCTCAAGCAGAGTTTACTTTTCTGACTACGGAAGCTCAATCCACAATAGAGTTTATTCCTCCAGCTACGGAAGTCCATCCCCCAATGGAGTTTATCTCTCCGAATCAGAAAAATATTCCAAAAGCATCTCGTCTCTCAAACAGAGTTATTCCCCTGCAGAGTTATTCTCAGGCAGAGTCTCTCCCCGACAGAATATTCACAAACAGAAAGGAGTAAATCCATAGCATAGTCATCTCCATTCACCATCCTCAGCGGAAATGAAGAATGCATCTTCCCAACACTCTTCAGCAGTAGTTTGGGATTTAATTTCCCCGACTAAGAAGTACCGCAATAGCATCCCATATTTATATGTCATGGCATGCGCATGCATATTTCATACAACATAATCTCACTTATTTTGAGAACATCAACACAATGCATTTCATACATCATGACATTGCATACGACTAACTCTTTACCTTTCAGGGAAAAGACCAAATCAACAAGCTACGTCTAACCAAGGACTATTCCAGGATTTTCCTCAGAAAGATAATCCAAGATCTCTCCACTCACAATGCCGGTAGAAGATATTCCAAGACTTTCATCTGGGTCAGTTGAATCGCTAATAAGATTCTCCTGATTACTATGCCAGTCAAAGTTATCTAAGATCTCTCTGCTCATTATGCCGGTAGAAGAGAATCCAAGACTTTCGTCTGGGTCAGTTGAATCACTATTAAGATTCTCCTTATTACTATGCCAGTCAAAGTTACCGAAGATCTCTCCGTTTACTATGCCAGTGGAAGAGATTCTAAGGCTTTCGTCTGGGTCAGTTGAATCGCTACTAAGATTCTCTTGATTACTATGCCAATCAAAGTTACCCAAGATCTCTCTGTTCACTATACCGGTGGAAGAGGTTCCAAGAATTTTGTTTGGGTCAGTTGAATCGCTACTAAGATTCTCCTGACTCCTGTAGGACTTGCTATAAATCCTGAGTTGACATCACACTTTTACAAAATTTGTTTGTTTTACTAAAAAATGAATTTTCAAACTTCAAGACAGACATAAGCTTTGCATTCTTAAAATACCATTGTTTGCATGTGACTATTTGTTCAACAGCAGAGAAATTCACACGACGGGTATTCAGTGAACAAAGATCTTCTCAATTAACAGAATCACCTCGGACTGAAAGACATTCCATTTATAGGCCTTTCATAATCAAGGGGCATAGCAGGATGTCCAGCTGATTTGGAGAAGTCAGGTCAAGATTCATGGAATCTCTCAAAGTGCCAAATAGCCAGGGGCATATCTTCATCTGAATCACTTGGGGCATTAGGCATGAATTCCAGTAACGAATCATCTACGATCAAACAAACATCTTTTGGCAGTATGGAGACACTTACTACTATGGACAGTGACAATTCTCCGTACCCGGCGAATGTGGACATAGTCAGAAAAGACTACGCATGAAAAAGACCCGCTAGGTTGACTGGCCTAGGCAAAATAAGGGCATCCCGACGAACCAAAAGGGTTCGGGCAAAAATTAGGGATAAAAACAAAAAATATGTACACCCGGCAAGTCATAAACCTGAAAAGGCGGCTTGGGCAAAAAAGGGTATCCCGGTGGACTGAAAATCTAAAATGACGGTCCTGGAAAAAGTTAGGGATTAAAGCGTACGACTACGTCCAGTCATCTCTTCATTTGTCTAATCAGTAGAAGTTTTATTTCCCTGATCTGCATTCACCAAGGACTCCAAGAGTTGGGATAATAGTCAAACCATCTACAAAATCCCCAGTTGATATTTTCAACAACAGGTATCGAGACAGGGGCATTCTACTACAAGGTCACTTCCATGTTCTTAGCATGCATCCTGTTGATGTCAAGTGTTATCTTACCCTCGGCAGAGAAAAATCTCCAAATTACTGCTCCAACAAAAATTCCCCAATGAAGTCGCCAAGATTCTCAGGATTTCCCAATGGAAACATTCTGAATAAAGCATATCATCATCTAGAAACGGTTCAGGTACGATCCAAAGACAGATGTCATCCTGACACTTACTCCAAATTCTCATCTAGAAAAGGTTCAGGTACGATCCAAAAACGGATGTCATCCTGACACCTACTCCAGATTCTATTCAAGTACAATGCAGATACGATCCAGAGACGGATGTCATTCTGAAACTCATTCAACACATGTTTCAAGTACAGTGCAGATACGATCTAGAGACGGATGTCATTCTAACACTCATTCAACACATGTTTCAATTACAATGTAGATACGATCCAGAGACGAATGTCATTTTGACACTCATCCAACACATGCTTCAAGTACAATACAAATACGATCCAGAGACGGATGTCATTCTGACCCTCATTTAACACATGTTTCAAGTATGGTGCATATACGATCCAAAGACGGACGTCATTCGGACACTCATTCAATACATGTTCAAGTACAATCATGACATAGATCCATCCACAAAGCCTCCACAGGTACTTTCTCCAACAGGTACAAGGGCATAAACGTTTTAAGACGAATTCACCATTACATATGACCTCGTGACGTCTATGTTCCCCACAGAGTAGAGGCAACCAAAAGTTTTAATCTCTGCTTCCCCAAATAGGAGTTACTTTCCCCAGTAAAGTTCCTTCAGAGAGAATGATATCTATTTATAATCGCAAACGGTTTATAAAGCTTTCTCCCGAGCAGAGTTTATTTCTCTGACTGCGGAACCTCCTCTCAAGCAGAGTTTACTTCTCTGACTGCGGAAGCTCAATCCCCAATAGAGTTTTTTCCTCCGGCTATAGAAGTCCATCCCCCAACGGAGTTTATCTCTCCTAATCGGAAAAATATTCCAGCAAAGCATCTCCTCTCTCAAACAAAGTTATTCCCCTGCAGAGTTATTCTCAGGCAGAGTCTCTCCCCGGCAGAATATTCGCAAACAGAAAGGAGTAAATCCCCAACATAGTCATCTCCATTCACCATCCTCAGCGGAAATGAAGAATGCAGCTTCCCAACACTCTTCAACAGCAGTCTGGGATTTATTTTCCCCGACTAAGAAGTACCTCAATAGCATCCCATATTCAATATATCATGGCATGCACATGCATATTGCATACAACACAATCTCACTTATTTTGAGAACATCAACAAAGTGCATTTCATACATCATGACATTGCATACGACTAACTCTTTACCTTTCAGGGAAAAGACCAAATCAACAAGCTACGTCTAACCAAGGACTATTCCAGCATCTTCCTCAAAGATAATCCAAGATATCTTTGCTCACTATGTTGGTAGAAGAGATTCCAATACTTTCGTTTGGGTCAATTGAATCTCTACTAATATTCTCCTGATTACTATGCCAGTCAAAGTTATCTAAGATCTCTCTACTCATTATGCCGGTAGAAGAGATTCCAAGACTTTCGTCTGGGTCAGTTGAATCGCTACTAAGATTATCCTTATTACTATGCCATTCAAAGTTACCCAAGATATCTCCGCTCACTATGCCGGTGGAAGAGATTCCAAGGCTTTCGTCTGGGTCAGTTGAATCACTACTAAGATTATCTTGATTACTATGCCAGTCAAAGTTACCCAAGATCTCTCTGCTCACTATTCCGGTGGAAGAGGTTCCAAAACTTTCTTTTGGGTCAGTTGAATCACTATTAAGATTCTCCTGATTACTATGCCAGTCAAAGTTAACCCAAGATCTCTCTGCTCACTATGCCGGTAGAAGAGACTCCAAGACTTTCGTCCGGGTCAGTTGAATCGCTACTAAGATCTGATCACTATTCCAATCAAAATTTTCCAATATCTTTCTGCTCACTATGCCGGTAGAAGAGATTCCAAGACTTTCGTCTGGGTTAGTTGAATCACTACTAAGATTCTCCTGATTACTATGCCAGTCAAAGTTACCCAAGATCTCTCCGCTCACTATGCCGGTGGAAGAGGTTCCAAGACTTTCGTCTGGGTCAGTTGAATCGCTACTAAGATTCTCCTGATTACTATGCCAGTCAAAGTTAACCCAAGATCTCTCTGCTCACTATGCCGGTAGAAGAGACTCCAGGAATTTTGTCTGGGTCAGTCGAATCGCTACTATGATTCTCCTAATTACTATGCCAGTCAAAGTTAATCTAAGTTTTTCCCTGGGTCAGACAGGTCGACACTAAGATCTCTTTGATTACTATGCCAATGGAAGATGTACCAAGACTTTCGTCTGGGTCAGTTGAATCGCTACTAAGATCCCCCTGATTACTATGCCAGTCAAAGTTAATTCAAGGCCTTTCCCAGGTTTAGTCAAATCGACGCTAAGATTTCTACCCCAGTAGAAGAAAACTTGAGACCTTTCTCTGGTTCAGTCAAATCGATACTAATATTTCTATTCCCGTTAAAGAAGCTATAAATCCCGGAAACTGACCGGATAATAGTCAATCAACAATTCAAGACACTGTGAAGCCCGGATCCTGACTGGATAACATTTTAACCTAATTTCCCAATAAGTCACTGTGAAGCCTGGAGTATGACCAGATAGCAGTTAACCTTATCATCCTTAGCAAGTCACCGTGAAGCCTGGATCCTGACCAGATAGCATTTCACTTCTGCCTCTCCAATCAAGAGATGACTCCCCAGTAGAGTAACAGACAACTGAAGCTCCTAGACTCTATTCCCTAAGACAGAGACCAACACTCCTCAATGAAGGACACCCTAACAACAAGAATAGGAATTCCCACAAAGGAATATCTCACGACATCATCATTATTCTGGATGGCATCTTTAAGCCCATCTCCGACGACTCTCTGTCACATTCTCTGGATGGCATATTTAAGCCCATCTCCGAAGACTTTCAGTTATCTTCTCCAAATGTCACCTGTAAGCCCATTCCCGACGTCATCAACCATCAGTATTACTTCATGCGAGTGCAAATTTTTAGGCACTCTAGTGTTCAATCATCTTCCACCCTCAAATCACGAAAGGCGGACAAGTCAATCTAAATCCTCCAGTTTAAGAAGATTGAACAGGGGCAGCTGTTGTACCCCAAAATTTGTCCTCCCATTTTCACACAAGACATACTCCTAGAGGTCCTCAATGGCTCAAGTTGACTAAGGATTGACCAGACAAATCCTCCTCTTAAGACAATAAACCTCAAACTTGGGTTTCACTCCTCATCAAGATGTTTGAGTTCAAAGGGTCCCAAATGGTCTCCATTTCCCTAATATGTCCTCAATATCATCCATGCCAAGTTTCATGCCTTGCACAACAAGTTTGCTCTGTCAACTGCTCAAATGCTTGAAAATCAACTATACTAGGTCAAAAGTCAACTGTGGCCCAAATACAGCTAAACTCAATATTATTGGTCAACATCAACATTTTGAAGTGATATCCATCATTTGATCAAGGGTTGATCATGATTACTCAAGAAATGCTCCTAATTCATCAAAAGTCAAAAGTTGCTAAATTAGGGTTTCTATAGGAAAAGTCAACCAAACTTTGACCAGACATAACTTTCTCATACTTTACCAAATTTTTTTCATCCAAGGCTCATTTTGAAGAGAATCCAATTCCCTATGATTCATCTTCATCCATCAAGTTCAATAAATGCACTCATAAAAAGATATAAAATCAGACATTATAGGTCCTTTTCAAAAGCCAACAAAAACACCTTTTGGGTCAAAGCTTCTTACATGAACATGGAAGATACAATTGAGATGAAACCAAAGAGGTTGCTTAGGGGACATCCTAAGATTTCTAAAAAGTCCCAGAACACCCTATTAGGGTCAAAATTGAGAGAGATATACATTGTCAAAGTTGCCCATTTTTGGAAATTTGCACAAAGTCAACCATGTCCAAAAATGCATTTTTCTTCAAATGGGCATAACTTTTTATGCTTGCAACACACTCCTAACATGGTCCACGACCCATGAACCACTCCATGCCTTATTCACTTATTTATTTAATTTATTTTGATTTTATTTATTTAAAATTCAAATAAAATCAAATTAAATAAAAAATAAATCAAATAATTGGGATAAGATCTGTTTTGGCATTTAATGGATATCTCATGAGCTGTCAAATGAAGAACAAAATCGTGCAAGCTCAAAACAAGAGGAAATCTTCAAATGTGGAAAGATTGGAATCAAAAATTCATGACCATTATATCTTGGATTCTTTCTAATTCAAATGACCTAGATTGATTCTACTACGTATAACAAGGCATTTGCAACCCTAAGGAGAACATTACACGCGCAACCTGCCTCCCACAAAGGAAGAAGAGATTTTAAATTTTGTCAAAAAAGTGTTGATCACATATCCCTCCATAGGCCATTTCAAGCAATTCCAAGGATACAACAACACTCTTGGACATTCAATGAAGCTATCCCACTCATTACCAAGCCTTAAAGCATCAAGAATCAAGCATAATAACAGTCACGGTTTTCTCCTTTTTTAAAAATTGTTTTCCTTAATTCTGGCATTATCAACATGTTTTAATCATTTATTCATGCTTATTATCATGTTTGCAATATGTTTGGATGATTTGATTTGAGTTTACGCGCAAGAATCGTGAAACACCATTCTTAGGGTTTCAAAGCATATTTTAGGGATTTTTTATATAGGTTAAATTAGGCAAAACCAAGGGTATATTCAGGCTCAGTTGCTAATTTCCAATTGACCCATGCCCTTGGTTGGGATTTATCATGCCTATGCTGCATTTTGGAAATGTCACAGGTTATAGATATGGACTTTATCCATAGGTATAAGTCCAATACCTAAAACGACGATTTTGGGAGGAAGATGATCACGTGGCAGCCACACACTGGCTCGTTTGAATTTCGCGCTGTTTTTCTGAACAAAGCACTTTGCTTATGTTATATTTTATTTGTATATTATATTAACAATTAAACAGGTTAGCTCAGATGGTCAAGCGTGCGTTTGAAAGTGGAGAGGACCTGGGTTCAATCCCCCAGGTCCAGACATTTTCATATTTTCTAAGTTTCTTGTTTCAGATCCAGAGCATATCACAACCAGGCATCCATCATGCGCCTCCAGATCCAGCCACTGGATCTTCTTTCAATCCAGATCCAACGTTCAGCAAGGAAAGAACTTGGTGAACCCCCAGATGAGGGCTCCACTGGATCACGCGCAAGAAATTGGTCCATCACAGTTGGGCCTTGGAAATTTCAATCAGCACCTGATCGTGATTTTAGCAAGTGTACTATTGTCACCAATGTAGTTTTAAAGGGTTTTACCCCGAATATCGATCACGAGGATTGCGTAGGAAATACGAGTTATTATATGAAGCCAATTAAACAAAAGAACATGTATTGTTGTTTTGAACAAATAATGAAAGACAATGAAAACTAAGAATAGACTGAAATTAAGAGTGACTTTTGATTTTAAAGAGATAACGCTAAGGTAGGGTGTATGCTTCAACCTCCAACTCAGCTGGATCAAGATTTCATTACCAAACTTTTACAGGATTCAATTACTTATTCTCAAGGTTTATTTTCCTAAGTCCTTAGTGAAAATACTTTTGATTTAACATCCAATTGTCCAAGTCCTCAGAGAAATAGGATAAAATCAATTCGTTCAACTATCAAGAATTTCTAAGTAACCTTATTTTATCCCTAATCCTAAGTGATAATTTTAGGGTTCAATTGTACAAAAACCTTAACAATCGTAGTCCCACAGACTGTTAACCACACATCAATCCTTATTGATCAGATAAAGAAAGCAATACAAACATCGTACAATCGAATTGAAATACTATAATTTTCGATTAAACAAAACCAAATCCAGAGTTGTTACAGGTTTAAAGCAGGGACACCCCCCTAGCATTGGGGGGTTTAGCCTCTCATAATATTCAATAAAACTAGATAAAGAGATTTAAACATTACAGATGATGAAAGTTTCAGATCTTCAATGGTGTCCACCGTTGAATCTCTTCCTCTTCCACCACTTTGCTTCCGTCTTCTCTCGTGTCCAATTCTATTTTGCGATCTTCAAAAAGTCTCCCTCCCTTCTCTTACAATTGGTCTTTTATTCTCCTTTGATTCCAGTCCAAGTGCCTTTCCAAAAATACCCCTCACGAGCCCCTTTGGATGAAAGATAAAAAAAATCAAAATTTTCAGCGCAACAATCAACACGGCCGTGTTGTTTAACACGGGTGGCCGTGTTGATTTTCTGTTTCTGGTTCAAAAATCCACTTTCTGACCATAATTCAACACGGCCGTGTTGTTTAACACGGGTGGCCGTGTTGATTGTCTGTTTCTGGATAAAAACTTGCATTTCTGGGCATAATTCAACACGGCCGTGTTGTTTAACACGGGTGCCCGTGTTGAATTTCTGAACTTGGTTTTTTTCTCCACTTTTTTCATCCGTTCGTGCGCGTCGTGAGTGCCAATAATCCCATAGCTAAACCTGGACACAAACACTACCAACAAAAGCGTAAAAAGGAACACTTCTATAACACTCAAACATCGAATTGTTAATCATTCAAACAAAATTAAAACACACGCAAACTTACTTCAAACATATGCATATGCCGCTTAATGTAACCAAGGCGATTAAATTTAATCAGAAAAAAGGGTACGAAACTTACTAGAAATGGTGACCGATCACAACCCCACACTTATCTCATTGCTTGTCCTCAAGTGATGTATTAGGACAAAACAAAGGTCACCACGAGCTTCTTCTTCTCCGCACACAATCGGGTTCTTCGCACAACATCCTCACTTATCAATCGAGCGTATGGTATCCTTTTTCAATCTCTCCACCACATTATCACTTCCAAGCACCTGTTCACCTGCAAGCTTTTTTTCACAATTCTCACAAGATCTCTCCGGGTTAATGTGTTTACACTCACAGTACCAGGTATGCATATTACTTTTAACTTTGAAAATATTCTCAAATCACTACACACAACTATTGCACACACATTCAAAAGGACTTTGCGAACACAAATGGTTTGGGTAGGGTGAAAAGGTTTTAGTTACTCGACAATCATTTTGTTTCACAAAACTACAGCAATTGGCTTGAATCGTAAGAGTGGTTTAAGTCTTCCGAATTCTTTCGGACAAGAGGGCAAGTATTTTTATGATTTCTCTTTTATTTTTTTTCATTTTTCTTCTTTTCACTTTTTTTTTTCAACTTTTCTTCTTTTCATTTTTTTTTTCTTTGCCCTTTTTCAATGATTTACAACCCCACACTTAGATTCTTTCAAACATTATTACGAAACTTATTTTATGTCGAGTACTACTACGATTGATGGAAAAGATTGGTGGTAGCCAAGAACAAACATGATCACGGAGGGTTGTTATGGATGTAGTGAAGGTGGTTATGCTAACAAAGTTTTCTCAGTGTGTGCTTTCGAAGTGTGTTTGTGTTAAGAGAACATCCGCAAAATCAAAGTGAATAATGCCATACCTGACTGATCTCTCATGTGGATTTATGAATCTGGCTTTGACGACTCACCGGGTGGGTTAAGCTTACAAGTTCCGAGGTGCTCTTTGGTGTCTTGTGGTTTCCTTTTATCTGAAGTCTACCATAATACTCGCTTGTTTCAGTGTGAATGCTTTGCGTCCGACCATTTTCTCTCGATTGTGTCAACTGCCCTGGTGCCTGCGAGGGTCAAGTATGGGATGTGTCGTTCAACCATTTACTATTCGTTTGCACCCTTTCCAATTTCCATCAATCACCTGGTAACATCATAACGGCACTGCATAATACTAACTTAAACAAAACAATAGCTTATCAATTCAAAACAGACTTCAAAACAAACACAAAGCAATAACATAAAAAGAATTCAAAACAAACACAAAGCAATAACATAAAATAAAACCTCCCCCACATCTGAACCAAACATTGTCCACAATGTTTTAACTCCAATGCGAGAGAGGGTACCTGACTCACTGATACGGTGGTGGTGGTGGAGGAGCCTGTGGAAATTGCAACATCAGACGTCGCATCATCTCTTGGACATCGTCCACCACAGCTCCTTGCCTAAAAAGCTCCTCACCTTGTCTTGTTTGCTCGGTCCGGAGGGAGGTAATCTCAGATTGTACCCACCCCCATTGATCAGCATTCATAGAGGAGGATCCAGCATATTGCTGGCTGGGCTGCTGAGGGGGCGGGCTAGGCTGCTCCGCTTCTGGGGCATCATCCTCCGAATCGTCCTCTGAAGAGGAACTATCATGCTGAGAACTTTCCCTGTCAGCTGTACCTTTCCCGGTGTTCTGGTTTGGTGAACGTAATGCCATGGGCATTTTCATCCCCTCTCCGGTTCCTCGCAGCAGTGCTACTCGGAGCACGACGGGGTCTTTGTCTTGGTTGCGATGATTCCGCAAAATCACCCCCCGTGAGTAACGTTGAATTGGTCTCTTCGGAGGCATTGCACAATTCTGCAAAATCAATGAAAACAACACACCCAAACAACACAAAAGCAGAAACTACAAACAATAATCAATATGAGAGCAAAAATTCGCAAATACAAATTTGACGAAATTAAAATCTGAACCGGTTAAGTTGTAGTGGATGACGAGTAGAACAATATTCGTGAAAGCAAGAGGTGGTTTTAGTGAGTGGGTAATGGAGAAAAGTGAGGTTTTAGGAGAGGGAGGCTAGGTTTTCTATGGAAACAAGAGAGATGAATGAGAGAATAGGTTGAAGATGAAAGGAAAAGTGTTACAAAATAAGTGGGGTCCACCAAATAAAAGAAAATAAAAATTGAAAAAAAAACTGAACGGACGAACAACACGGCCGTGTTGTTTAACACGGGCGCCCGTGTTGTTTGCCCTGTACCCTTTTTTTTTTTTTGAATATTTCGTTTTCCTTCCTGGTTTGGAATTCAACACGGCCGTGTTGATTAACACGGGTGGCCGTGTTGTTTGTCCTGAACGCACCCATTTTGGATTTTCCTTGTGCTTTTTGCCCACTGCTTCCTGCACCGATCCGCATCCTTAAAACCTGAAATAAAATACATCGAACAAAACAAAATAACGAAATAAATGTTAGGAAAGGAGCGTGGGTTGCCTCCCACGAAGCGCTCCGTTTAACGTCGCATGGCTCGACGGTCCACACCTCATCCGGTGAGACGCAAATGATCGATTATTCCTATTCCCGCTCCAGTGTAATATGGCTTCAACCTCTGGCCATTCACTTTGAAAACATCCCCATTGCTAGGATTTTTAATCTCCACTGCCCCATGAGGGAAAACCGTCTGTACCACAAACGGACCAGACCACCGAGATTTCAACTTCCCAGGAAAAAGTTTAAGCCTGGAGTTGAACAATAGCACTAATTGTCCTTCCCAAAAATCTTTCTTGATGATACGTTGATCATGCCACTTCTTGGTTTGCTCTTTGTACATCTTGGCATTTTCATAGGCTTGGTCTCGAAATTCCTCCAGCTCATGAAGTTGAAGAATGCGAGTTTCACCGGCTTTCACAATATCATAATTGAGAAACTTAGACGCCCAAAATGCCTTGTGCTCAAGCTCGAGCGGCAGATGGCAGTCTTTACCGTAAACCAACTGATATGGTGACATACCAATGGGCGTTTTGAATGCCGTTCTATATGCCCATAATGCATCTTCAAGCTTGAGAGCCCAATCCTTTCTTGAGGCACTCACCGTCTTTTCCAGGATTTGTTTGATTTGTCTGTTTGACACTTCGACCTGACCACTAGTCTGAGGGTGGTAAGGTGTTGCAACCTTATGCTTCACATTATACTTTTTCAACAAATTCTCCATCACTTTATTCAGAAAATGTGTTCCTTCATCACTTATAAGTGTTCTGGGCACACCGAACCTTGAAAAGATGTTGTTCTTCAGGAAGTTCACTACTACCTTAGCATCATTCGTAGGAAGGGCCACCGCTTCAACCCACTTAGAGACATAATCCACCGCGACAAGTATGTAGTTCTTCCCGAAAGATGGTGGGAACGGACCCATGAAATCGATACCCCACACATCAAATAATTCCACCTCAAGGATACCCTTCTGAGGCATCTGGTTTCTCTTTGAAATATTGCCTGTCCTCTGACACCTGTCGCATTCTTTCACGATGCTTTGAGCGTCTTTGAACAATGTTGGCCAGTATAGTCCCGATTGTAAAACCTTTGCTGCTGTTCGGTCTCCACTGAAATGTCCTCCATATTCAGAATCATGACATGCCTTCAACACATCCCTTTGTTCCTCCTCTGGTACACATCTCCTAATCAAGCCATCAATTCCTTTCTTGTACAAAAATGGATCATCCCACAAGTAGAACCTGCAATCATGTAAAAACTTTTTCTTTCTGTTATAATCAAAATCATCAGGGATAATACCACCTACCAAATAGTTTGCATAGTCTGCAAACCAAGGAACGCCAATAACAGCAAGGATGTGTTCATCTGCGAACTCATCCCTTATTGGACGTGTATCTTCCGTTTCTTCAATAGGGGACATCCTAGACAAGTGATCGGCTACAGTATTTTCAGATCCTTTCTTGTCACGGATTTCTACATCAAACTCCTGGAGAAGCAAGATCCACCTTAACAATCTTGGTTTCGAATCCTGTTTAGCAAAAAGATACTTCAAAGCAGCATGGTCAGTATAAACAATGACTCGAGAACCCAACAGATATTGCCTGAATTTATCAAAGGCATAAACAACCGCTAACAACTCTTTCTCAGTAGTTGCATAATTCATCTGTGCAGGGTTCAACACATGACTAGCGTAGTAAATGACATGCAATAATTTTTCTCTACGCTGTCCTAGAACCGCCCCTATAGCAATATCACTTGCATCACACATGATCTCAAAAGGTAGAGACCAATCAGGGGCTACTACAATTGGTGCCGAAACTAATTCTTGCTTTATTTTTTCAAATGCTATGGCACACTCATGATCAAACTTAAAAGCCTTGTCCTTAACTAAAAGCGTAGTTAAAGGTTTTGCTATTTTGGAGAAATCTCTTATGAACCTGCGATAGAAACCCGCATGTCCTAAGAAACTTCTGATACCTTTTTCATTCATAGGAGGAGGCAGCTTTGCTATGACTTCTACCTTGGCCTGGTCAACTTCTATTCCCTTGTGAGAGATCTTATGGCCTAACACTATACCTTCGCGCACCATGAAGTGACACTTCTCCCAGTTGAGGATGAGATTTGTTTGTTGGCACCTTTCTAACACAAGAGCAAGGTTAGTTAAACAATTATCAAAAGACTTACCAAAAACCGAGAAGTCATCCATGAATACTTCCATATGCTTTTCAAGCATATCAGCAAAAATAGATTGCATGCATCTCTGAAATGTGGCCGGGGCGTTACACAATCCGAATGGCATTCTTCTGTAAGCAAAAATACCAAAAGGACATGTAAACGCGGTCTTCTCTTGATCCTCAGGCGCGACAGCTATCTGGTTGTACCCCGAGTAACCATCAAGGAAACAGTAATACTCATGACCCGCCAACCTTTCTAACATCTGGTCAATAAAAGGCAATGGGAAGTGATCTTTTCTTGTAGCAAGGTTCAGTCTACGGTAATCAATACAAACTCTCCACCCGGTAACTGTCCTCGTAGGAATCAACTCATTCTTTTCATTCTTAACCACTGTAGTGCCACCCTTCTTTGGAACCACGTGAACTGGACTTACCCATGCACTGTCGGATATCGGATAAATCATCCCTGCGTCCAAAAGCTTCACCACCTCCTTTCTAACTACTTCCTTCATTGCTGGATTTAGTCGTCGTTGAGGTTGGACAACTGGTTTGTGATCATCCTCCATAAGAATCTTGTGCATGCAAACCGTTGGACTTATTCCTTTCAAGTCTTCTATCGCCCATCCGAGGGCACTCTTATGTTTTTTAAGAACTTTGACAAGCTTATCTTCTTGAAGGAATTCAAGATGAGAACTAATGATAGCCGGGCACTTACTCTCTGTGTCTAAGAAAACATATTTAAGGTTTTCCGGTAATTGTTTCAGTTCAGCCCCTTTCTTTGGTTCATCTTCACTTCCTTCAACTAACGGTTTCCTTAATTCTTCCCATCGGTTGTGGCGAGAATTTGTGATGAATGATGTTGTTTCCATCATGGCTAACACTTCATTATCTTTGTCATCAACTGTTTCTTCTTCTCTAAAGATTGACAAACTCAAAACTCTCTCCAACGGTAATTTTTGTGTTTCCAAAGAGTTTTCTTCATCACAAATTTGATCAATGACCTCAATGTGTTGACTGGTTTCAATGTCGTCTTTGTACTTCATGGTGTTCCTGACATCAATTTTCAGTTCTTCATCATACACTTTCAAAGTCATCGTACCTTCCTCTATGTCGATCAAGCATCTCCCGGTCTCTAAAAATGGTCTCCCCAAAATTATTGGAATCTCCTCATCTTCGGGCATCTCTAGAATAACAAAGTCTACAGGGAACACGAACTTATCGATTTTTACCAGCACGTCTTCTACCACTCCGTAAGGTCTCTTTACCGATTGATCTGCAAACTGAAGCGTCATTCGCGTATCTTGCACTTTACCAATCCCCAATCTTCTGTAGATGGACAAGGGCATAAGACTAACACTTGCTCCTAAATCAATAAGAGCCTTTTTGAAAGATCTATCACCGATAGTGCATGGAATCGTCACTGAACCTCGATCTGTCTTTTTAACTGGAATCTTCATACCCTGCAAAATAGCACTACATGTTTCAGTTAGAATAATAGGATCACTGGCGATGATCCGCTTCTTTGAAATAATATCCTTCATGAATTTTGCATAGGTTGGCATTTGCTCGAGTGCTTCTAAGAAAGGAATGTTCAGCTCAAGTTTCTTGAACATTTCCAAGAACTTCTCAAAATTCTTCTCATGTTGTTCTTTCTTCTTATTTCTTGTGGGGAAAGGTAGTTTTACCGCCGGTTTGGGAGTAACTATTGGTTCTTGTGCTACCCTTTCTTCCCCTTTTTCCTCTTGACTTACAACATCATTATCTTTAATCTCTACATCCACCTCAATCAACATGTCTTCTTCCTCAGAATTCTTTTCAGGTTTCTCATTTGATTTACTTCTTCTGGTTGTCACAGCGTTCACATGATTATTGTCTCTGGGGTTAGTGACCGTATTACTAGGCAAAGAACCCGGTTGCTGAGAGTTAGTCATTTGTTGCGCAATTTGACTCACTTGTATTTCCAGATTCTTGATAGACGCCCCTGTGTTCCTCATGTTGCTTCTGGTCTCTTCCTGAAATTGAGAATTTTGAGCAGCCATTTTTTCAATGGCTATCTCCCAATCCGCCTTCTTTGGTGCTTGTGGTTGACTTTGCGCTTGGAACTGATGTGGGTGGTGTTGAAATTGCTGTTGGTATGGCTGCTGTGGTTGTGGAGGTCTATACTGTTGTGGTTGTGCTGGAGCTTGAAACTGATTTGGGCCTTGTTTTTGGAAGTTTCCTTGTTGATCCTTCCATGCGAAGTTTGGGTGATTTTTCCACCCTGGATTGTATGTATTGGCGTATGGATTATTTTGCCTCAACATGTGAATTTGTTCAACCTGTTCTTGCGTTGCCACACAATGCATAGCAAAATGCGGCCCACCACATATTTCACACCATACTGAAGTGCTTGGTTCAACCTGTGCCACTTTCTGCTCACCAATATTCATACTTTTCAACCTTCTTTCCACTTCAATAGCAATCTGTTCCTCCATTTTAACCACCTGGTCTGCCAGCTTCAAATCAATTTTGCCTTCTGGTTTGCTTATTGCCCGATCATATAACTCTATGTGTTCATTTGCGGCAATAGCTTCTATGATCCTCTTGATACCAGTGGCTGTTGAGAAATTAGTTGAGCCACCTGCTGCAGTGTCAATGAGTTGTTTTGTTTTAACTCGGAGACCATTAACAAATGTCTGCATTTGTTCGGTTGCATCCATGTTATGAGTAGGACAAGCAACCAAACATCTCTTGAATCTTTTATAAGCATCTCCCAACAATTCCCCTTCTTTCTGCTTGAAATTAACAATATCGTACCTCTTACGAATGAAAACCGAAGCTGGGAAATACTCATTAAGAAAAGCGGTTTCCATTTGTTCCCATGTGGTGATACTTCCCGCTGGGAGTGAGTAGAACCATTCCTCTGCATCTTCGGATAATGTGAAAGGGAACATCACAAGTCTCTTAGCTTCTTCGGAATGACCTTCTATCTTCAACGATGTTGTTGTTGTAAGGAATCTCTGAAGATGCTTATTTGCGTCTTCGTTGATTCTTCCTGCAAAAGGCTTACTTTCTAACTGTCGGATGGTGGAAGGATGCAATTGGAAATGTGCCACGTTAACCGGTTGATTCACAATGGTCATTCTTCCAAGCGGTGCATTTGCCCTTCCATAGTCCCCCAAAAGTCTCTCCGGAGGAGGTGGATCAGCTGCCATACTTTCTGAATCAGATTCTGACTGCTCGGATGTAATCAATATAATTTCTTCGTCAACTGGTTCTGAAACTACCGGTGATTTTTCTTTTGCAGCCAGTCTTTTCCGCTTAACTTCTTGTAGTCTAGCTCTTAACAATTTTTCTGGTTCTGCGTCAAAAAGAAGTTCAGCTGAGGCCTTACCTCGCATACAAGATTAGACGATGATTAGTTAGAAAGAAAAATAAACAAATAGAAATGCGTGAAATATAATTTTAATTGCGGAGCAATAAAATTTTAATTGGCTAAATAATAACTTATATTTTGGCAATCCCCGGCAACGGCGCCAAAAACTTGATCGTGATTTTAGCAAGTGTACTATTGTCACCAATGTAGTTTTAAAGGGTTTTACCCCGAATATCGATCACGAGGATTGCGTAGGAAATACGAGTTATTATATGAAGCCAATTAAACAAAAGAACATGTATTGTTGTTTTGAACAAATAATGAAAGACAATGAAAACTAAGAATAGACTGAAATTAAGAGTGACTTTTGATTATAAAGAGATAACGCTAAGGTAGGGTGTATGCTTCAACCTCCAACTCAGCTGGATCAAGATTTCATTACCAAACTTTTACAGGATTCAATTACTTATTCTCAAGGTTTATTTTCCTAAGTCCTTAGTGAAAATACTTTTGATTTAACATCCAATTGTCCAAGTCCTCAGAGAAATAGGATAAAATCAATTCGTTCAACTATCAAGAATTTCTAAGTAACCTTATTTTATCCCTAATCCTAAGTGATAATTTTAGGGTTCAATTGTACAAAAACCTTAACAATCGTAGTCCCACAGACTGTTAACCACACATCAATCCTTATTGATCAGATAAAGAAAGCAATACAAACATCGTACAATCGAATTGAAATACTATAATTTTCGATTAAACAAAACCAAATCCAGAGTTGTTACAGGTTTAAAGCAGGGACACCCCCCTAGCATTGGGGGGTTTAGCCTCTCATAATATTCAATAAAACTAGATAAAGAGATTTAAACATTACAGATGATGAAAGTTTCAGATCTTCAATGGTGTCCACCGTTGAATCTCTTCCTCTTCCACCACTTTGCTTCCGTCTTCTCTCGTGTCCAATTCTATTTTGCGATCTTCAAAAAGTCTCCCTCCCTTCTCTTACAATTGGTCTTTTATTCTCCTTTGATTCCAGTCCAAGTGCCTTTCCAAAAATACCCCTCACGAGCCCCTTTGGATGAAAGATAAAAAAAATCAAAATTTTCAGCGCAACAATCAACACGGCCGTGTTGTTTAACACGGGTGGCCGTGTTGATTTTCTGTTTCTGGTTCAAAAATCCACTTTCTGACCATAATTCAACACGGCCGTGTTGTTTAACACGGGTGGCCGTGTTGATTGTCTGTTTCTGGATAAAAACTTGCATTTCTGGGCATAATTCAACACGGCCGTGTTGTTTAACACGGGTGCCCGTGTTGAATTTCTGAACTTGGTTTTTTTCTCCACTTTTTTCATCCGTTCGTGCGCGTCGTGAGTGCCAATAATCCCATAGCTAAACCTGGACACAAACACTACCAACAAAAGCGTAAAAAGGAACACTTCTATAACACTCAAACATCGAATTGTTAATCATTCAAACAAAATTAAAACACACGCAAACTTACTTCAAACATATGCATATGCCGCTTAATGTAACCAAGGCGATTAAATTTAATCAGAAAAAAGGGTACGAAACTTACTAGAAATGGTGACCGATCAGCACCCCCAGCTGAAGCTCATACATGCCCATTTTTTATTCTTATTGTTTTTTTTATTTCATTTTATTTATTTTGTTTTGTTTATTTCTAAAAATCATTTTTTAATTAAAACAAAAAAATCAAAAAAATCACTAAAAAGGTGGGAATTAGATATTTTGCTAAAAAATAATTTTGTTAATTAAATAATTAGTATTAATTAGGGTAATTGGTTTATTTTTTTCTACAATTAAAACCCATTAGGAAATTAGTTTTAATTCTTAAATATTTTTTCCTCAAATAAAAAACGCCAAAAAAACATTAGGTTTGTTTTAGAATTAATTTCAAATTTTCTTTTCTTTTTATTAATTAAATTTAATTAAATATTTTTTCCAAACAAACAAAACAACAAAAATAATTTTCTTTTACTTAGAGCATTTTAGATTTTTAGACGTCATTTCCAAGTCGCGCGCGTTAGCTACTTTCGTATTATTATTATCATTTATTATTATTGTATCTGATTATGGGTTGTAATAGCTTTTAATTAGGTTTAGTTTTACTATTTTATTTACTGTTTAAATTCCCCAATTTTTGGTTATGTAACCCCCTCCCCCGAAGCCCTATAATAGCGTAGATTTTCTTTTCCACTTTTAATTTCTACAATTGTTTAAACTGTTTAGATGTATCGATAATAAGATTGTATGAAAAAGATAAATCGAATGTTTAAAATAGTAGGACACCTTAACTGTGCAAAGATAAATAAACTGAAATCAAACACTTGCGCATGCTCACCCCTAGGGTATCTCCCACTTCAGTTGCCTCAGAAATACGGTCACTATTCTCAAACGTGAGAATTCTTAGTGACTGTCCTCTAATTCAGAGATCACAAGTCCCTTTCGAAGGTTGCATCAGTAAAACAAAATGCAATCTTAGAACTTTAGGATAGTTACTAAGAAATCTTGCCCTGTTGCCTTAAGTGACCGTAATCATCCTTTTCCATTGTCCCTCAAACTCCAACAATGGAGCTACTTACTCCTTAATTGTAGGATAGCATTATCTAAAGGATATAAGAAAATAAACAGTCTTTTTCGAGTAGGTAGAAACTCTTAAGTACTTGCTCAAAACAACCAGTTTTTTCACACTTACACTTTTCGAACAAAGTTTCCAAAAACGCTTTATCACACTCTTGAGGACTGACACAAGGGTTACCATAAAGTGAAACGCCACACTAAGGAATTTTCAAAGCTTTTCAAAACACACACAAAAGCAATTTCAAAATGAGCAAGTACCTAAGAGCCCATGGAAAACTATGGATAGAAAAGGTGCTAACACCTTCCCTTTCTATAATCTACCCCCGTACTCAAACATCTCAAAAAAGGTTTTTTCTATTCTTTTTCCCTTTTCCTTTGTTAGATAAAATAAAAGACGATGGCGACTCATGCTTACCGCGACATTTGCAAACAAAAAATGCAAACCAATATAAACAGTCGGTTCTGCCACCGTATCACACCAACCCTTACCTGGTTGAAGGTCGCTCAACCAAAAACTATAGCCGACGACTTTGCTTCGTTCTGCTCGTCACCGAGCATCTTGATTCTCTCTCCGTGCAACTCTTCCGGGCAACGTACAAGGCATCTTATTCTCCAACTAAAACAAATCCTTATATCAGCTTAGCCTTATATATAAATCCTCTTGGGCCTAACCTACACCCCTACTTTACTACTTATAACCAATAGCATAATTCCAACATTATTTCATATATTCGCTTTACTTCCACATTATAATTATCATTAATCAACTAAATAATTAATTAATAATAATTCAATAACTCATAACAATAATTCTTAACATCATGCAACTTCACAAATAATCCAAAATAATTTAATTAAATAAATAATTAATTAATTAAATTACGGGTGTTACACACTTAATGTAAGAGCTATAATAGTGGGAAAATATAGACCTTGGTGCAACGTTCCCTTCTGTCATACGGTGGAAGAACTGACTTTTTTGGTTTTATCCAAATATGCGGATAACAAGAGTTGCCACAGACTTTTATTTTATCCAATATTTAGGAAAGGTGAAAAGAATAGGAAAGGCCTTTGATAGATTCTGAGTTCGGGGGGAAAGTTATGAAAAGGAAAGGTGTTAGCACCTTTTTCATCCGTAGTTATCTACGGGCTCTTAATTACTTAGCTCACTTTGAAAACTTGCTTTGGGCGTGTATGATTTGTTTGAAAATATTTTGAAATTCTAATGTAAGGCTAACTTTGTAATGATTCTTGTATCAGTCCTCAAGAATGTATACAAAGTGTTTTTTTTGAAAATATTTGTTTGGAAAGTAGTGTGAAAAATGTATTTTTTATGAGAAAAGTTTGTGAGCAAGCAATTAGGAGTTCTTACCCACTAAAATCTTTCTTATTCTTTTCTTTCTTCTTTAGAGATAGTATTATCCATACCATTAGTTGGTAGGTAATCCCATCTATTAAATGTGAAGGGAAAGGCGTAAGGTCATTGTATGGTCATTGAAGGCAACATGTAAGGATACTTTAGCAATTGTATCGAAGGGACTATCATTATTTTGCTCGTAGGGTCATCGAAGGGTCTTGATAATTTTATAGGCAACTCAAAGGGTCATCTAGGGATTCTTAACTTTATTCGAAAGGGATAATGATGATTTGATCAAGGGTCTTTTGCTAAAGTATCCCCACTTTCGAGGGACGTGACCAATATCGTAAGGCAACAAGAGAGGATACCCTAAAGGTGAGAGTGTGAAGAGTGTATTGATTTCAGTTATTTGTCTTATAAATTAGGGTTTTCTACGTTTGTTTTTATTCTTTCCATACAAAACCTAGTTAGTAACAATACAAGAAATTAGAGTGCAGAATGTAAAGACCTAAATTATTACATGGCTTTGGGGCAGTTACATAATAGAAATTTGCAGGAAAGTAAACCTACACTATTACATCCTCGGAGCAGATACATAATTAGAGAAAATACGGGAAAATAAATCTAATTTATTTCATCGATAGTGCGACCTATTCACTTTGTCTAATAAAATTAAATAGAAAAGAAAGAAAATAGAAAAAAAAAATGTTAAAATGAAAAATGTTTTTGTGGTTTTTTGTAGAAAATAGTTTAAATGATGATAGTAATTAAAAACCTAATTCTAATTGATTTAAATATTAAGAAGAAAAGTTTAGTTAATTAATTAATTAATTAAAATAAAAAAATATAAGAAAAATTCAATCACTAACTAAAACCCTAATCCTAATTTGTTAGTATTGAGAAAAAAATATTAGGTTGGTTAATTATTAATTAGGAATTAATTAGTAAAGAAAATAGAAAATTAATTAGGGTTAGAAAAATAGGGAAAAAAGAATTGCATGGGGTGGGTGTTGAACCCATGCCCATGGCTTCACAAACGCACCCTCTTGCACTTAGGCCAACGTTGCTTTTATGATAGAGAATAGAAATTGATCAATATATATAAAACATGCGCGTTAGTTTGAAAAATAACAAAAAATAATTGTAAGACGCAGGGATCGAACTCACGCCCTTCACGTTACACGCCTCCGTCTCAACCAACTGTGATGCGTTTCCTTTGTGTCATTGAATGGAAACGAATAAATATATTATAAAACACATATCAGAGAAGCTTCGGAGCCCTAGCTCTGGTCGTCTTCTTCGGTGAGAGGATTTTCAAACCTGCGAAATAACATGTGTTAGACCATTAATATGACCTTATCCTCCTAATTCGACCCTTGTGAATCCGATGGTGGTGTTTGTTTGGCCCAACCGACGTGCTTGTATGAGTGACTTCTAGCATTCTACAAGCTTCAAGGATGGATGGGATGAACTCTTGAGATCTTCAGGAACACAATGGAATGCTCGAAACACTTTGAAAGTGGATGCACACAAGGTTTTCAAGTTGCCCTAGTTTTGACAAATTTTTAAATTTTTTGAAATTGTTCTTGAGGAAAATTTTCGTGTCCTTGGATGTATGAATATGTTGTCTATTTATAATGGAAAATATCATGTCAACAATATTGGATCAAATCTTGTTCAATCATGGTATAATATTTGATTTGGAATTTGCATGAAATATTTCTTTTTTAGGCCAATCTCATACCAATAAATATCAGACGTTTTTTGCAAGTTGTCACCAGCTTTTCAGACTTATGATTTGATTCAAAAATAGATCTACACACATTGATTGATTCACTTGGTATTTTATTTGATTTATTTTTATTTTAATTGAATAAAAACAAAATAAAAAGAAATAAAAAAACAAAAAATATATGAATAAATTAAGAGGTTTATTTTGAGGTCAGGAACACATTTGGACTTTAAAAGATAGGCCCATTAGCCCAAAAATTCAAATTTGCTCAATTTAGATTTCATGCATTTTCTCAAAATTGTCCAACTTGCACAAATCATATCTCACTCAATTTTTGTCATATGAAGGTGATCTTTGACTTTTTAGAAAGATCTAGATGTCTCCTACAACTTTCATGTTGGTCATTGTTTCATTTCAAGCCTTTATCTTGATGTAAAGTACTTTGAAAATAAGTGTCTTTTTGTTGACTTTTAAAATGACCTGTAATGTTTTGGCCCATATCTCTCAAATGAAGCATTTTTTGCCTTGAGCTTAGAAAGACAAAGTTGTAGAGAATTGATTTTCCTTTAAGATAGGCTTTGGTTGAGAAATTTCTGACGAAGTATGTGAAAGTTATGCTTGGTCAAAGTTCAGTTGACTTCTCCTTAAGAAAACCCTAATTTAGTAACTTTTGACTTTTGATGAATCTTGAGTTTTCTTGATGAATCATAATCAACCCTTGATCAAATAATGAATGTGACTTAAAAATATTGATGTTGACCAAAAATCTTGAAGTTTGACTGTAAATTGGTCAAAGTTGACTTTTTGCTTAATATAGTTGATTTTCAATCATCTGACTAATTGACTGAGCAAACTTGTATTGCAAGGCTTCAAACTTGGTATGATGATACTTTGAGACATATGAAAAAATATGAAGTCCACTTGAGGAATTAGAAGTCCAATTTCTTTTGAGGAAAGCAAAACCCTAGGTTTAGGTTGATTGCTTATGAGGAGAGTTTGTCTGGTCAACCCTTGAGTAGTCTTGAGCAATTGAGACCTTCATGAGCATGAAGAGGTGTCTTGAATTAATTTGTCTTGAAAATGGAAGGGAAAATTTTAGGGTACAACAGCTGCCCCTGTTCAATCTTCTTAAACCTGAAGAGTTAGATTGGCATGCCTGCCTTTCGTGATCTGAAGGTGGAAGAGGATTGAACACTTAAGTGCCCATAAATTTGCACTCACATGTGCATGAAGTAACACTGTTGGTTGATTATATTGCTTTAATGGGCTTAAAGATGCAATTCAAAGAGGGTGACAGTATGTCGTCGGAGATGAACTTATAGATACCATCCGAAATAAATGTTGATATCAGTATCAGAACGAGTCTATGCTCGAATATATCTGAAAAAGTATACTAGAATGAGTTTGAGTTCGACTGTATCGAGAAAATGCGCTAGGGAGTGTCAATATGAATCATATGTCCTGATTGCATCTGAATGATGTTTTGGAATGATTCTATGTCTTGATTGTATCTAAGAGAGGATCATAATGAGTCTTCGCCCGACTGTATCTGAATGACATTCTAGAATGAGTATACGCCTAATTGTATCTAGATGGTGTATCAAAATGAGTCTTCACCCGACTGTATCTGAAGAATATACTCGTTGTACCCCAAAATTTCCCCTCCCATTTTACTCAACATATGTTCATTGAGATCCTCAACTTGCTCAAGGATGCCTAAGAGTTAACTAGACAAGCTGTCTCCTAAAGCAATGAACCTCCAACTAGGGTTTCCATTTTCATCAAGATGGGTGAGCTCCAAAGGCCTCATATGCTCTCCATAGTCCTAATATGTCCTCAAGATCATACATGCCAAGTTTCATGCCTTGTACAAGAAGTTTGCTTAGTCAACTGCTCAAATGCCTGAAAATCAACTGTACTAGGTCAAAAGTCAACTGTGACCCATATACAGTCAAACTTTAAGATCTTTGGTCAATATCAATATTTTGAAGTGGTATCCATCATTTTATCAAGGGTTGACCATGATTCCCCAAGGAATGCTCCTAATTCATCAAAACTCAAAAGTTTCTAAATTAGGGTTTCTAAAGAAAAGTCAACCAAACTTTGACCAAGCATAACTTTCTCATACTTTATAATAAATTTCTCATCCGAGGCTCATTTTGAAGATAATACAATTCCCTACAACTCATCTTCAGCCCTCAAGTTCAAGAAATGCACTCATCAAGAGATATGGATTCAGACATTATAGGTCATTCCAAAAAGTCAACAAAAACACCTTGTGGGTCAAAGCTCCATACATGAACATAGAAGATCCAATTGAGATGAAACCAAATAGGTTGTTTAGAGGACATTCTAAGCTTTATAAAAAGTCAAAGAACACCCTCTTATGGTCAAGATTGAAGGAGACATGCATTGTAAAAGTTGGCCATTTTTGGAAATTTGCCCAAAGTCAACAATGCCCAAACCCTAAACCTTGAGAAAAAATGGGCCTAACTTTTTATGCTTGCATCTTACTCCTAGCCGGGTCCACGACCCATGAACCATCCCATGTCTCATTTAATTATTTATTTAATTTATTTTGATTTTATTTATTTAAAATTCAAATAAAATGAAATTAAATCAAATAAATGGGATAAGATTTGTTTTGGCATTAATTGAATATCTTATGAACTGTCCAATGAAGAGAAAATCGCATCAAGCCATAGAAGGGAGGAAATCTCCAAATTTGGAAAGATTTGAAGAGATTTGAAATGCATTCATATCTTTGGATTCTTGCCAAAACTATTAACCTAATGGATTCACATGCATATAGAAGATCATTCTAACCCTAAAGAGAAGAATTTGCGTGCGCAGCCTACCTCAAAAACCAGAATCAAAGCTCAAATATTTGTTCAAAAGTGAGAGACCTATATTCTTCCACGGGCCAGTTCAAGACGTGTTGAAGGTGAAATCGTGTCCCTGGGCATCCTCTGAAGCGGTTGCAATCATCACCAAGTCTCCACAAGCCCAGTAACGTGTTGTACGATCATCACAATTTGTCTTTCTTTCCAAAATCGATTACCATGATTCTTGCAGTATAAACATGTTTTAATTGTACGTCTGTGCTTATTATCGTATTTGCAATGTGCTGGATTGGTTTGATTGAAGTTTGAGTGCAGGAAAAGACATTTGCCATGGCTAGGGTTCTGGAGCTCCAATTTGGGGAATCCTAGTAAGGAGAAAAATCAGGCCAAATTAAGGACCTCTTCATGTGCAGGGACTGATTTGCAATCATTCCATGGCGTTGGATGGGATTTATATTGCTTGGGTTGTATTTTTGATGTTTGCAGGTTTGTAGCCACGCTTAAAAACCGTCACTATAGCCTATAGTGATGAGTTTGGCCGTAGGTAAAAGTTCCCTCTAAGACAACAATCCCTGGGGAAGAGGATGAAGGCGTGTCAGTGCATGAGTGGATGATTTGAAATTCGCGCGTTTTCTTAGGCCAACTGCTCAGTTTGTATTATATTTATTTTATTTGATTATGTATACGAATAACTTAGCAGCGTAGTTGGCAAAGGGGAAAGTCTGTGAGGTGCACGTCCTGGGTTCGACCCCAGGCGTGTGCTTTTGTATTTTCTTAATATTTCCTACAGGTTCCAATACATAATATCCAAAGATATCCACCGTGTGCCCCAGATCTCATCCCTGAGATCCATCATCATACATATCTCACGCTCCAGCTTTGAAGGACCACCATGAACCATCGGGAGAGAGGTGCACTGGACCAAACGCCAGACCCTGGGCCATCTTTGGGCCTAACAGGAAATTTGGCAGCATACCCCCCAAATTGCTCAACACCAGGCCCAATTCTAATTCTTTTCTTTCTTTTTTTATTTATTTGCCTTTAATTATATTTTACCACAAAATCATTTTTTTTTTACTATTATTAAATCAGAAAAAATCACAAAAAAGGTAGAATTAGGTTTTTATTAAAATTAGTTTTATTTTGGAAAATTAATTAATTTTGATTTGATTGTTTTCATAATTAAAATTAATTAGACAAATTAGGTTTAATTCATAAATATTTAATTTTCTCAATAAAATACCAAAAAATGTTTTTTAATTAATTAGATTTAGGTTAAGATTTAAAATATTTTTCTCAATAATAAAATACAAAAAAAAAAATTTATCTTTAATTAATTAGATCTTTTAGGACTTAGACTTCATTCTCGTATTTATTTCGTTGCGCGCGTCCTTATTTTTTTTATTCTTATTAATTATTATAACTGTTCCCAAGTTGTAATAATTAATTAGGTTTAATATTTCGCTTATCATTTTTTCCCGGTTTTTTTGAATATGTAATCCCCTCCCCAAAGCCTTGTAATAGTTAGGGTCTTAATTTCTTGCTTTTACTTTCCGGAACTATTTAACAGTTAGATGTATGGATGATAGGCTTGCATGTGAAAGATAAATCAAATTAAAACAGTAGAAAACCCTAATTGTGCAAAGATAATTAACTCAAAAAACACACTCGCACATGTTCACTCCTAGGGTTTGCCCCACTTGGTTTCCTCAGAAATAATGGTCGTGTCCCTCGAATGTAGGGATACCTTAGAAATGACCCGCGATTCAAAATCGTCATAAATATCATAGTCGCTACTTGTCCCTCGAGTTGCCTGTGAATTGATCTTATGATGATAGTCCCTTCGAAATGCTAAGTTATCTTTACTTGTTGCCTTTAGAGACCATTTCTTCCCTTCGAATATCCCTTTATAAATCCAACGATAAGGCTACCTATTCCTTAATAATAGGATAGCGCTGTCTAAAAGAAAATGAACAGACCTTTTTCGAGTAGGTAGATAGTTCCTAGGTACTTGCTCAAACAAACAAATTTTACACAAACACTTTTCAAAACAATTTTCAAAAAAACTTCGTCACACTCTTGGGGACCGATATAAGGGTTATGACGAAGTAAAACTTTTTCAAAACAAACACACACAAGCAATTTAAAAATGAGCAAGTACCTAAGAACTCGTGGATAACCACAGATAGAAAGGGTGCTAACACCTTCCATTTCTATAATCTACCCCCCCCCCCCCCCCCCCCCCCCCCCGTACTCAGAAATATCTCAAAAAAAGGTTTTTTCTGTTCTTTTTCCTTTTCCTTTGTTGGATGAAATAAAATTTGGTGGTGACTCTTGCTTGCCGCAACATTTGCGAATACAAAACACAAACCAGTATAACAGTCGGTTCTTCCACCATATCAAAGAACTGACGACTCTGCTGGGGAATAATATAAAGTGGGGTTTACCTTAGGATCTAGGTCATTTTTAAAATTGCTTTCTTGTTTGTTTTGCCTGCTTTATCTTTAAGGATTTTTGCTTGGGTATTATTGAAGATCCTACACCCGGATCTGGGGTCACTCTTTAGGTAAACAACAATATATCGTGGAGACTGTACGGTGTAGACCGATATGGTTTAAGCGATGGCTGTGTTGGTGTGACACCTTGGTTGGTATCGGTATCCTTCATGTGGAAACGAGGAGAATACGGGGCCGCCGCGTGGTGTCGTGAAGCACTAACGAACCTTAGAACCTTAGTTGAATAAACATGGCCATTAGAAAGTAGTGAGATAGCCGACCTCGGTATAAAGATGAGGATTGGTTGATACTCGATGCTACACTCATTGAGATCAGACTTTCGGGATATTTCGGCCGCAAGAAAAGATTGTCTGAGCTAAAACAACACCCGATAAAGGATGATCAGTGATATTGAGAATCTTTAGAACCCGGTTACTTTTCTAAGACAGGTTTGAAACCAACTAAACTTCAAGAGGGTACTTACCTTTAACCTCATGCAAGCCTTTGAACCTAAGATTTATTGTGTGTTTTACTTGTGTGTGATTTATTCTGTTTGAACATAACATCATGCATCATAATATAACATCCATTCTTATTACACTAATAATTTCAAGGACCAATGGAATTTATCTTTGTTCTGTTTTGCAGATCATGGCTTCCGCTCGTAGAAACACTATCTGAATCAGCTTTGTGAGAATACCTCCCCAGCTCAAGGAGCTAGTATCAAGGGTTCCTGAAACTTCTGTGTTTACTAAGAGACATGGTCGACTTCTCAAACTGGTTACTTTAAACTTTGATGAAAAGATGATGAGTGTACTCTTTCAGTTCTTTGATCCCAAGCACCACTGCTTCACCTTCCCAAATTATCAGTTGGTGCCTACCATGGAAGAATTCTCCCAGCTATTGGATATACCCATTCTTGAACAATTGTCTTTCACAGGTTTAGAAGAAGTTCCTAAGCCAAAAGTCATTGCCTCAGCCTTGCATCTGAAACGGGCCGATGTGGTATCCAATTGGGAAACAGGAAGCGGAGTCAAGGGTTTTCTAGCCAAGTTCCAAACAGACAAGGCCCAGCTGTTTTGGGATGATATAGACTTTCGGGCTTTTGAGGAGGTTTTGGACCTTCTAATCTATGGGTTAGTACTATTCCCTAATACAGACTTATTCATAGATGTGAATGCTATCAAGATCTTCCTCTCTCGTAACCCTGTACCTACCTTGCTCGGAGATATTTTGCACGCTCTCCACACTCGTACCATGAAGAGAAGAGGGGTTCTTATGTGCTGCATGTCATTGCTGTCGAGGTGGTTTATTTCTCACCTCCCTAAGTCCGTACTGAAGAATGAAGAAGGTTTGGGTTGGTCGCAAAGGATAACATCACTCGCTCACACAGATATTCTCTGGTATTCCTGAGCTATGGGAGATATTGCTATTATTAACCGCTGCGGGGAGTACCCTAATGTCCCGTTACTTGGCATCAGAGGAGGCATAACTTACAACCCTTGTTTAGCTCTACGACAATTTGGTTACACTCGAAGGGATGGTCCCCATGAATTACTTATCGAGGGCATTGTATTTAACTATGAGGATGATGTTCAGGGGTATCGCCAAAGGATCATACGAGCTTGGAGCATGGTAAACAGATTTGGCGCTAAGGCTTTGGGGCCGAAGGCTTCCATTCTTATGGAACCTTATCTCCAATGGGTACGAGCTCGCGCCCAGAAACTTATGATGCCCTATATGGCCGTTTTACCAGTGATTGTGGAACCCACTACTGAAGAGGGTATTCCTTACACGGTTCTCCATCCTGTTATGCCCACCGATCTTGGAGAACTACAAAGGTCTTGGATTCAGTTTTATGCCCAGGAGAGGAAGGTTTTAGAGCTCACAAAGCAGCTTCATGAGGAAAGAAGCCTTAATGTCTATCTCGGCACAAAGAGGAAGCATCCATGGGAAATTTGATTTTTTTTCTAGTTTTTTAGAATTGTTTTAATTGTAACGCCTAAAAGGCAATTGAACTTTGAATTCTACTAATAAAATCTTTGTTTCATTGTGGTTCGCAAATTTAAATTTCCCAAAGTCTTTGAAATCATTACATATGCATCCCATCCATAAACATTGCATATACAGGTACCATTACAGGCTTCTCATCTTCTTCACTGTTTATTTTAGTAGAAATGTCTTATGAACAAAGCATCAAAGATCTTCAGGCACAAAATGCCCAATTCCAACAGATGTTCATAACTCTGGAAAAAGGACAGGAGGATCTAAAAGCCCTCATCCTGAAGGAGAAAAAGAAAAAGAAGAAGGTCTCTAGTATTCTGAATATGGGCAGAAGGTTCAGGGGGCCATTAAAGCAACCAGTCGACCTGGCCTCCTCATCAAGGAAGGGGAGAACAAAGAAATAGAGACAAGGGAAAAGGACCCCAGTCCTGAAGTTTCTAACAATGATACAGACTACAATGATGAGCAGTATCCTCCTACTGAGGATAGATACAAGCAGTTGGAAGATCGGCTGAGTGCTATGGAAGTCCAGAGGATACCTGGGTTGGATTTCGAAGAACTGGGATTGGTTTTGGGAGTGGTCATCCTGAAGAAGTTTAAGGCTCTAATTTTTGCAAAGTACAATGGGGTGTCTTGCCCAAATCTCCATCTTAATTCCTATGTAAGGAAGATCCAACCCCACATCGCTGATAGAAACTTATGGGTTCACTTCTTTCAAGATAGTCTGTCAGGGACTCAACTTGAATGTTTCTACCAAATGGAAAGAACCAACGTCCGAAACTGGGAGGATTTGGCCGCTACTTTTTATAAGCAGTATCAATACAACACCGACCTTGCCCCCATTCGTACTTAACTTTAGAGTATGACCGTGGGTGGAGGTGAAGGCTTTAAGGACTATGCGCAGAAGTGGAGAGACTTGGCTGGAAGAGTCCAACCCCCTTTATCTGACAGGGAGTTGGTCGATATGTTTCTTGGGATGCTGTCTGGTCCTTTCTTTAAACATTTGATTGGTAGCTCATCAGCTGGTTTCACCGAGCTAATATTAACAGGAGAAAGGGTAGAAGCTGGGATTCAGAGCGGTAAGATACAAAAAGACGCCTCTTTGAGTTTGGTAAAGAAGCCTTTTATTGGTAAAAAGGAAGTCAGTGCCATCTATAGCCCGAGAGGCCAAAGTAGAGTCGAACACCGTCAGACAGTAAGTGCTATAATGATACCTAGATCTGCGGCTACTACACAATGCAACAATCAACAAAGGGCGGAAAGACCATAACGATAGTTTACCCGGATTAACATGACGTTGGCTGAAGTTCTACCCCATCTGCTAAGATCCAACTTGGCAACCTTGAAAGAGGCTCCCAAGAATCCGAATACCACATCTCCTCGATATAATCCAAATGCTCAGTGTGCCTATCATTTTGAGAGTCCTGGCCACGATACAAATGACTGTTGGGCTCTGGGAAATAAGGTACAGGATCTGATCGAGGCCAAGGAAGTTGAGTTCGATGCTCTGGAAAAGCCCAATGTCATAACTGCTCCAATTCCTAAGCACAATCGTGGAGTTAATACTATTGATACCGATCTGTTTGTAACCTCAGCTGATGAAGTTTCTACTCCTCTTATGACTATTAAGAATAATTTGTTGTTGGCCGGTTTATTTCCAGGTTATGGTGAAGGTTGCCATGTGTGTTCATCTATGCCTTCCGGTTGCCATTTGCTGAAAACAGGTGTCCAACGCCTGATGGACAACAGAGAGATTTTGTTCGAGAAAACTTTGATTCCAACTATTCCATGTGAAGATATTGCAATTATAAACATTTCCTCCAATCCTTCCAAGGTCTCCTCGAGAAGACCTATTAGGATTACATCTGCTCCAAGAGTTGCTCCATTAATAATCACCCTTCCTGGTCCTGTCCCATACGCCTCGGACAAAGCTGTCCCTTGGCACTATGGCACCGATGTCTATTATCATGGAATTAAACAAGACCTGAAGAATAAAGAGGCTAATCCCGATGTCAGTAACATTGTAGGGACAAGTAAAATTACCAGAAGTGGAAGGGTTTTCTCCCCCGAGATTTCCCCAAGGACTGTCAATATACCTGTTGTTATTTCACCCGCTATGCCTACCGATGCTTCAACTACTACTCCTGTTATTACTCCAATTGTTACCCCTGCCGGAGAGTCATCTGGTACCTGAGGCAAAGAAGTTATAGGTGAGTCTGCTCGGACGGAGGCACCTAGGAAAATTTTCGTAGAAGCCTCTAAGCAAGAGATAGAGGAAATTTTGAAAATAATCAAAAAGAGCGACTACAATGTGGTCGAGAAGCTGGGGCAGACCCCCTCAAAGATATCCATGTTGTCTCTGTTGTTGTGCTCCGAGGCCCATGCGAAGGCTTTGATCGCATTCCTCAAGACTGCGCACGTGCCGCAGGAGACCTCAGCTGATCAATTCAAAGACTGTATGGCCATCCTGACTGCTGACAATGGGCTGGGTTTTTCAGATGCAGACTTGACACCAAAAGGGGGGAAGTATAATGATGCTCTACATGTCTTGATCGAATGTAGGGGCACCACTATGGCTCATGTGCTGGTAGATACTGGGCCTTCGCTGAATGTTCTGCCTAAGAAGGCGCTGGATCGGTTGGATTGTGAAGGCTTGACCTTAAAGCCTAGTAACATTGTGGTAAGGGTTTTTGATGGGTCAAAGAGAATGGTGCATGGGGAAGTGGACATCCCCGTCAAAGTAGTTTCTCAGACTTTTGAGTCCACTTTCTATGTAATGGACATCCGGCCGTCATACTCTTGTTTGTTGGGTCATCCTTGGATCCATGAAGCTGGGGCCGTTACTTCTACACTGCATCAAATTCTGAAGTATCCAGTAAAAGGGAAGATTGTCACTGTGCATGGTGAAGAGGAGTATATGGTGAGCCACCTCAACTCCTTCAAATACATAGAGATGGACGAGGAATTCATAGAGACTCCTTGCCAGAATTTCGAGGAGGTTCCCTAGATCTTGGCATCAACTGAAACTACTACCAGCAACAAACCTCCTTTGAAGATGGCTTCTCTCAAAGACTCCAGAGCAGTGGTTGAAGAAGGTGGGTATACCAACTCGGGACAACTCCCTGATTTTACTCACAAAACTGACAAGTTTGGTTTGGGCTTTACTTCAGGAGCTCAAAGGGTTGTTCGATGCGCTCGGGCTGGAGGACCTCCCCTACACATCAGTAATCGGGGAATCAATGCTATTGAAGACAACGAGGAAGACTCTGACATTGACAACTGGATCTACCCAACTACCAATGGTGGACCGAGTAACTGGACGATTATGGATTTTATACCAGTTTCTTTTATTCCGCAGTAATTGTCTTACTTGTTTTGAGATTTGTAATAAACAATTTAAACTCTACAACCTTGTATCTTTTCTGAGACACATTGGCTTTGTTTGTGAGGGCTATTATGTGTCATTTCATATATCATCAATAAAACATTGGACGTTCTGTGCATACAAAATTTGCGCTCTTTGTTTTTTCTTTTCTGCTTTCACTTTGTCAAAACAATTATACTCTTACACACACTCACGTCTCATACTGTAGATCTGTATCCACTCTGGATCCCATTGATAAAAGTTTGGCTACTGCCGGTTATGACTTTGAAAATCCGATCAACCAAGCCAAGGACGAAGGTAAGGGTGATTGTGAGGTACCGGGAGAACTTGCTAGACTGTTACAGCAGGAAGAAAGGGCTATACAACCCCATGAAGAGCCATTTGAGACGATAAACTTAGGCACGGAAGAGGACAGAAAAGAAGTCAAGATCGGCACAAACCTGGGGGCTAAGAAAAAATAGCGGTTGATATAGATGTTGCACGACTATGTTGAGATCTTCGCCTGGTCATATGAAGACATGTCTGGTTTAGACACTGATATTATGGTTCATCGTCTTCCAACCAAAGAAGACTGTCCTCTGGTTAAAGAGAAGGTCCGCCATATGCGCCCTGAAATGTCAGAGAAAATCAAGGCAGAAGTCATGAAGTAGTTCGACGCAGGGTTCTTAGCTGTCACCTGCTATCCACAGTGGGTTGCTAATTTTGTCCCGGTGCCAAAGAAAGACGGTAAGGTACGGATGTGTGTGGACTACAGAGATCTGAACAGGGCAAGCCCCAAGGATGACTTCCCGCTTCCCCACATCGATGTTCTGGTTGACAACACCACTCAGCATAAAATCTTCTCCTTCATGGATGGTTTCTCTGGCTACAACCAGATCAAGATGGCTCCTGAAGACATGGAGAAGACAACCTTCGTCACACAGTGGGGCACCTTTTGTTACAAGGTGATGCCTTTTGGGTTGAAGAATGATGGGGAAACCTATCAGCGAGCCATGGTCGCCTTGTTCCATGATATAATTCACCGCGAGATCGAGGTTTATGTTGATGACATGATAGCTAGGTCTCAAACCGAGGAAGAACACCTGGATCATCTACAAAAGTTGTTCTACAGGTTGAAGACGTACAAGCTGAGGTTGAATCCTAACAAATGCACCTTTGGGGTAAGGTAGGGCAAACTTCTGGATTTCATTGTCAGTGACAAAGGTATTCAAGTGGATCCCGCAAAAGTAAAGGCCATACAAGAGATGTCGGATCCTCGTACAGAGAAGGAAGTTAGAGGTTTCTTTGGACGCTTGAATTATATCTCCAGGTTCATTTCACATCTAACTGCTACTTGTGAGCCCATCTTCAAGCTTCTGAAGAAAGATCAAGTGGTAAAGTGGAATGACGAATGCCAGACAACTTTCGAGAGAATCAAGGAATACCTTCAAGAACCTCCGATTCTGATGCCTCTGATTGAAGGAAGACCTTTGATACTATATTTAACATTGCTAGACAATTCAATGGGGTGTGTATTGGGGCAGCATGACGAGTCTGGTCGAAAAGAGCACGCAATATACTACCTTAGCAAAAAGTTTACTGATTGTGAGACACGATACTCACTACTCGATAAAACTTGTTGCGCTTTGGCATAGGCTGCTCGTCGACTAAGACAGTATATGCTGACCCACACTACTTTGTTGATATCTAAGATGTATCCAATCAAATACATCTTCGAGAAACCCGCTCTCTCTGGAAGAATAGCAAGATGGCAGATGATCTTAACTGAATACGATATACAATATACAACCCAGAAAGCAATCAAGGGGAGTGTATTGGCTGATCATTTGGCTCATCAGGCCATGGATGACTACCAGTCCATGAATTTTGAGTTCCCGGATGAGAATACTATGCTGGTGACTGACCATGAAGAACCTGGATCGGATGAAGGACCCGAGGAGGGATCCCGATGGACTATGTTTTTTGATGGAGCTTCGAACGCACTCGGTAACAGCATTAGTGCAGTAATCATATCTCCTGAGGATTGTCATACTCCTTTCACTGCTCGACTATGTTTCAACTGCACTAACAAACATGGCGGAGTATGAAACCTGCATCATGGGTCTCAAAGCCGCTATCGACCTCAAGATCAAGTTCTTGGATGTTTTCGGGGATTCAGCCTTGGTGATAAGTCAGATCAAAGGCGAATGGGATACGAAGCATCCGAATCTCATCCCATACAAAGAGCACGTGCTGACATTGCTCCCACACTTTGAGGAAGTAACCTTTGAAAATTTCCCACGAGAGGAGAATCAGTTAGCAGATGCGCTAGCTACCATGTCTTATATGTTCAAAGTCCGGTGGGACAACGAAGCTCCCCAAATCACCATTGAGAGGTTGGATGAACCAGCACAATGTTGTGAAATTGATACTGAAGAGGTAGAAGATAAACCTTGGTTCCATGAAGTAAAAAGGTACCTCGAGACCCAAGAGTATCCCGAAGGGGCATCTATCATCGATAAGAAGTTTATGAGAAGATTCGCTATGAAATTCTTCCTCAGTAATGGAATCCTCTACAAGCGCAACCATGACTCTACCTTACTGTGGTGTGTAGACAAGAACGAAGCAGAAAGGATTATGACAGATCTACATGAAGGAACCTTTGGAACCCATTCCAGTGGACATACCATGGATAAAAGGATCCTACGGGTAGGATACTACTGGTCCACTATGGAAGCAGATTGTTATCAGCACTCCCGAACCTGTCATAAGTGCCAAATCTACGCTGATAAGGTGCATGTGCCTCCGGTTCCCTTGAACGTCTTGACAGCTCAGTGGCCCTTTGCAATGTGGGGCATTGACATGATCGGAGAAATCAGGCCTACTTCTTCCAATGAACATCGCTTTATCTTAGTGGCCATTAATTACTTCACGAAATGGGTTGAGGCGACCTCCTTTGCTACTGTGACCAGGAACGTTGTGGTGCGGTTCATCAGGCATAATCTGATATGTCGATATGGTGTGCCATAGAGAATTATTACTAACAATGGTACAAATTTCAATAACACAATGATCACCGAGCTCTGTAAATAGTTCAAGATACAACATCATAACTCTTCTCCCTACCGGCCGAAGATGAATGGCACTGTTGAAGCGGCTAACAAGAACATCAAGAAAAGTATACAAAAGATGACGATGACATACAAATACTGGCATGATATGTTACCATTCGCTCTTCATGGATACCGTACCTCAGCACAGACGTCGACAGGGGAAACACCCTACTCTTTGGTGTATGGCAAGGAGGCAGTCCTACCCATCGAGGTCCAGATACCTTCTCTCAGGATTATGAAGGATGCAAGTTTGAACGAAGACGGCTGGATCCAGACTCGACTTGATCAGCTAAATCTAATCAACGAGAAGGGACTTACCGCTATTTGTCATGGTCAGACGTATCAAAAGCAAATGATCAAGGCTTTTAACAAGAAGGTCAGACGTCAAGAGCATCAAGTCAGAGATCTGGTAATCAAGCGCATCATATTGCTGCAAGGTGATCCCAGGGGAAAATGGACTCCCACCTACGAAGGGCCATTTGTGGTTAAAAACACATTCTCAGGTGGAGCTATGATTCTAACCACCATGGACAGTGACGACCTTCCTCACCCTGTCAATGAAGACATAGCGAAAAGATACTACGCCTGATTAAAAGACCTGCTAGGTTGACTGGCCTAGGAAAAAATAAGGGTTTCCCGGTGCACCAAAAGAGTTTGGGAAAAAATAAGGGATGAAAATGAAAAAAATCTGTACACCCGGCAAGCCGAAAACCTGAAAGGGCGGCTTGGGCAAAAAAGGGAATCCCGGTGGACTGAAAACGCGAAAGGGAAGTCTAGGAAAAAGTTAGGGATGTAAAGCGTATCACTATGTCCCATTAGATCATCTTGCGACCAGACTTCGGTATCAACTATCAAGCTCGGAAGACACCAATTAATCTAATCAACTTTCGGCCAAGTAGCAAAGTGATGAGACGCTTGAAGACATAGGGGAAATAGAAGAGTTGTAACTCAATGGGATTGTTGCATATAACTGTTTTCTTTTTACATAAAATTGTGTAGCTTCTATTTTAACAGCGGCGTTCTCTTACCAGAGTGTCATCCTGCTTGTACGAAAACGCCTATTACAGGCCAACTTCAAAAAAATCAATACAAAATCATTTTCACGAGAAACTATGAGTTTTCCTTTTCTGTCTTGTTTTGTACGAACGTCCAATGATTTATTCTTGACATATGCATTTGAATATGATTGCTGCTCATAAATATTTACATAAGAAATGAAAAGACAATTACTCGTAACTTAAGAAATAGGGGAAAAAACAAGAAATGTCAAACCCGACAGTTACTCTTCCCAATAGGTACCAGGACAGAGACAGCTTTGGAGCACAATCATCAGTACATACACTCCCCACAGAGTAAAAGTATTCAAAGTATTGATGTCAGCTTTCCTGAAACAAAAAGTAAACTCCCCAGCCAGGATCATTCAGAAACCTGACAGCTATATCCCCCAGCCGAATTTCATAATCGTGAGCGGGTCAGTAAATTTTATCTCCCAAGCAGAGTTTATTTCGCTGGATACAGAAGCTCAATCCCTGACAGAGCCCATTACTTTAGCTACGAAAAGTCACCTTCCAAGTTATTCCCCAAAAAGTTATTCTCAAACAGAGTCTCTCCCTGACAGAGTATTCACAGATAACAAGGAATAAATATCCATCACACTCATTTCCATTCACCATCCCCAGCGGAAGTAGAAGAACCACAATTCTCTAAAACAGTCAGGAATACTATACTCTCCAGCAGCAGTCAAAGATTTATTTTCCCAGGCTCGGACATGTCCCAATAGAATTTCGTGTACATATATCATGACATACACATACATATCATATACAGTATAATCTCATTTATTTTGAGAACATAATCTCACGAGGAATTTCATGCATTACACATATAATTAACCCTGTTATCTTTACAGGAAAGACAATTATCACCAACAATTCCAACAGCTATACATGTCATATCTATAGACATCCAATGGAAAATCAGTTCCCAAAGATCAAACGGGTCAACTAGTTTATGTAACCAAACTAAGTAGCCCTACCATCCAGGTTCCTTCCCATAAGCCCTACCATCCAGGCTTTCATCTTGAAGTAACCCTACTATCCAGGTTCCTTCCCATAAGCCCTACTATCCAGCATTTCATCTCAAAGTAACCCTACTATCCAGGTTCCTTCCCATAAGCCATATCATCAAGGCTTTCATCTTGAAGTAACCCTACTATCCAGGTTCCTTCCCATAAGCCCTACCATCCAGGCTTTCATCTTGAACTAACCCTACGATCCATGTTCCTTCTCATAAGCCCTACTATCCAGGCTTTCATCCTGAAGAAACCCTACTATCCAGGTTCCTTCCCATAAGCCCTACTATCCAGGATTTCATCTCAAAGTAACCCTACTATCCTGGTTCCTTCCCATAAGCCCTACCATCTAGGCTTTCATCTTGAAGTAACCCTATTATCCAGGTTCCTTCCCATAAGCCCTACCATCCAGGCTTTCATCTTGAAGTAACCCTACTATCCAGGTTCCTTCCCATAAGCGCTACTATCCAGGATTTCATATCGAAGCAACCCTACGACCCAGGTTCCTTCTCATAAGCCCTACTATCCAGGCTTTCATCCCGAAGAAACCCTACTATCCAGGTTCCTTCCCATAAGCCCTACTATCTAGGCTTTCATCTCGAAGTAACCCTACGACCCAAGTTTCTTCTCATAAGCCCTACTATCCAGGCTTTCAGCCCGAAGTAACCCTACTATCCAGGTTCCTTCTCTCTTATCTCCAGACAACAGTTTACAACACTGTAGGACCTGGACCCGACTAGGTACGGTCAAATTCACAAATTCCCTAGTAAGCTACTGTGCAGCCTGGACCCTGACCAGATATGCAGTTCATCTATGCTCCCTCAATCAAGAGTTAATTTCCCAGTAGAGTAATGGACAACCAAAGCTCCTAGATTTTATCTCTCAAGACATAAATCAACATTCCCCGGCGAAGTCCTCCTCAGTGGCAGGTACAGGAATTCTCGCAAAGGAGTCTCTTATGCAACCAGTATCTTTTTCGGATGGCATCTTTAATCCCATCTCCGAAGATTCTCTGTCTATTTCCAAGTGGCATCTATAAGCCCATTCCCGATATCGCCAATCAGTATTACTTCATGCGAGTGCAAATTTCTGGGCACTCTAGTGTTCAATCATCTCCCACCTTCAGATCACGAAATGCAGACCAGCCAATCTACATCCTCGGGTTTAAGAAGACTGAACAGGGGCAGCTGTTGTACCCCAAAATTTTCCCTCCCATTTTACTCAACATATGTTCATTAAGATCCTCAACTTGCTCAAGGATGCCCAAGAGTTGACCAGACAAACTCTCTCCTAAAGCAATGGACCTCCAACTAGGGTTTCCATTTTCATCAAGATGGGTGAGCTCCAAAGGCCTCATATGCTCTCCATAGTCCTAATATGTCCTCAAGATAATCCATGCCAAGTTTCATACCTTGCACAAGAAGTTTGCTTAGTCAACTGCTCAAATGCCTGAAAATCAATTGTACTAGGTCAAAAGTCAACTGTGACCCACATACAGTCAAACTTCAAGATTTTTGGTTAACATTAATATTTTGAAGTGATATCCATCATTTGATCGAGGGTTGACCATGATTCCCCAAGGAATGCTCCTAATTCATCAAAACTCAAAAGTTGCTAAATTAGGGTTTCTCAAGAAAAGTCAACCAAACTTGACCAAGCATAACTTTCTCATACTTTATCAGAAATTTCTCATCCAAGGATCATTTTGAAGAGAGTCCAATTCCCTACAACTCGTCTTCATCCCTCAAGTTCAATAAATGTACTCATCAAGAGATATGGATTCAGACATTATAGGTCATTCCAAAAGTCAACAAAAACACCTTGTGGGTCAAAGCTCCATACATGAACATGGAAGATCCAATTGAGATGAAACCAAAGAGGTTATTTAGAGTACATCCTAATCTTTCTAAAAAGTCCAAGAACACCCTCTTAGGGTCAAGATTGAAGGAGATATGCATTGTCAAAGTTGTCCATTTTTGGAAATTTTCCCAAAGTCAACAATGCCCAAAATTGCATTTTTTTCTCAAATGGGCCTAACTTTTTATGCTTGCATCTTACTCCTAGCCTGGTCCACGACCCATGAACCATCCCATGTCTAATTTACGTATTTATTTAATTTATTTTAATTTTATTTATTTAAAATTCAAATTAAATCAAATTAATTCAAAAATAAATCAAATAAATGGGATAAGATTTGTTTTGGAATTAATTGAATATCTTATGAACTCTCCAATGAAGAGCAAATCGCATCATGCCATAGAAGGGAGGAAATCTCCAAATTTGGAAAGATTTTAAGAGATTTGAAATGCATTCATATCTTTGGATTCCTTTAAAAACTATTAACCTAATGGATTCACATACATATAGAAGATCATTCTAACCCTAAAGAGAAGAATTTGCGTGCGCAGCCTGCCTCAAACACCAGAATCAAAGCTCAAATTTGTGTTCAAAAGTGAGGGACCTATCTTCTTCCACAGGCCAGTTCAAGACGTGCTGGAGGTCAAATCGTGTCCCTGGGCATCCTCTGAAGCGATTGCAATCATCACCAAGTCTCCACAAGCCCAGAAACGTGTTGTACGATCATCACGGTTTGTCTTTCTTTCCAAAATTGAAAACCATGATTAATTGTATGTATATGCTTATTGTCATATTTTCAATGTGCTGGATTGGTTTGATTGAAGTTTGAGTGCAGGAATAGACATTTGCTATGGCTAGGGTTCCGGAGCTCCAATTTGGGGAATCCTAGTAAGAAGAAAAATTAGGCCAAATTAAGGACATCTTCATGTGCAGGGGCTGATTTGCAATCAACCCATGGCGTTGGATGGGATTTATATTGCTTGGGTTGTATTTTTTATGTTTGTAGGTTTGTAGCCACACTTAAAAACCGTCACTATAGCCTATAGTGACGAGTTTGGTCGTAGGTAAAAGTTCCCTCTAAGACAACAGTCCCTGGGGAAGAGGATGAAGGCGTGTCAGTGCATGAGTGGATGATTTGAAATTCGCGTGTTTTCTTAGGCCAAGTGCTCAGTTTGTAATATATTTATTTTATTTGATTATGTATACGAATAACTTAGCAGCGCAGTTGGCAAATGGGAAAGTCTGTGAGGTGCACGTCCTGGGTTCGACCCCAGGCGTGTACTTTTGCATTTTCTTAATATTTCCTACAGGTTCCAATACATAATATCCAAAGATGTCCACCGTGCGCCCCAGATCTCATCCCTGAGATCCATCATCATACAGATCTCACGCTCTATTTTTGAAGGACTACCATGAACCATCAGGAGAGAGGTGCACTGGACCAAACGCCAGACCCTGGGCCATCTTTGGGCCTAACAGGAAATTTGGCAGCATGCCCCCCAAATTTCTCAACACCAGGCCCAATTCTAATTCTTTTCTTTCTTTTATTTACTTATTTGCCTTTAATTATATTTTACCACAATCATTTTTTTTACTATTATTAAATCAGAAAAAATAAAAAAAAAGGTAGAATTAGGTTTTTATTAAAATTAGTTTTATTTTGGAAAATTAATTAGTTTTGATTTGATTGTTTTCATAATTAAAATTAATTAGACAAATTAGGTTTAATTCATAAATATTTAATTTTCTCAATAAAATACCAAAAAATGTTTTTTAATAAATTAGATTTAGGTTAAGATTTAAAATATTTTTCTCAATAATAAAATACAAAAAAATATTTTCTCTTTAATTAATTAGATCTTTTAGGACTTAGACTTCATTCTCGTATTTATTTCGTCGCGCGCGTCCTTATTTTCTTTATTCTTATTAATTATTGCAACTGTTCCCAAGTTGTAATAATTAATTAGGTTTAATATTTCGCTTATCATTTTTTCCCGTTTTTTTAATATGTAATCCCCTTCCCAAAGCCTTGTAATAGTTAGGGTCTTAATTTATTGGTTTTACTTTCCGGAACTATTTAACTGTTAGATGTATGAACGATAGGCTTGCATGTGAAAGATAAATCAAATTAAAACAGTAGAAAACCCTAATTATGCAAAGATAATTAACTGAAAAAACACACTCGCACATGTTCACTCCTAGGGTTTGCCCCACTTGGTTGCCTCGGAAATAATGGTTGTGTCCCTCGAATGTAGGGATACCTAAGCAATGACCCGCGATTCAAAATCGTCATAAAGATTATAGTCCCTACTTGTCCCTCGAGTTGCCTGCGAATTGATCTTATGACGATAGTCCCTTCGAAATGCTAAGGTATCTTTACTTGTTGCCTTCAGAGACCATTTCGTCCCTTCGAATGTCCCTTTATAAATACAACGATAGGGCTACCTATTCCTTAATAATAGGATAACGCTGTCTAAAAGAAAACGAACATACCTTTTTCGAGTAGGTAGATAGTTCCTAGGTACTTGCTCAAACAAACAAATTTTACACAAACATTTTTCAAAACAGTTTTCAAAACAACTTCGTCACACTCTTGGGGACCGATATAAGGGTTATCAGGAAGTAAAACTTTTTCAAAAGAAACACACACAAGCAATTTAAAAATGAGCAAGTACCTAAGAGCCCGTGGATAATCACGGATAGAAAGGGTGATAACACCTTCCCTTTCTATAATCTACCCCTTGTACTCAGAAATATCTCGAAAAAAGGTTTTTTCTGTTCTTTTTCCTTTTCATTTGTTGGATGAAATAAAAGTCGGTGGCGACTCTTGCTTACCGCAACATTTGTGAATACAAAACGCAAACCAGTATAGAAGTCGGTTCTTCCACCGTATCACAGTATTGGAATGAGTCCACACCCGACTGTATCCAGAAGAGTGTCAGAATGAACCTTCGTCGGGTTTTCTCTTACTGATGCTTTTCAGAATGAATCTTTCTGATTTCATTTAAGGGAAATGCTTCTCAGAATGAATCTCTGAAGGAAATGCTCGTCAGAATTAGTCTCTGAGGGAAATGCTCGTTAGAATTTAGTCTCTAAAGGGAAATGCTCGTCAGAATTTAGTTTCTGAAGGGAAATGCTCGTCAGAATTTAGTTTCTGAAGGGAAATGCTCGTCAGAATTTAGTCTCTGAAGGGAAATGCCCATCATAACTTAGTCTCTAAAGGGAATGCTCGTCAGAATTTATCCTGTGAAGGGAAATGCTCGTCAGAATTTAGTCTTTGAAGGGAAATGCTTTTCAGAATTAATCTCTAAAGGAAATACTCGTCAGAATTTAGTCTCTGAAGGGAAATGCTTTTCAGAATTAATCTCTGAAGGTAATGCTCATCAGAATTATCTTCTGATGGAAATCATTTGGTCATGTAGATAGTCGCCCCGTCTTGTTTCGGTAATTGATCTACAACCTGTCTATAGATTGCTGATAATATTTGTCTGTTCGGGAACTTAACTTGAAAAGGAAAATTTAGTTTTATGCAATGTCATGATACGTGAGATGCATTTTGTAATGATGCTCTCAAAATAAATGAGAATATTATATGCGTTTCGTATGCATATGTTATGATATTTTGATAAATGATGTATGGATACAATATGTCGTTGGAGTGTATCGGTAGCTTCGTGTAACAACTCTGGCTGGGGAAAATAAATCCCTGACTGTTGCTGTGGATGAAGAAAGTGATTCTTCAATTTTGTTTAGGATGACTTTACTGAGGATTCCCACTTTCTGTTTGATGACACTCCGTTGGGGATGCTCGACTTCTTCTTGGGGATAGAAGAATTCAAGGAAAGTCAGTCGTTTTCCGTTCCTTTTATTTAAGGATCTGATTCTTATGTACCTTGACTGTGGATAAGAGGGATGGATATTCCTCCTATACACTATTTGACCAGGTTTCAGATACAGGTATCAACTCTTCTAGGGAGGACAATGTTGAATGAAATCTGGATAGAGAAGTGGATTTTGTCAGGGAATTTGCAATATCGGAGAAATAAACTCTGTTGGGGAATTAGATTCTGTAGTATATGTTGAGGAAATAATCTCTGATATGGATTGGAATTTCATAGGCTACGCTGAGGTAGTTCCCACTGTATGCTGGGGGAAATGATCCAACTTCCTTATCTGTTAGGGGGCCTATTTGGGAAGATAATCATGTCAAGCTATCCCTCTGCTGAAAGATGCCCCAATTTTTGTCTGAGGGCATATTAGATTTGATGGGGAATATATATCTGTTAGGGATGAGCTTGTGAAGATAGATCTGTAGAGATAGTTCCATGGGGATTACTCTGTGGGGGATTTTGTGGACGACTTGAACATTATCCCAACTCCTAGAGTCTTTAGCAAATGCTAATCCTGTTTTCATGCATATATTTGTAAATGGTAATCATATTCAAATGCATATGTTCATTCAATATAATTATTAGGGAATTTTTGCAAACAAACAAAGAGCAAGTAAAAATCAGTTTTGAATTTTGAAATATATTTGCATTGATTCTGAAAGTTTTATACAAGGAGACATAAATCCTAGTAAGAGGAAATCGTCATAAAACTTGAAAAAAGGGATACAAAGAAAAACAAAGAAAAATAGCTATGTGGAAATGATCCCATCGAGTTTCAACTTTGCTATTACCCCTATGTCTTCAAGTATCTCATCACTTATTGTCGGAGGAAGATGATTGAATCAATTTGTACTATTTGAACTTGACGCTAGTAATAAATCTGGATGTAAATAGATGGGTGATCCAACGGGACATAGTAATATGCTTTAATCCCTAACTTTTGCCTGGACCTCCCTTTCGGGTTTTCAGTCCATCGGGATATCCTTTTTTGCCCAAGCTTCCTTTTCAGGTTTTCGACTTGCCGGATGTACAATTATATATATATATATATATATATATCCCTAATTTTTTCCCGAACCCTTTTGGTTCTCCAGGATGCCCTTATTTTTTCCTAGGCCTATCAACCTAGCGGGTCTCTTTTATGGGTAGTATTTTTTGACTATGTCCATGTTCACAGGGTGTGGAAAATCTTCACCGTCCATGGTGGTAAGTATCATAGCACCGCCAGAAAATATCTTTTTGATCATAAACGACCCTTCATACGTGGGAGTCCATTTTCTAATAGGATCACCTTGTGGTAGGATGATGCGCTTTATTAACAAATCACCAGCCTGGTACACCCGATGTCTGACTTTCTTGTTAAAGGCCTTAATCATGCATTTTTGATATATCTGACCATGACAAATATCCGCAAGCCTTTTTTCATTAATCAAATTTATCTGGTCAAGTTGAGTCTGAATCCGTTCGTCTTCATCTAAACTCGCGTCTTTCATAATCCTTAGGGAAGGAATCTGGATCTCAACTGTTAAGATATCCTCCATACTGTAGACTAGAGAGAACGGGGTTGCCCCAATTGATGTACATATTTAAGTGAGATAACCATGAATAGAAAATGGTAGCATCTCATGCCAATCTTTGTATGTCATTGTCATCTTCTGCAAGATCTTCTTGATATTCTTGTTGGCAACTTCCACTGCGCCATTCATCTTTGGTCGGTACAAAGAAGAATTGTGATGCTTAATACTGAACTGAGTGCAGAGTTCTGTAATAATAGTATTGTTAAGATTGGTACCATTTTCCATGATGATCCTTTCGGGGATACCATGCCGACAGATAAGGTTATACTTAATGAACCGTGCCATAACATTCTTGGTAACGGAAGGAAACGAGGCTGCCTTTACCCACTTTACGAAGTAATCATTATCGACCAGGATGAAATGACGCCCATTGGAAGCTATAGGCTTAATCTCTCCAATCATATCAATGCCCCACATTACAAACGACAAAGGAGAATTTAAAACATTCAAAGTAACCGGAGGCACATGTACTTTGTCAGCATAAATCTGGCATTTGTGGCAAGTTCTGGAATGATGATGGAAATCAGTTTCCATGGTAGACCAATAATAACCTGCCCTCAGAATCTTCTTAGCCATTGTATGTCCACTGGAGTGAGTACCAAAGATGTCTTCGTGCATATCTTCCACAATTTCCCCAGCTTCCTTCTTCTCTACACAACAAAGCAAAGTAGAATCATGGTTGCATTTGTACAAGATTCTGTTACTTAGAAAGAACTTGGAAGAGAACCTCCTTAGAAATTTATTATCATTGATTGATGCTTCTTCATCATATTCCTGAGTTTCGAGGTATCTTTTTACTTAGCGGTACCAAAGCTTTTCCTCTACTCCATCAGTATCAACTTCGTAGTAATGCGCCAGTTCGTCTAGTCTCTCAATAGTAATTGGAGGAGCTTCATTATCCCATCTTACTTTGAACATAGATGACATGGTATCTAGTTCGTCTGCCAATTGATTCTCTTCTCGTGGAGTATGTTCAAAAGTGATTTCTTCGAAGTATGAAATTAGTGTCAACACATGCTCTCGATAAGGAATGAGATTTGGATGCTTTGTATCTCATTCTCCCTTAATTTGACTGATCACTAGGTCTGAGTCCCCATATACATTCAAGAATTTAATTCTCATATCGATAGCAGCTTTGATACCCATGATGCATGCTTCGTAATCGGCCATATTGTTGGTCTAGTCAAAACACAATATGGCAGTGAAGGGCGTATGGCAACCCTTGGGAGAGACAATCATAACACCAATTCCATTACCAAGTGCGTTGGAAGCTCCATCAAAAACCATAGTCCATCGGGATTCCGGTTCAGGTCCTTCATATAGTCTAGGTTCTTCATAATCAGTAACTAGCATGATATTATCATATGGGAACTCAAAATTCATAGACTGATAGTCATCTCAGCTTGATGAGCCAAATGATCTTTCAGTACACTTAATTTGATTTCCTTCTGAGTAGTGTACTGAATGTTGTATTTTGTCAAGACCATTTGCCATCTTGCTATTCTTCTGGAGAGAGTGGGTTTCTCAAATATATATTTTATTGGATCCATCTTAGAGATCAAAAAAGTAGTATGAGTCAACATATAATGTCTTAGTCAGCGAGCAGTCCATGCCAAAGCGCAACAAGTTTTCTCAAGCAGTGAGTATCTTGTTTCACAGTCGATAAATTTTTTGCTAAGGTAGTATATTTCATGCTCTTTTCGACCAGACTCGTCATGTTGCCCTAATACACACCCCATTGAGTTCTCTAACACTGTCAAGTACATGATCAAAGGTCTTCCTTCAACTGGTGGCATTAGAATTGGAGGTTCCTAGAGGTATTCCTTGATTTTGTCGAAGGCTATCTGACAATCGTCGTTCCATTTCACTACTTGATCTTTCTTCAGTAACTTGAAGATTGGATCATAAGTAGCAGTCAAATGGGAAATAAACCTGGAAATGTAGTTCAATTGCCCCAAGAAACCTCTTACTTCCTTCTCAGTACGGGGAGTTAGCATTTCTTGAATGGTTTTAACCTTGGTAGCACTACGCCAAAAATAAGTTTTAGCAGCACATAAAAGAAAGCGCTTTTGGAAAAAAGCGCTGCTGTAGGTTTTAAAAAAAATTCGCTTAAAAAAGCGCTTTCAAAGGGTGCCTTAAGAAAGCGCTTTTCAAAAGCGCTTCTAAAGGTCACCCTTAGAAAGCGCTTTTTGGGAAGCGCTGCTAAAGCTGGCCTTTCAGAGGGTACCTTAAGAAAGCGCTTTTCAAAAGCGCTGCTAAAGGTCAGCCTTAGAAAGCGCTTTTCCAAAGCGCTGCTAAAGCTGGCCTTTAGAAAGCGCTTTTAAAAGCGCTGCTATAGGATATGCTACGAAAGCGCTTTTTGATGTAAAAGCGCTGTTATAGATGACCTTTAGAAAGTGCTTTTAAAAGCGCTTTCGTAGGTAGTTTTATAATAAATATCAAAACACAATTCGTATCACTTTTCTATTCTCAGTCATATTTTCTTCACGAAAAAACCCTAAACCAGAGCTTCTACGGCGGTCAACGGTGCTCCACTTCTCCGGACAACTGCAATTCGTATCAGGTTTCATTTTTTTCCTCATCTCGTATGTGTTTGTCTGATTTTCGTGTGCTTTTGTTTGGTTAATGATTTTGAGCAAGCATGGTTTCTACTGTCATAGAAGTTATTAAGAAGTTGTGCATAGAAGTAACATGCTAAGAGAGAAATAATGGTAGGGAACATTATCTTTGTTGTCATAGTATTATTCTCCATCAATTTCTTACAAACATTGAACATCTTCTATATTCTGTATTCATCTACAAAGAATGTTTCTTTCTGTATTCTTCGCCATCTTTACACGTATCCATAACATTTTCTGCAAAATAAACTTTATTCTTCATTTTCTTCATTTTCTTTCCATCTGTTCAGGAAAAACAAGACATCATTATGTTAAAGGCGAGACAAACAATGATAAAGGCAAGGCAAAAAACCAAAACAAACAATGTTAAAAAATTTCCATTTAGGGTTTCTTGATAACTCAAAAAAACTTAGATAAGACAATGCCTTTGTTCTTCTCATCACCCATCTCTTCAGACCCTAATTTACAAACGAAAAGCAACAACAACATGAAGATAAACAGAAGAATAACATAAATAAAGGAATTCAAAATTGACAATAGGTTAAAGATTATATTTTTCCTAAATTGTTAGTAGATAACAACGGAAAGGTTGAAGATTCCACCAATGATGAAAGATCAAAGCAGGAGCGTAGAGAAAATGAAGGGATTTTTCCATTGATTATGGTTTTTTAGATTATTGACAATTTTTTGGATTTTTGTTGCTTTTGATTTGATGTTATTATTATGAAAGAAAAAGAAATGGTGATGAGATGGCATATTCCATGCGTTTTCAGTGAGGAAGAGGAAAGAGTGTAGAAAAACGGTTTTGAAGCTGTTTGTTTTGTTTTTTCTGTTTTGTTTTCAGTGTGTTTCCAATGCAAGTTTGTTGTTCAATTATGATAATGGTAAGGAAGGAATCATAACGTTGGAATAATGCAATTTTGAAGTTATTAAGAAGTTGTGCATAGCTGAATTTTTTTTAAAACATTTCAATGAATATAGTCTAATATTAATTATGTTTTTATTTAAGGTTGTTATATGACAAATTGATGCGCGAGAATCAATTGTCAAACATATTCTATTTCGTGTCTTCCTCCGTGTCAGCGGAGTGACAATTGGTAGGGAACCGGATTCAGTAAGAGAGCACTTAGTCGAAAGATTCATGGCAACTGGCAGTACATAAAGCTTATATCTTTGGGCGTATAATACTATTCCTACAGGGTTAGATTTTCATTCTAAGTTCATTTTAATATTTGTAATTTTTGCGTAGAAAATTTTCTTCTAAACTGTTGTTTTAATTTATAGACGTCACTGGTTGTTGGTTGCTATCGATCCTATAAAAGAAGTGGTCTATTATCTGAATTCGGTTGACGGTGATTGGATAAATTATCCGGATATGAAGTTAATGATTGATACGTAAGTGAGATTATTCTAAATATTTGTGTGTATTTATATATTTAATTATTTCTGTGACATTGTTCTAAATATATATTTTTATTTTGTTAGAGCGATACAAGTATTCCGGTGTCAAAGAGAAGCTCGGGTACGACGGTCTAAATCAAACAACATTAATTGGATCAAAGTGCAGGTATATTAATTTCCACTATTTTTCTTATAATATTTATGCTATTTGATAAAACAATACAACTATATATTCTTATTTGTTTTTCTATGTAGTGTCCTCAACAGTAAAACGGTATAGATTGCGGATACTTCGTTATGCGGTTTATCAAAGAAATCCTTCAACTGAATCAAATAGAGATTCCAGTCACGGTATGGATTTATAACTTAGGATTTGTTTTATTATTTCTCGGATATTTCATATAATTTTTTAATTTTAACTAAATCATGCATATTATGTTTTGTTATGTAGTACTTCGATGAATACAATTGTGCATATTACACGAAACTTCAGTTGGAAGAAACCAAAGAGGAATTATGTCAATATTTTATTGAGCAGAGAATCATATAAGGTATTAATACATTATTATGTGAAAAGTGTTATGAATACGTTACATGTGTACATGGAATACCATATTGACCGTGTTATTATGTTCAAACCTCGCAGGACCAGGACCTTAATACATAATTGACCGTGTTTCTTTCATACATTAGGACTGGTTTAGTTGTTGTTAGGGTTGATTTTGTAAGACTGATTTTGAGTTACAATGCTGATAACAATGGTTTTTATATATTTTGAGGTACAAAAATGGTGTATATATATTTTGGATTACAATGGTATACAATGCATTACCGCGGTTTATGAATTACAGGTTATGGCAACTGGTTTATATAAATAATATGCTGCAAACAATGCAGGTATATTAATTATATAAATTATACCTCTAAAAAAAACACCCTATGAAAGCGCTTTTTCAAGAAAAACGCTGCCTTAGGTAACCTATGAAAGCGCTTTTTCACAAAAAGCATTGTCTAAGGTAAACATATGACAGCGCTTTTCCAGAAAAAAGCGCTGCCTTAGGTAGACCTATGAAAGCGCTTCTTCATAAAAAAACACTGCCAAAAGCCTACTTAAGAGAGTGCTTTTTAGAAAAAGTGATGTATTAGGTAGACCTACGAAAGCGCTTTTCATTAAACAAAAAGCGCTGCTAAAACCTATAGCAGCGCCACCTACGAAAGCGCTTTTAAGCGCTTTTAAAGGCAAAAAAAAGCGCTTTCGTAAGTCTTTTTCGGCGTAGTGTAGGATCAACTTCAATACCTTTACCACTAACAATGAAACCTAGGAGTTTACCGGATCTTACCCCAAAAGTGCACTTGTTTGGATTCAACCTCAACTTGTACTTCTTTAATCTCTCAAACAGCTTGTGCAGGTGGTCGAGATGTTCTTCTTCAGTCTGAGACCTGGCTATCATGTCACTAACGTAAACCTCTATCTCATGATGGATCATATCATGGAACAAAGCTACCATAGCACGCTGATATGTTGCACCGACGTTCTTCAAACCAAAATGCATAACTTTGTAACAGAAAGTACCCCACTGTGTGACAAAATTAGTATTTTCCTTGTCTTCATGTACCATCTTGATTTGATTGTAACCAGAGAAACCATCCATGAAGGAAAATACTTTGTGTTGAGCAGTGTTGTCAACCAGAACATCAACAAGTGGGAGCAGAAAGTCATCTTTGGGGCTTACCCTATTCAAATCCCTATAGTTTATACACATACTCACCTTGCCATCCTTCTTAGGTACCGACACCATATTTTTAACCCACTGAGGATATGACGTAACAGCTAAGAAACCCGCGTTGAACTCTTTCATAACTTCAACTTTGATCTTTTCAGACATCTCAGGACGCATATGATGAACATTCTGCTTTATAGGAGGACAACCTTCCTTCATCGGTAGACGGTGAACCACCATGTTAGTATCAAGCCCTTGCATGTCTTCATAAGACCAATCAAAGATCTCCATATAGTCGCGTAACATCTGGATTAACCTCTTCTTGACACTGTCTTCTAGGTTGGCACATATCTTGATTTCTTTCTTGTCCTCTTCAGTACCCAAGTTCACAACCTCAACCGACCCTTCATGCAGTTGTATAGCTCTTTCTTCTTGCTCTAACAGTCTAGCAAGCTCTCCAGGTACTTTATATTCTTCTTCACCTTCGTCATCGGCTTGGTAGATATGATTTCCGAAGTCATAATTGGCAATAATAGAATTGTTATCAATGGGACCCAGAGTGGATGTGGATCTGCAATTTGTTATGTGGGTGTGTGTAAGAACACATAGCTATTTTGAAAGCAATAAAGTAAAAGAAATACAAAGAGTTCAAAATTTGAATGAAAATGTCCAATGATTTATTGAATGAGAATATGTGGATGAAAAATGACAACCCTAACAAATGGACCGTTGTTCCCCGGGTAAGGCACAAGGCTTAAAGTTATTGTTCAAATTACATAACCAAAAGCAAGAAAATAGAAAATAGCATTTACTCCTGACTAAAGGATATTGGTAAAAAGTCTTCAGTCTTCCAATTTTTGAGCCCACTTCGGTAGTAGGAAAGATCCAACTATCTATGTCACAGTCGTTATCAGCGTCTTCCGCAGCGTTGACTTTATTTTTGTGAATTCCATTATTATTGATGCAGAATAGAGGTCTCCCAGAATTAGCACAAGCACGACAGACAGCCCTATGAGCCTCTGAGGTGAAACCCAAACCAAATTTGTCGGACTTGTAAGGAATATCGGGAAGCTGGCCTCAAACAGTGCCACCACGTTCTTCTACCACAGCCTTAGCATCTTTTAGAGAAGCCATTCTTGGTGAAATCCTGGTAACTTTAGGAATAGTATGAGCAACTTTATCAACAGGGGTTGTCTGAGGAATAACTCCAAAGGTCTGGTAAGAAGTCTCGAAGAATTCATGATAAATCTCAACATACTTGACGGAGTTTAAATGCCTCGCCATGTATTCTTCTTTGCCACAAACTGTAATGATTTTTCCTTTCATGGGATACTTCAACTTTTGGTGTAAGATAGAAGTAACAACGCCTTCCCCATGGATCCAAGGGCGTCCCAACAAACAGGAATAGGCTGGATGAATGTCCATCACATAGAAAGTAGATTCGAAGACCTGGGAACCCACCATGATTGGAAGATCAACCTATCCATGCACCATTATTTTTGAACCATCAAAAGCTCTCACCAGAATGTCACTGGGTTTTAGCACAATCCCTTCATAGTCAAGTTTATCTAAAACAACTTTTGGTAATACATTCTATGAGGAACCCGTGTCCACCAACACATGAGATAAGGTAGTGCCCCTACACTCAATAGAGACATGCAGGGCCTTATTATGGTTCCTTATAGCGGGAGTTAAATCAGTGTTAGAAAAGCGTAGCCCATTATCAGTTGTCAGGCTAGCAACATAGTTTTCGAACTGATCAACAGAGATTTCTTGTGGTACATGAGCATATTTCAGAAATTTCACAAAATTCTGAGCATGGGCTTCAGAGCACAACAACAAAGATAGCATAGATATTTTGGATGGGGTCTGCCCCAACTATTCAACAATCTTGTAGTCACTCTTTCGATTAATTTTTAGAACCTCCTCCATCTCTTGCTTGAATGTATCCTCAACAGTAACCTCTTTCAGTGCCTCAGTCTTGGCAGGCTCAGTCATCTGTTTTTTGTCTCGAGTCTCAATAATGGATTCAGTAGCAGGGATACGAACTGGTGTAGAAACAGCCTTTGGAGAGACCTCTGGGGAAAAAACCCTTCCATTTCTGGTAACCTTACTAGTCCCAGCAATATTTCCAACATTGGGATCAGTAATTTTAGTATTTTCATCTTCAACAACTAATGGTTCTTGCTTGATGCCGTGGTAATAGACATCAGCCCCATAATTCCAAGGGATTGCCTTGTCAGAGGAATAAGGAATTGGCCCAGGTGCAGTAATGATCAGAGGAGCAACCCTAGACTTGGAAGTAATCTTCACAGGACCCTTAAAAGTGATCCTTATAGGAGTACTGGAATTTATAATCAAAGACATGTCTTCAAGCTCCAAGCCTTGACAAATACTTTTACAAAAGCTCTCCACAGGAGGAATCTTATCAAAGAGAATTACACGGTTACCCATCAAATGCTGAATGCCTTCTTTCAACAGTGCACAACCATTGGATTGGGACACACAGTAGTAAAAATCTTCAATGCAACCTGGAAATAAACCGACTTGCAACAACTTCTTCTTAACTATCATCAGAGGAGTAGTTAAGTCACTCACAGAAAAAACATAAGAAACATCTTCAATAGCATTAACGCCTTTGTCACGATTAGGCATAGGCATAGTGATCACATTAAGAGTCTCTGGAGGATCAAATTCAATCTCCTTAGAGTCAATCATGTCTTGAATTTTATTCTTCATAGCCCAACAACTATTAGTGTCATGTCCAGGACTGTTAGAGTGGTATGTGTGATACGGTGGCAGAACCGACTGTTAATACTGGTTTGCGTTTGTATTCGCAAATGTCGCAGTAAGCAAGATTCACCACCAACTTTTATTTTATCCAATAAAGGAAAGGATGAAATAAACAGAAAAAATACATTTTTTCAAGAGTTTCTGAGTAAGGGGGGTAGATTATGGAAAGGGAAGGTGTTAGCACCCTTTCCATCCATGGTTTTCCATGGGCTCTTAGGTACTTGCTCATCTTTTGAAAATTGCTTGTGTCGGTGTGGTTTGAAAAACTTTGAAAATGCCTTAGTGCAACGATTCACTTTATGGTAACTCTTGTATCAGTCCTCAAGAGTGTGATAAAACATTTTGAAAACTTTGTTTGAAAAGTGTTTGAAAGTGTGGTGTGTAAAAAGAATTGTTTTGAGCAAGCATCTAAGAAATTATCTACTTATACTCGAAAAGGTCGTTCTTTTCTCCCTATCCTTTAGACAGTGCTATCCTACTATTAGTGAGTAGGTAGCCCTAGTCGTTGGATGTTTGAGGGACTATCGAAAGGGATATACAGTCACTAAGGCAACATGGCAAGATCTCTTAGTAACTGTCTTAAAGCCCTAATATCACTTTTATACCGAGGAAACAATCGAGAGGGTCATCGAGAGACTACTGATCTCTAGACTTAAGGACAACCACTAAGAATTCTCACGTTTCGAGAATTGTGACCGTATTCGAAGGAAACCAAAGTGGGAGATACCTTAGGGGTGAGCATGTGCAAGTGTGCTTGATTTTGTTCATTTATCTTGCACATTTAGTGATCTACAGATTGATTGATTAATCATGCACGCCTAGGTTGATAACAATTATATACAAGCATACCGAATATAAAAGCGAGAAAATAAAGGGTCCTACGCTATTACAGGGATTTAGTGTAGATACATAAAGAATGACTGAAAGTAAAAATGCGAAATTGAAAAACCCTAATTAAGCTATTACAAACCGGGCACAGTTACATCAATAATAAAAATAATCGTACGACAAAATAATGATGCACGAGAATTCACTGGATAAAAGTTCAAAAACCCTAAAAAATTTAATTTGATTATTAAAAATATTTTTGGGATTTTATGAAAAAAGAATTGAATTTTGACCTAACTTTTTCTAATTAATTTTAATTAATGAAAACCAATTAAAGTTGATGAAATTAATTAATTTGCAAAAAATTAATTTAATAAAAAAATTAAGTTCTATTTTTTTGTGATTATTTTCTGATTAAAAAAATGATTTGAAATAAAAAACAATTGAAATAATTAGATAACAAAAGAGAATTAAATAAAAGAGAAAAGAATGGGCCTGAGGGGTGTAAACCCAAATTGGAGGGTTGCATGCTGAAATTATGTCTAAAGCCCACTCCAATTGGCCCATAGCTGTGTGTGATTCAGTGTGGCTGCGCTAGGAGAGTCCATCATGGGAAGCTTCATTGGAAGCGTTAGATCTGGTGCTGATTGATCTAATGGTGATGATGATGAGGCCTATGGTGATCGTGCTTGGTGTGGAACCACTGGATCTGCAATGAATAAATTTGGAAAATAGAAAACGTTGGACCTGGGATTCGAACCTAGGTCCCCTTGGTTACCAACCCCGCCCTTTACCACTGCGCCACATGGTCATTCGTTATATAAAACAAGAATAATATATTATATTTAATAATCAGTAGTAATAACAAAAACGCGCGCAAAATTCAAACGACCCAACCAGGCTTTGACACGCAGTCATCTTCCCCAAGGGACTATCGTTTTAGGCAAGGGGTTTTTACCTACGGACAGTGTTGTAGCTATAAACCTGCATATCTCCAAAATCACAAACATGCCATATAAATTTGACCCAATTATATAGATCAACTGGGTTTGATCTCGTGAGTACAATAGTACTCTTCTTTTGCCCTGATTTTGCCTATAATAAAAAACCCTAAAATAGAACTTGAAACCCTAACAATTGTATTCAGTCAAATACACATCAAAACACACAATTAATCATGCAAAAATGTTCCAAATTGTCATACAAACATGAATTCATACTTAAAATTTGTTTATCATGCATAAATTATCAAAATCAAATTCAAGAAAAGTGAGTAAATCGTGGTTCTGTATGGGGCGTTTCTGGGAGTGTTGAGGCGTGAGAATGGTCCAGGTAGCTTCCAAATATGCCCAGGAATGGATTTCAAACCTTCAAAGTCCTTGAATCTCCCTCTAAATCAAAATTCGATCACCACTTTTTGTCAAAAAATTTGAGTTTTTTGTGAGTGTTCTACACGGCCAATCCTTCTTTTTGTGGTTTGGAAATGTTATGTATATATAGTAGAACGAATTAGGTTAACAAAACTGAATTAAATCTTGAAGATTGAGTGATAAAAGATCTTATTTGTGTCTTGTATTTTTTGTTTCAAAAATAGGCCAAATCTTGCTATTTTTATTCCAATCACCACTTGCACGAAATCCTTGATTTGCCAGCTGATTATAGACTCATCATGTGCTCATAAAATCAAATCTTGGATTTTATTTTATTATTCCACTATTTTATTTTATTTATTTTGATTTTAATGAATAAAAAATCAAAACAAATAATAAAAGTAATGAAATAATACATGAGTAAGCTCAGGGGTCGTGTGTAATGTTAGGAACAAGTTTCAATCATGAAAACATGGGCCCATTTGGGAAAAAAAATCAAGTTTGGTCATTATTTGCTTCATGCACTTTTCCAAAAATGGTCAACTTTAGCAATGCATATCTCTCTCATTTTTAATCCTAAGAGGGTGTTCTTGGACTTTTTAGCAAACTTAGGATGTCCTCTAAACAACCCTTTTATTTTCATCTCAATTAGATCTTCCATGTTCATGTAAGGAGCTTTGGTCCAAAAGGTATTTTTGTTGACTTTTGAATGAACCTATAATGTCTGAGCTTATATCTTTTGATTGAGGTATTTCATGAACTTGAGGGATGAAGAGGAGTTGTAGGTAATTAGATTCTCTTCAAAATGAGCCTTGGTTAGGAAATTTCTGATAAAGTATGAGAAAGTTATGCCTGGTCAAAGTTTGGTTGACTTTCCCTATAGAAACCCTAATTTGCCATTTTTAACTTTTGATGAGTTAGGAGCATTTCTTGAGGAATCATGACCAACCCTTGATAAAATGATGGATAATACTTCAAAATATTGATGTTGACAAAAATCTTGAAGTTTGACTGTATTTGGGCCATAGTTGACTTTTGACCTAGTACAGTTGATTTTCCAATACTTGAGCAGTTGACTGAGCAAACTTGTTGTTCAAGGCATGAAATTTGGCATGGATGATCTTGAGGAAATATTAGGACAATGGAGAAAATTTGGGATCCTTTGGACTAACACATCTTTCTTAGGAGGGAAACCCTAGTTTGAGGCTTATTGTCTTAGGAGGAGAATATGTCTGGTCAATTCTTCGTCATCTCAGGACAAGTTGGAGACCTCAATGGGCATGTATTGAGTGAAATGAGAGGGAAAATTTTGGGGTGCAACAGCTTCCCCTATTCAATCTTCTTAAACGTAAAGATGTAGATTGGCTGGTCTGCCTTTCGTGATTTGAAGGTGGAAGGTGATTGAACACTATAGTGCCCAGAAATTTGCACTCGTCTGAAGCGATACTTGGTTGTGTAGGTAATATCGGGAATGGGATTACAGATGCCATTTGGAGAAGGTGACGAGAGATCGTCAAAGATGGGCTTAAATATGCCATCCAGAGCATTGTGACTGAGAGTTCTCGGAGATGGGCTTAAAGATGCCATCCGACACAATGTTGATTTCATGAGATATTCCTTTGTGGGAACCCCTATTACTGTTGTCGAGGAGGACTCTGCTGAGGAATGTTGGTCTCTGTTTGGGAAAATAGAGTTTTAGGAGCTTCAATTGTCTGCTACTTTACTGGGGAGTCATCTCTTGATCGAAGAGATGGCGATGAACTGCTATCTGGTCGGGATCCAGGCTTCACAATGACTTGTTGAGGATAATAAGGTCGACCTCTATCTGGTCGTATTCCAGGCTTCACAGGAACTTACTGGGGAAATGAGATTAAACTGTTATCTGGTTGTACTCCAGGCTTTGCATTTTCTTAAGTTGTTGTCTGGTCGGAATCCGGGCTTTAGTGACTTGGGCTGTTATCTAGTCACGTCCAGGCTTCACAGTTTCTTTAGCTGGAATAGAAATCAGAAAAATCTTAGTGTCGATTTAACTGAACCAGAGAAAGGTCTTGAGTTGTCTTCAACTGAAATAGAGATCAAGAAAATCTAAGTATCGATTTAGTTGAACCAGAGGAAGGTCTTGAATCAACTTTGACTGGAATGGAAATCAGAAAAATATTAGTATCGATTTAACTGAACCAGACGAAAGTTTTGGAATATCTTCAACTGGAATAGAAATCAAAGAGATCCTAGTGTCGATCTGACTGAACCAGAGAAGGTCTTTAATTAACTTTGACTGGAATGGAAATAAGAAGAATCTTAGTATCGATTCAACTGAACCAAACAAAAGTCTTGGAGTATCTTCAACTAGAATAGAAATCAGAGAGATCCTAGTGTCGATCTTACTGAACCAGAGAAGGTCTTTAATTAACTTTGACTGGAATGGAAATCAGAATAATCTTAGTATCGATTCAACTGAACCAGACAAAAGTCTTGGAGTATCTTCAACTGGAATAGAAATCAGAGAGATCTTAGTGTCGATCTGACTGAACCAGAGAAGGCCCTTTGAGAAAATCTTTTGGAGGAAGATGCTGAAAAGGTATCTGTTGACTTGATCTTTCCTGAAAAGGTGAAGAGTTAGTCGTATGCAATGTCATGATGTATGAAATGCATTGTGTAATGATGTTCTCAAAATAAATGAGATTGTGCTATATGCAATGTGTACGTGCATGCCATGATGCATGGATATGGAATGCTATTGCGATGTTTCTTAGTCTGGGAAAGTAAATCCCAGACTACTACTGAAGAGTATTGGGAGGTTGAATCCTTCATTTCCACTGGGGGTGATGGATGGAGATGATTCACTGAGGCTTTCCTCTTTTTGTCTGAGGATATTCTACCGGGGATTGACTCCGCTTGAGAATAAACTATGTCGGGGGAGATGTGTTATTGGAAGATTCTGCCGTTGTATAGAAATAAACACTATTGGGGAATGAACTTCTGTAGTTAGAGAAATAAACTCTGTTGGGGAAGAGGTTTTATAACTGTTTGATCATACAACTCGGTTGGGGGAATACATATTTCAGCTCTCTGAAGGAACTTTGCTGGAGAAGATAATTCCTTCTTGGGGAAGGAGAGATCAAAACCTTGGTTGTTTCTACTTTGTGAGGAACATAGATGTCACAGGGTCATATGTAATGGTGACTTCATCTCAAAACTATCTCTGCCCCTATACCTGTTGGAAGGAGTAACTTGTCAGGACTGAAATGGTTTCTTAGACTTTGCCCCGTTCCTTAAAGTCATGAGCAACTGTCTTTCTGTTTCTTATGCAAGTATTTGTAAATGGCAATCATATTCAAATGCATATTTCAAGAATAAGTCATTGGATGTTTTTTGCAAAACAAAATAGGAAAAATAAAAATAAACAGTTTTGTACTTCCAAAGAAACGATTTGTATTGATTTCTGAAGTCTGCCTATAACATGTGTTGTGTACAAAGAAGCTGACGTTCTAGTAGGAGAACATCGCCGTGAGAGTGAATACTATACAAAGTAGTGTACAAATAGAAGAAAACAACTATGTGTAATAATCCCATTGAGTTTCAATTCTGCTATTGCCCCTATATCTTCGAGCGTCTCATCACTTTGCTACTTGTCCAAAGCTGACTGGATTGATCGGTTCCGTTTGAGCTTGATAGTTGATGCTAAAGTCTGGTCGCAAGGTTATCCAATGGGACATAGTGGTATGCTTTGAATCCCTAAATTTTGTATGGACCGCCCTTTCGGGTTTTCAGTCCACCGGGATACCTTTTTTTTCCCAAGCCGCCTTTTCAGGTTTTCGACTTACCGGGTGTACATATATTTTTTTGCTTTCATCCCTAATTTTTGCCCGAACCCTTTTGGTTCGCCGGGATGCCCTTAATTTTTCCTAGGCCGGTCAACCTGGAGGGTCTTTATTCATGCGTAGTATCTTTTCACTATGTCCGCATTAACAGGATGAGGAAGGTCGTCACTGTCCATGGTGGTCAGAATCATGGCTCCACCAGAAAATATGCTTTTAATTACAAATGACCCTTCGTATGTGGGAGTCCATTTTACCCAGGAATCACCTTGCGTCAGTATGATGTGCTTGATCACTAGTTCCCCGACTTGATATACCTGGCGTCTGACTTTTTTGTTGAAAGCCTTGATCATCCGTTTTTGATACATTTGACCATGACAGATAGCAGTAAGCCTTTTCTCATCAATCAGATTGAGTTGATCAAGTCGAGTCTTGATCCAATCGTCTTCATTCAAACCATAATCCTTCATGATTCTTAGAGAAGGGATCTAGACCTCAATAGGTAGGACAACCTCTATACCATATACCATGGAGTAGGGTGTTACCCATGACGATGTTCGTGCGGAGGTGCGGTACCCATGAAGAGCAAATGGTAACATCTCATGCCAGTCTTTGTATGTCATCGTCATCTTCTGTATGATTTTCTTAATGTTCTTGTTAGCAGCCTCCACAGTGCCATTCATCTTCGGCCGGTAAGGGGAAGAATTATGATGCTGGATCTTGAATTGTTTACAGAGTACGGTGATCATCGTATTGTTGAGATTTGTACCATTGTCTGTAATGATTCTCTCTGGAACACCGTACTGACAAATCAGGTTATGCTTGATAAATTGCGCCACAACGTTCTTGGTAACAGTAGCAAAAGAGGCAGCTTCAACCCACTTCGTGAAATAATCAATGGCCACTAGGATGAAGCGATGCCCATTGGAAGCAGTAGGTCTAATATCTCCGATCATGTCAATGCCCCACATTGCAAAGGGCCAAGGAGCCGTCAGGACGTTCAAAGGAACCAGAGATACATGCACCTTATCGGTATAGATCTGGCATTTATGACAAGTTCGAGAATGCTGATAGCAGTCTGCTTCCATAGTGGATCAATAGTATCCTGCCCATAGGATCTTTTTAGCCATGGTATGTCCACTAGAATGGGTGCCAAATGTACCTTCGTGTAAATCTGCCATAATCCTCTCTGCTTCGCTCTTTTCTACGCACCGAAGTAAAGTAGAGTCATGGTTGTGCTTGTAGAGGATTTCGTTACTGAGGAAGAACTTTACAGTGAACCTTCTCAGAAACTTCTTATCATTGACAGACTCCCCCTCAGGATATTCTTGAGCCTCGAGATACCTCTTCACTTCATGAAACCAAGGTTTGTCTGCTACTTCTTCGGTGTCAATCTCGTAGAATTATGCTGGTTCATCCAACCTCTCAATGGTGATTCAGGGAACCTCATTGTCCCATTTGACCTTGAACATAGATGACATGGTAGCTAGTGCATCCGCTAAGAGATTCTCTTCTCGCGGAAAATGTTCAAAGGTGACTGTGATCGGTGGGAAGAGAACTGACTGTTTTGGAACGTTGGTTCGCGTTTGCGTTTGTTTTCATAAAATGTCGCAGTAAGCAAGAGTCGCCACCGTCTTTTATTTTATCCAACAAGGAAAGGACAAAAGTACAGAAAAATTCCTTTTTGAGACATTTCTCGGGTTCGGGAGGGAGATTTTAGAAAGGGAAGGTGTTAGCACCCTTTCTATCCGTGGTTATCCATGGGATCTTAGGTACTTGCTCATTATGTTTTCAAAAGTTTGCTTTTCTTTGTGTTTGTGGGTTTGAAAAGAGTTTTTGTTTGAAAGGGGTGTAAGTGCGAAAAGTTTTGTTTTGTTTTAAAAGGAGAAAGTACTTAAGAACCATCTACCTACTCAAAAAGGAATTAATCTGTACAAGTATCCTTTAGACAATGCTATCCTACTATTGAGGAGTAGGTAGCATCGTCGTTGGAGTTTTCGGGTCAATTCGATTAAGGGACGTGTGGTCACTAAAGCAATGTTAGGACGCCTTAGCGGTAACCCTAATGTCTTAGATCATTTTATCCGAGGCAACCGTTTCGAGGCAACTTATGATCTTTGGACAAGAGGGCAACCTCTAAAGCTTCCTATACTCAATGATCACGTTCGAGGCAACCAAGTGAGGCGTACCTTAAGAGTGGCATGTGCAAGTGTGTTAGTTCAATTAATTTTATCTGTACGTGTTAATGGTGAGCTACTGTTGATTTTAGGTTAAAGGTTAATCTTGTCATGCATTGCCTATTTATCAAACATCTAACAGTTAATATTGTGCGGAAATTAAATTGCGGAAAATAAATCTAAGCTATTATAAGGCGTCGGGTATTTACATCGCCAAAGACAAACCCTTTAAAATTAAATTGCAAAAAGCGATAAATAAATAAATAAAATCCTAAGTTTAAAAACTATTACATTCCCGAAGCAGTTAGAATATTGGATAAAAATAATACGCGCGCGAGAAAATTAAAATCGGAGTATCTTAGGGTTTTGACCCTTTTTATTAAATAAAGTATATTTTTTGTTATTTTTTTGAATTAAACATTAGTCTAAGTTAATAATTGAATTAATTAATTAAATGAAAATATTTGTGGGTTTTTATTTAATTAAGGAAATAAAATAAGAATGGTTGAAAAATATTAAAACCTAATATTCTAATTTGATTTTAATTTATTGCAAAATGTATTATTGTTAAACCTATTTAAACTAAATTAATTAATTAATGTTTATTTACAAAAATAAATAATGAAATCAATGAAATTAATAAAAATATTATTTTTTGTTGTTTCTGATTTTTTATGAAAAAGGTTAATTGGTTAATTAATTAATTAAGATAATAATAATAATAAAACAAAAATAGGAAAATAATGAAAAGAAAATAAAATAAAAACAAACTCAGGGGGTATTGGGCCTGATCTGGGTGTATGATCAGCAGTTTTTGAGGCCCATTAACGCTCCAGCCTGTTTGACCCTTGTGATTCCCTGCGTGCTTGTTGACCAGGGAGTATGGTGGATACTCAAATCTGGCTTTTGGATCTTGGTCTGAAGCCACTTGGCACGTTGATCTCTGCAAGCGCATGGTGGATTGCATCTTTGACGTTACACAAGATTGCCTGAAAGCAAAATTTATCAAAGTTTTGGGGGACCTGGGATTCGAACCCAGGTCCCAAGGGGTTTTGCCATAGCGTGCTTGCCAACTCATCCACGCTGCTTCTTTGTTATTGGAATAGAAAACAAATATTATAAGACAAACAATTAATTATGCCTGGCAAAAATAAAAAATGCGCTAATAATTTGAACTGGCCAGTAAGGAGAAGACGCGTGGTCGTCTTCTTCACAAAGCCCCCTGGTTATTTACCTGCGGATTTTTATCCGCAGGAAGATTCGTAGGGTATCTCAAAAATCTTCTCCAGGCCAAGTAAACGAAACCTAAGAGTACCAATGCGTTCGTCTCTTCCTCCTGATCATCCCTGTAACCATTATTTGGCCCAATTTTCCCTGTAATTCAAACGCCTAAAAACAACACAAGAAAACCCTAGGTTCGGGTACTTGATTATAGGCCATGAAAACGAAATTAAATGATGCAATCATGTTAGAAATTTGACATTAAGCATGATTATACAAAAGATTTGGTAAAAGGGCGCAAAAGAATGGTTTCACGATGTCATGTTCAGAGTCTTGTTCAAGAGAGCTTACAGTGCGTTTGAGGCTGCTTCAAGGCTGGATTTTGATTGGTATGGCTTCACTGGATGTCAGGGAAGAGAGCTATGTCAAGCTTTTACTTTGTATCGAGCTCCAAGATTGATTTTAATTTCCAAGTTTTCAAGCTTTTTCACCAACTTCTTCTGGCCGTTTCAGCAATGCTTTGTGCGTGTTTTTGCTTTGTGTCTCTTGTACAAGTATTATAGGATGAATTAGGTTTAATATTTTAGCTTGAATCCAAGTGCATTGAAGATTCACGATTTGATTTTGATCACCATTATCAAACTTCCAAAAATAGCTCAAATCTGATTTTTTATGCATGAATAAGCCTTGATACGAATTGATTTGATGAATCATGACAATTGAAAGTTGTACCAATCACAAAGATATGATTTCATCAATTTTTAAATTTTATTTGATTTAATATTGATTAAAAATGAATTAAATCAATAAAAATTAAATAAAATAGAAAAGTAAATGGCCATGAAATCAAATATGGGACACGTGTGTGGCATGACAAGACCATATCAATTGGAAAAAAGTGGGCCCTTTTGTCAAAAATTGGAGTTTTGAGGATAGTTGACTTTTGGCAAATTTGGAAAAATGCCCAACTTCAACAATGCATAACTTCCTCAATTTTGAACTTTTGGAGGTGTTCCTGGACTTTTTAGAAACCTTGGGATGTCCTCTAATCAAAACTTTTGGTCTCATCTAATTTTGATGTTCCATGCTCAAGTTATAAGCTTTGGCAAAAAAAGGTGTTCTTGTTGACTTTCAAAAATGACCTATAATGTCCAAATTTGTAACTTTTTGTGAGAGAATTTCTTGATATTGGGGTGTGAAGATGGATTGTAGGAAATTTCATCCTCTTCAAAATGAGCTTTGGATGGGTCATTTATCATAAAGTATGAGAAAGTTATGCTTGGTCAAAGTTGAGTTGACTTTTCCTACAAAACCCTAATTTAGCAACTTTTGAATCTTGATAAATTTTGAGCAATCCTTGATGAATCATGATCAAACCTTGATCAAATGATGAATTATCCTTCAAAATGAGAATGTTGACAAAAAATCTTGAGGTTTAACTGTATTTGGGACACAGTTGACTTTTGCCCTTGCATAGTCGATTTTTGGGCCTCTTGAGCAATTGACTGACCAAACTTCCTCTGCAAGGCTTGAAATTTGACATGGATGAACTTAAGAACATATTAAGACATTGGGAAGCATTTGAGGCCATTTGGATATGAGGATCTTAATGCAACACAAAACCCTAATTTTGACTTGACTGCCATAGGAGGTGATTTAACTGTCCAACCCTTGAGCCAACTTGAGCAACTTGAAGATTATTCTTGACATGTATTGAGGAATATGGGAGGGCAAATTTTGGGGTACAACAGTTGCCCCTGTTCAATCTTCTTAAACCTGAGGATATAGATTGACGTTCGGGCCTTTCGTGATCCGAAGGTGGAAGATGATTGAACACTAGAGTGCCCAGAAATTTGCACTCACATGAAGTAGCATCTGTCTTGTGATGTCGGGAATGGGATTACAGATGCCATTTGGAGATTGTTGGTAAGAGGATGGGCTTACATATGCCATCTGCAGGAGTGTCGATCGCATAAGAGATTCCTTAGCGAGAATTTGCACACTTGTTGTTTGTAGAAGATTCCGCTGGGGAAGTCTAACTTTTGTGGAGATTTAGGAACTTGCTTGTACTTTAACTGAGAGAATGCTTCAGCTGTCCATAATTCAATTGGGGGAAAACATCTTCATCAAGATCTAGGAACTGTCTCGTGCTCAACGTAGTATCACGTTGAGGTTATAACACTCGTCCACACTATGACAGAGGAAAACATCAAGATCTAGGAACTGACTCGTGCTCAACGTAGTATACCGTTGAGGTTATAGCACTCGTCCACACTATGACGGAGGAAAACATCAAGATCTAGGAACTGACTCGTGCTCAACATAGTATACCGTTAAGGTTATAGCACTCGCCCACACTATGACGGAGGGAAACATCAAGATCTAGGAACTGACTCGTGCTCAACGTAGTATACCATTGAGGTTATAGCACTTGTCCACACTATGACATAGGGAAACATCTTCATCAAGATCTAGGAACTGTCTCGTGCTCAACGTAGTATACCGTTGAGGTTATAGCACTCGTCCACACTATGACGTGGGGAAACATCTTCACCAAGATCTAGGAACTGTCTCGTGCTCAACGTAGTATACCGTTGAGTTTATAGCACTCGTCCACACTATGACGTAGGGAAACTGTCGAGGTTGAGAACCTTATCTGAAATTCAACCGAGGATAATTCAATTGAGATTTAAGAACCGGTCAGGTCTTCGACGTAACTGAGAACTTTAACTGTATCTTTCCTAAAAGGTAAAGGTCAGTCATATGCAATGCATGATATGGATCAGGCAATGATGTTCTCAAAATAAATGAGATTGTATTCATATGATGCGTATATGCATGTGTCATGATGTATGGGAATATATTGTTTTAGCTGGGGAAAATAAATCTCGGAGCTGCTGGAGAATAGAGTTGAATTCTTCGTTTCTGCTGGGGATGGTGAACGAAGGTGATAAACTTGCAGGAGAGTATAACTCCGTTGGGGAATAAACTGATGAGACGATTACTCCAAGGGGAATTACTCTGTGGGGAAGAGATGCTCTGCTAAGGATTTTAACGATAAACTTCGCTGGGGATTCCGCTGATAAGCTCCGTTGGGGATTTCAATGATAAATTCCGCCGGGGATGGATTACCGTTGCTGGTGATATTGAATCTGCTAAGGATAGAAGTCCTGCTGGGGGGAAAGAAAGAACTTCGCTGGGGATGATCTTTTAGTTGCAACTTGCTGAGGATAACCCAATTAGACTCTTGTGAGGATAACCTTCTGAATTTGGCTGGGGAGATTTATTTGTGCTCTACAGGGGATAGGCTTCCAGAATCTACTGGGTAAGATGATTCAACTCTGGCGGGGAATCTTGTTTAGACTCCACTGGGGAAACGACTTCACTAGGGGTATCTTGTATTCCGCCGGGGAACATTCTTATACTCTGTTGAAGAATATTAAGACTGCCGGAGATACTCTTATGCTTATTGGGGAATATCTTTATACTCCACTGGGGAATATTAAGACCTTTTGGGGATACCAAACCTTTTTAGCGCTGATGGTAGACTAACTCTGCTTGGGGGAGAGTATTGCTGATTTGTTCAACTGCAAGTCCTAGCTGGGAGAGCTACCATTACTGTCTTACTCTGCGGGGAGTGATGGTATCTTGGTCATATTCTTCAACTGAACCTACCTTGGTACCTTGGTGGACAGAGCAACTAGACCGCTCAGACAATTCTTATTGCCCCTACTTCTGATATCACCCGTAATTCGTCCTTTGCTTCGCATGTAAATATTTATGAGCAACAATTAATGTCAAATGCATATATCAAAAATGAACATTGGACGTTCTTTGCAAAACAAAACAGATAAAGGAAAAACATCTTTGAAATTTCTGAAAATGAATTTGTATTGATTTTGAAGTTTGGCCTGAAAATAGGCATTTTTGTACAAGAGGCTGACGTCCTAGTAAGAGGACGCCGCCGAACAAATAGAATTTATACAATTTGTGAAAAGGAAATAAAAACAATTATGTGAGTAATCCCACTGGGTTCCAACTCTGCTATTGCCTTTATATTTTCAAGCGTCTCATCACTTTGCTGCTTAGTTGAAGATGAATCTGATTAATTAGTGTCGTCCGAGCTTGATAGTTGATACCGAAGTCTGGATGCGAGGTGATCTAATGAGACATAGTATTACGCTTTGATCCCTAACTTTTTCCTGGACCGCCCTTTCGGGTTTTCAGTCCACCGGGATACCCTTTTTTGCCCAAGCCGCCTTTTCAGGTTTTCGACTTGCCGGGTGTACAATTTTTTTTTATTTTCATCCCTTATTTTTTCCCGAACCCTTTTGGTTCGTCGGGAAGCCCTTATTTTTGCCTAGGCCAGTCAACCTAGCGGGTCTTTGATTATGCGTAGTATCTTTTTACTATGTCCGCATTGACGGGGTGAGGAAGGTCGTCACCATCCATAGTGGTTAGAATCATAGCTCCTCCTGAGAAGATGTTCTTAACCACAAATGGCCCTTCGTAAGTAGGGGTCCATTTGCCCCTGGGATCACCTTGAGGTAAGATAATGCGTTTGATTACCAGGTCCCCAACTTGATACTCTTGTCGTCTAACTTTCTTGTTAAATGCCTTGATCATCCGTTTTTGGTATGTCTGACCATGACAAATAGTAGTAAGTCTTTTTTTGTCGATTAGGTTCAGTTGATCAAGTCGGGTCTGAATCCAGTCATCTTCGCTCAAACCTGCATCCTTTATGATCCGAAGAGAGGGTATCTGAACTTCAATCGGTAAGACTGCCTCCACGCCATAAACCAAGGAATAGGGTGTTGCCCTTGTTGACGTTCGTGCTGAGGTACGGTACCCATGAAGAGCAAATGGTAACATCTCGTGCCAGTCTTTGTATGTCACTGTCATCTTCTGCACAATCTTCTTAATGTTCTTATTTGTGGCTTCGACAGCCCCATTCATCTTCGGCCAGTAGGGAGAAGAGTTGTGATGTTATATCTTGAATTGCTCGCAGAGCTCAGTGATCATCTTGTTGTTGAGATTGGTACCATTGTCCGTAATGATCCTCTCTGGTACACCGTATCGACAGATCAAGTTATGCCAAATGAACCGTGCCACGACGTTCTTGGTTACGGTAGCAAAGGAAGCTGCTTTAACCCATTTCGTAAAGTGATCAATCGCTACCAGGATGAAACGATGCCCGTTGGATGTCGTAGGTCTGATCTCGCCAATTATATCAATGCCCCACATTGCAAAAGGCCAAGGTGCCGTCAAGAAGTTCAGAGGAACTGGAGGTATGTGCACCTTATAGCATAGACTTGGCACTTGTGACATGTCCGAGAATGCTGATAACAGTCGGCTTCCATTGTGGACCAATAATATCCTGCCCGAAGGATTTTCTTTGCCATGGTATGTCCACTGGAATGAGTCCCGAAAGTACCTTCATGTAGCTCTGCCATGATCCTTTCTGCTTCAATCTTATCCACACAACGCAGTAAGGTTGAATCATGTTTACGCTTGTAAAGAATGCCATTGCTGATGAAGAATTTCGTCGCGAACCTCCTCAGAAACTTCTTATCATTAACAGATGCACCCTCGGGATACTCCTGAGCTTCAAGATACCTCTTCACCTCATGATACCAGGGCTTTTCTGTTACTTCTTCAGTCTCAAGATCACAATAATGTGCAGGTTCGTCCAATCTTTCAATAATGATCCAGGGAGCCTCGTTGTCTCAATTGACTTTGAACATAGAAGACATTGTAGCTAGCGTGTCCGCCAACTGATTCTCCTCTCTAGGGAAGTGTTCAAAGGTTATCTCCTCGAAATGGGGAAGCAATGTCAACACATACTCCTTGTAAGGAATAAGATTTGGGTGTTTCGTATCCCACTCGCCTTGGATCTGACTGATCACGAGAGCGGAATCTTCGAAGACACTTAGAAACTTAATCCTTAGGTCAATTGCTGCTCGAAGACCCATAATGCATGCTTCATATTCCGCCATGTTGTTGGTGCAGTTGAAACATAGTCGGGCGGTAAATGGAGTATGAGAGCCTTTAGGAGATATGATCACGGCGCCAATTCCATTACCCAAAGCGTTCGAAGCTCCATCAAAATACATAGAATATCGGGATCCTTCCTCAGGTTCTTCATCCGGTCCAGGTGTCTCACAATCAGTCACTACCATGATATTCTCGTCCGAAAATTCAAAGTTCATAGACTAGTAATCATCCACTGCCTGATGTGCCAAATGGTCTGCCAACACACTTCCCTTAATTTCCTTTTGGGTCGTGTGTTGTATGTCATACTCAGTCAAGATCATCTGCCATCTCGCTATTCTTCCAGACAAGGCAGGCTTCTCGAAGATATACTTGATTGGATCCATCTTTGAAATCAACAAAGTAGTGTGAGTCAGCATATACTGTCTCAGCCGGCGAGCAGCCCATGCCAAAGCGCAACAAGTTTTCTCAAGCAGTGATTATCGGGTCTCACAGTCGGTAAACTTTTTGCTAAGGTAATAAATAGCCTGCTCTTTTTGGCCAGACTCGTCATACTGCCCCAGCACACACCCCATTGAGTTGTCAAGTACTGTCAAGTATAAAATCAAAGGTCTCCCTTCAACTAGTGGCATCAGAATAGGTGGCTCTTGGAGATACTCTTTGATTCTTTCGAAAGCGGCCTGACATTCATCATTCCAACGTACCACTTGATCGTTCTTCAGTAACTTGAAGATTGGCTCACAAGTAGCAGTTAGGTGTGAGATGAACCGGGCAATGTAATTCAGTCGTCCTAGAAAGCCTCTGACCTCTTTCTCTGTTCTGGGAGCTGGCATCTCTTGTATGGCTTTCACTTTGGTAGGGTCCACTTGAATACCTTTGTCGCTCACGACGAAACCTAATAGCTTACCATACCTCACCCCGAAGGTGCACTTGTTCGGGTTCAACCTTAACTTGTACAACTTCAACCTGTCAAACAGCTTCTGGAGATGGTCAAGGTGTTCCTCCTCAGTTTGGGACCTTGCAATCATGTCGTCGACGTATACTTCAATCTCATGATGGATCATGTCATGAAATAAAGCAACCATGGCACGCTGATATGTTGCCCCAACATATTTCAACCCAAAAGGCATGACCTTGTAGCAAAAGGTACTCCACTGAGTAACAAAAGTGGTCTTCTCCATATCCTCGGGAGCCATCTTTATCTGATTATAACCGGAGAAACCATCCATAAAGGAGAATACCTTGTGCTGAGCAGTATTGTCAACCAGAACATCGATGTGAGGTAGAGGGAAGTCATCCTTGGGGCTTTCCCTGTTCAAATCCCTGTAGTCAACACACATTCGAACCTTACCATCCTTCTTCGGCACAAGAACCACATTGGCGACCCACTGAGGGTAAGAAGTAACTGCTAGAAAGCCGACGTCAAACTGTTTCATAACTTTAGCCTTGATTTTCTCGGACATCTCTAGGCGCATACGGCGAACCTTCTATTTTACCGGAGGGCAGTCTTCCTTGGTAGGCAGGCGATGAATCACAATTTCAGCATCCAAACCAGGCATATCTTTGTAAGACCAGGAAAAGATCTCAACGTAGTCACGCAACATCTGAATCAACCGCTGTTTCACACTAAGCTCCAAGTTTGCACCGATCTTGACTTCTTTCTTGTCTGTTTCAGTACCCAGATTCACTGTTTCCACTGGCTCTTCGTGTGGCTGAATGGCCCTTTCTTCTTGAAGTAACAGTCTTGCAAGTTCACCAGGCACTTCGCAATCATCTTCACCTTCGTCTTCAACTAAGTTGATCGGATTTTCAAAGTCATAACTGGCAGTAGCAGAATCGTTACCAGTGAGATCCAGGGTGGATGTGGACCTGTATATGTGAGTGTGTGTAAAATAGCTGTTTTGCAATATATAATAAAGAAAAACAAAGAGCGCAAAATTTGAAATGCAAGAAACGTCCAATGTTTTTATTAATGATATATGAAAATGGCACACAAAAGCCCTCACAAATGAAGCCACGGTGCCCCGGGTAAGACACCGGGCCATAAAGTTTCAACACATTGTCTGTTACAAATTCAAAACAAAGAGTTCATTACTGGGCAACAAGAGTAATAGGGATGAAGTCCTTTGCTGTCTAGTTGCTTGGTCCACCGTTGGTCGTAGGATAGATCCAGTTGTCGAATTCAGACTCCTCCACATCATCTTCAACGACATTTACTTCCGAGTTGCTGATGAACACGGGAGGTCTTCCGATCCTTGCATTATGAACATCCCTCTGAGATTCTGCAGTGAAACCCAAACCAAACTTGTTAGTCTTCTATGTAAAATCAGGAAGTCGGCCCCAATTTGCACAATCACCCTTCTCAATAACAGCCCGGGCATCCTTTAAGGAAGCCATCTTCATAGGAGAATCTTCAACCACAGTCTCAGTTGATGCCAGTGTCTGAGGAACCTCTTCAAAATGCTGAAATGGGGTATCAATGAACTCCCCATCCATCTCTACGTATCGGAACGAGTTGAGGTGGCTGACCATATACTCTTCCTCCCCTTGTACTGTCACAATCTTCCCTCTGACCGGGTACTTCAGCTTCTGGTGGAGCGTTGAGGTTACAGCTCCAGCTTTGTGGATCCATGGACGACCCAGCAAACAAGAATAGGATGGTTGAATGTCCATCACGTAGAACGTAGAATTGAAGACCTGAGAACCAACTTTAATTGGAATATCAACCTCATCATGCACCATCCTTTTAGACCCGTCAAAGGCCCTGACAACAATGTTACTTGGCTTTAGCTCCAACCCTTTGCAATCCAACCGGTCTAGAGCTTTCTTGGGCAAGACGTTCAATGAGGAACCAGTATCAACCAGTACATGTGCAAGAGTAGTGCCCATGCATTCAATGGAGACATGCAGAGCATCGTTATGATTTTTCCCCTTGGCAGTCAAATCAGCGTCGGAGAAACCCAAACCATTATCAGCAGTTAAATTGGCCACACAAACGGTAAACTGATCAGCTGATGTCTCTTGTGGCACGTGGGCCGTCTTCAGGAAGGTAATCAGAGCCTTGGCATGGGCCTCTGAGCACAAAAATAGTGACAACATACAAATCTTGGATGGGGTTTGCCCCAGCTGCTCAACTATGTTATAATCACTCTTCTTAATAATCTTCAAAATCTCTCCCATCTCCTGTTTGGAAGCTTCAACTGTAATGGTCTTCGGTGCCTCCGTCTGGGCAGGCACATCAGTGGTGATCCCTTTGCCCCTAGCGTTAGATGACTTGGTGTTGAACCCCAAAATTTTCCCTCCCATTTTCTCAACATTTCTCATCACAAAGCCCTTGGAGATCAAGATCCAGTTAGGGTTTCATCTGCTCAAGACTTCTCCTTGCACTGTTGACCCAAATTAGGGTTTGTGTTTGCACAAAGATGTTTTGACCTAAATTGCCTAAAATGACTTTCATGCTTCATAATGGACTCCCAAGTTTATCCATACCAAGTTTCAAGTCTTGATTCCAAGTTTTGCCCAGTCAATTGGACAGTTGACCTAAAAATCAGTTGTATTGGGGAAAAGTCAACTATGGCCAATTGACAGTCAAATCTCATGAAAATTGACCCACATCAACATTATGAACTCACATGGACCATTTGATCAAGTTTGGATCACAACTCCACAAGAAATTTGATCAGATCACCAAAAGGGCAAAATGGTCATTTTTAGCGTTTTGACTGCACAAAGGCAATTTTTGACTGTTTGACCTAGCCAATGGCAAGCCAAGATCACATATGGACTCAAGGACCCCATGGAATTGTCTTGACATGCTCAACAAGTTCAAAAGATCCCAAGTACACAAGATTGACAGTTGAATTTCCCAGTCAATTGATCAATTTTGACTGTATACTGAAAAGTCAAACTTTGACTTTTTGGTCAAAATCAAGAGTCAAGATTCATTTTTCATCAAAACATGCCAAATCATGAAACTTGTTCATCAAGAAATCAAGAAATGCAAATTAGGGTTTGAAATGAAGATTTTTCATAACTTAGAATTTTTCTAAGTTATGAAAAACCCTAATTTTTTCCTAACTTTGCCCCACTTTCTCACCAAGATTCATTTGGATTCAAGCAAAAGTCAAAACATGAAAGTTGTAGCCTGTTGCATAATCTACAACTTTGATTCACAAAGTTTTCCCAAAAGAGGCTTGTATCTCAAGTTACAATTTTGGAATAAGGGTACTAAACCATTCTTAACTTAGTGAAAATTTGACCTATTTTAGGCAAGGTTTTTACCTAACTTCAAGACCATTTTCCACATACTTCCCCTTGGAATTTCAATTTGTATTTCAAAGATGGATTGTAGTACACATTCCAAGCTTTCCAAAATGTCCAAGAACTCATCAAACAACCTCATGGTTAGAGAGAATCGAATTTTGCAATATGGCAAAAACTCACTTTTGAATTGGCCAATTTCCATGTTCATAACTTGTGCAATTTTTCAAATCAGCATGCTTCCCTTAATTACAGGCCCCTAAATCATCCAACACTCATAAATTTAATGCAAACTCTTTGTGCCAAGACCATGTTCTATGTGTTCAAGCATTGCATGATGGATTAATCCCAAAATAGATAAAGCACTTTAACCATTTTTGCAAAAGTAAGCTTTATGTCAAAATGAAAATCCAAGAAGTACAGATCAAATCCCCTTGGCACAAGTTTAGGGACTAATCACACTGATCAATACCAAGGTTTGCAGCATGTTATGGGGGCCTCTACCTGTCTAAACACCAACTTGGCATTTGGTTGCTTAAAGTGTAAGAAATATAGCATATCATAAGACAACTTTCATCTCAGCAATAGAACCCTTAAGCAAATACTTTGTACACATTCAAGACATCTTAACTGGGCTAGAACACGACTCCAACACCTCCATTGCCCTCTAGAACACAGAACCACCATCAAACTGCATAAAAATAGGGCCTACTGCAGTTTGAGTTCCAACTCTCATCCCTTCCATGCATTCTTGCTAAGAACGCATCAAACACATTCCATAACATCCCTTGAAGCTAACCCAAACATCAAACATGACCTGTAACTCCTCTAATCAGTTCCACCATTTTCACTTTCTTGTTTTGCAGTTGAAGTTCCCTAGCTCGATTCAAAGTGTTTCAAAGCAAAGTAAAACTTGGAATAGCATCCCTGGACATCAAGGAAGCTGTACCACTCATCACCTTGCTCTGAAAGTACCTCCATCATCAGATACAACTTCAACTGAACAGGTATCTTCTTGAACTTCTAACTCTTAGTGTAGGCATCATTAGCTCTAAGTTTGTGAATAAAAAGTGTTCTACTCATACCCCTGAATCTGTACATACTTTTACTTTCCATTTATTTTGCCTGAGCTATGAGAATTTAAGGTCTGAATATTGATAAAAACTTAGGTTAGGATTTGGGAATGATGAAATTCTCTCTCGTTTCTGAGAGTTAGGATGAGTTCTTTACATATTTAGAATCGTGATTCAATGCTTAACATTTCTTATGTTGTAAGTTTGTGCAAAAGATCAAGGAGTCCAGATGTTTGAATTGGTGTTCAGGCGCGCGTTTTTGAACATCTTTCTGGCTGGAGGTTGAAGAAAGGCTTGGTGGGCTGGGCCTTCTGTGCTATTTCTTGCCACACCACATTTTCACTTTGACACCCCCTGAGCCCATTTTGTTTGTTTTAATGATTTTTTGACTTTTCTTTTTTTATTCTGACTTGTTTATTTTTGCTAATAATATTAAAAACATAAAAAATATTTTTTACATCATTTTTACATTTTTTAGGCATTTATTTGTTTAAGATAGTTATTTGTACATAAATAATTATATAAACTTACATTTTACTTAAAATACTAGAAAATAATGTAAGCATATTTTATTTTCATTTTTTATTTTGTTTTATCTTCTTAAAATATTTTGTATAAAATATACTTTTTTTATAAATATTAAATATTATTATTTTTATGTATATAATACATATTTAGAAATTAATACATATATATATATATATATATATATATATATATATATATATATATATATATATATATATATATATATATATATATATATATATATATATATATATATATATATATATATATATATATATATATATATATATATATATATATATATATATATATATATATATATATATATATATATATATATATATATATATATATATATATATATATATATATATATATATATATATATATATATATATATAGTAAAAAAAAATACAAAAATATATACACTTTTTTTTATTAACATTTAATAGTAAAAATATCATTTTGACAAATATACTTCATTTTTATTTTTATTTCATATATAATTGATAAATATTAGTATATATTAAATAATTAATACTTTTATCTAAGAAAATTAGGGTTTTTCCCTAAACATTAAAAAGCTCCAAAAATAATACTTTTTTTTATTTTGTTTATTTGACATAAAAAATACTTTTTTTCATACATATAAAAAACCCTTTTTGCATCTTGCATATTTATTTTATTTCTATTTAATTTGTGCAAATTAATTATCTTGTAAATAAATTCCAAATTGATGTAATAGTCTAGGTTTAAAATCCTTGTCTAAATATCCCCCCATTTGAACATTTGTACCCCCCTTCCCATATGGTGTTGTAATAGTTTAGAACTTTATTTTTCGCACTTTAATGCTTTCTAAATATACCATGTTAGAATTAGGGTTTGTATGCAAATAAAAAGAACAAAATAGTTTGACCTAATTTCAAGATAATCAAGCATGAAAATGGACAACACATATCACACTTGCACCCCTAGGGTATTCCACTTGTTGCCTTCAATAAATGGGCCATATTGCATGTTAGGTTTCTTTGGGTAAAACAAACAATCAAATGATCATAGTCCCTCGATGACGCTTTCGAAAAGTTGCCTAAAATGATCAAGTCCCTTTCAAAGAAAAATTGCCCAAAGATACTTAGCACTATTGCAATCATGGTCTAAACGATGACCCGCGCTCGTCCCTTTCACCTCCTAACACAAGTTTGTCCACCAAATACAATGGTGGAACAAAATTGTCAAAAAGGTTTAAAACATAGCATAAATCTTTGAGAACTTTAGGGTAGATAGCTCTTAAGTATTTGTCAACTTGCAAAAGAAAACACTTGCCTATTTTTCAAACCGCTTCACAAACACTTTTAAAACAAACTTTCAAAAAACCTTGAAACATCTTTTCAAAAAGACAAACACCTTTTGTAAAACATTCGAGTAAAGAATTGTTACAAGGGTAGCCTAGACAAGGCATCTTTTTCAAAACATTTTCAAAACCACACACAAAGCACCATTTCAAACAATTGAAAACCAAGGCAAGTTGATCTAAGCAAGTACCTAAGAGCCCATGGATAACCATGGATAGAAAGGGTGCTAATACCTTCCCTTTCTATAATCTACTCCCCGAACCCAAGAAAAATCTCAAAGGTTTTTGCTGTGCTTTTTAAACCTTTCCTTAGGATAAAATAAAAAGTCGGTGGCGACTCTTGCTCAACCGAAACATTTGCGAAAACAAACGAGAAACCATAGTCAGTTCTCCCACCGTATCACACTTGGAGACAGGGGTAGGACTAGGAACTTGATCAGGAATGGCAACAGGTACACTTGCAGGTGTAATGACAACATGTCTTCGGACAATTGGTGGAGCAATATCAGGTGAGAAAAGTCTACCGCTGCGGGTGACTTTAGCAGGTCCAGTAATGTTGCTGACGCTGGTATCAGCATCCAACTCTTGCTTAACTCCTAAAACATAAACATCTGCCCCATAGTGCCAAGGGACAGCTTTGTCAGAGGTGTAGGGGATGGGCCCCAGAACAGTGATGATTACAGGTGCGATTTTCAGAACAAATGTAATTCTAACAGGCTTCCTCGAGGGAGCCTTGGAAGAATTTTCTAAAATGGTAATGATGGCGACTTCTTCAGTAGGAATGAAAGGAACATCAATCTTCTCAAACAGGATCTCCTTATTATCCATCAGGTTTTGGATACCTGACTTCAGAAATGAGCAACCAGTAGGTAAAACAGAACACATATGGCAACCTTCGCCACAACCCGGAAATAAACCGGCTAGCAACAGGTTCTTCTTGACAGTCATCAGAGGGGTAACAATATCATCCACGGAAACTACAAATAAGTCTTCCTCTACAGCATTTACTCCATGTTTGGGCATGGGAGCAGTCACAACATTAGGCCTCTCGTGCGCCTCGAACTCAATCTCCTTTGCATCAATTAAGTCTTGCACCTTATTCTTCAAAACCCAACAATCGTCTGTATTATGCCCCGGGCTATCAGAGTGAAAAGCACAGCAGGAATTTGGATTATACCTTAGTGATATGGTATTTGGACTTTTCGGAGCTTCCTTTAGAATTACCAGATTGGTCTTCAGCAACTGTGGCAGAATCTGAGACAAAGTCATGCTGAGGTGAGTAAATTGCCTTCGAGGTCTCTCGTCTTTCTGTTGATTGTTGTGCTGAGGAGCACCAGCAGGTTTTGAAATAACAACCGCATTGACAGCTTGGCGGTGTTTAGGTCTATTCTGTCTTCTCGAACTGTAGACAACACTGGACTCTTTCTTAAACGGCTTCTTCTCAGTGCTTGATGAGGCACCCTTCTGTATCTTTCCATCCTTAATACCAGCTTCAATCCTCTCACCAGTTAAAATAAGATCTGTGAACCCAGCTGAAGAGCTTCCAATCAGATGGTTAAAGAACGGACCAGACAAGGTCCCCAAAAACATGTCAACAAGCTCACGATCAGCCAAAGGTGGTTGCACCCTTCCGGCAAGGTCTCTCCATTTCTGAGCATACTCTTTAAATCCTTCACCCGTTCCTATTGACATACCCTGGAGTTGGGTACGCGTAGGAGCGAGGTCGGAGTTGTACTGATACTGCTTGTAAAATGCAGTAGCTAAATCCTCCCAGCTGCGGATACTAGCTCCGTCCAACTGATAGAACCACTCAAGCTGAGTCCCTGAGAGACTGTCTTGAAAGAAATGGATCCATAAGTTCTTATCAGCAGTGTAAGGCTGGATCTTCCTCACATATGACCGGAGGTGCAACTTTGGACAGGAAGCTCCGTCATACTTGGCAAAGGCAGGTGCCTTGAATTTATGGGGAATCACCACCCCAGAGGATAGACCTAGATCTCTGAAGTCCAGACCAGGCACCTTCTGAATTTCCATAGCGCTTAAACGGTCTTCCAACTGTTTGTACTTATCCTCAGCAAGAGGATACTGTTCTTCATCGTAGTCCGTCTCTTTGTCGGAGACTTCAGGGCTAGGAGCCCTCCTTTCTTGTGGACTATCTTTCCCTCCAGATGAGGTGGTCAGATCAACTTCATTCTGTAGCCCGTTTCCAAACCTGCGTCCAGTGTTGAACAAGATGGTCCTTTTCTTCTTCTTCTTCTTCTCTTTCAGAATCAAGGTCTTCAGGTCCTTCTGACCCTTAGCTAGATTCATGAACATCTCTTGAAATTGGGCGTTCTGGGCCTGGAGGGCCTTGATAGCTTGCTCAGTTGAAGGTTCAGCAGACATGATGATTTCTGAAATAAACAGCGAAGAAGATAAGAGACCTATAATGGGTACCTGCTTTGTGGAGTGCATGGGATGAAATGCGTATGATTTATGATTTCAAAGACAATCGGGATTCAAATTTGTAAACAAGAAAGGAAACACACTTTATTAGATTTGAACTTCAAACTTTAAATTGTTCAACAAATTGCCCTTAGGCGTTACAAGAATGGAAATACTAAAAAGTAAATAAAAACTGTAAAAGAAATCAACAAAGGTCCATCAATGCTCCCATGGTCTCTTCTTCTCAGTGCGGACATAATCATTCAGGATCCGCTCGTTCTCCAGTTGCTTAGTTAGCTTCTGGATCTTCTGCTCTTGTTCATTGAACTTCTCCCGATAAGAATCCCGTTCATCCCTCAATTGCATCCAGGACCTCTTCAGTGTCCCAATATCAGTGGGCATATAAGGGTGGAGAATAGTTGGAAGAACCCCCTCCTCATTAGCAACTTCAAGAGTAATAGGCCTGACAGCTTCATATGGCATACCTAGCTTCTGGGCACGGATGCGGACCCATCTGAGATATGGCTCCATTGGCAGAGAAGTCTTTGGACCCAACTCATGTGGGTCAGATTGGTGAACTCTGTCCCAAGCCCTTATGAATCTACGACGTAGCTCGTCGCTATCTCCCTGAAAATCAAAGATGATATGAGGCATTAACATATCATGAGGCCCTTATCTTCTGTCTCTTCTAAACTGACGGAGAGCTAAGCACGGATTGTAAGAAATTCCTCCATGGGTTCCTAGCAGGGGAACATTGGGATACTCTCCACAGCGATCAATGATAGTCACCTCATCCATACCTTTGAGAGTCCAGATAATGTCATTATTAGAAAGAGACATCACCCTATAAGCCCAGCCCATTCCTTCTTCGTTTTTCAGCACTGACTTCGGGAGGTGCGAAATAAACCACCTCGACAATAAAGGAGCACAGCACATCAAAGTTCCCCGCTTTCGGGCAGTACGAGCATAGAGCTGATGAAGGATGTCACCCAAGAGAGTGGGTACAGGGTTCTGAGAGATGAAGATCTTTATGGCATTAATATCAACAAAAGTATCAGGATTCGGAAACAATACCAAACCGTAAATCAAGAGAGCCAGAATATCCTCGAATGCCTTGAAGTCTAAGCTGTCCCAGAAGTAGTTAGCCTTGCCAAGCAAGAACTTAGTCAGAAAACCCTTAGCTCCACTTCTAGTCTCCCAGTTAGCCATTACCTCTTATTTGGTCAAGTGAAGGGTTGCAGCAATTTCTTCGGGCTTAAGAGTCTTTTCCCAACCAGTAAATGGGGTCTGCTCCAGAACAGAGATACCGAGCAGCTCAGAGAACTCTTCTAGGGTAGGAACCAGCTGGAAGTCCTGGAAAGTAAAACACTGGTACATCGGATCATATAATTGGACCAGGACACTCATCATTTGTTCGTCCAATTTTGAGGTGACCAAACTGAGAAGAGAACCATGCCTTCTGATGAAGGAAGTAGTGTCTGGAATCCTGACAATCAACTCTTTAAGAAAGGTAGGGACTTGGACAAAGTTGATCCGGATAGTATTCTTACGCATGGGCATCATAATGACCTACAAAATAGAGCAAATATGAAACCCTCTTGTCTTTGAAATAGGTTAGTCCTTATGCAAAATGTATTCAATGTTATGATGTCATGATGTCATGGTAAAGGCACACCACAAGTATCCACAAAAGGCAAAACATGGTAAAGGCACACAAGTCACACAAAAGAGCCCTTAGATTTTAGGCTGGCATGGAGCTTAGGTACTACCCTCTTTCAGTTCAGTTGGTTTAAACCTGTCCTAAAAATAGTAACCGGGTTCTAGAGGATCTCAATATCACTGACTACCCTAAATCGGTCATAATTCCAGTTTAGCAACCTTTTCTTGCGGCCGGAATCATCGCGAGAGTTTAGTCTCAATGAGTGTAGCATACTGCTACTGTTCTATGGCCAAGTTGGTCAATTTAAGGTTCTAAGGTCAGTTGGTGCTTAATGACTCCTTAGAAGACCCATATTCTCCTCGTTCCAACACAAGGGATATTGGTACAGACCAAGGTGCCACACCAACGTAGCTACTGCTTCATCCGTATCGGTCTACGTCGTACAGATCCCTCACAGTTTATTGCTACTTACCTAAAGGGTATCCCCAGATCCGGGTTAGGATCTATAGAACTCCGATACAAGCCCACAAATATAAATCATACAAAGCATACAATTGAAAAAACAATGATCTAATCCTAAGGTACACCTCACTTATTAATTCCCCGGCAGAGTCGCCAGTTCTGTGATCGGTGGGAAGAGAACTGACTGTTTTGGAATGCTGGTTCGCGTTTGCGTTTGTTTTTGCAAAATGTCGCGGTAAGCAAGAGTCGCCACCGTCTTTTATTTTATCCAACAAAGAAAGGACAAAAGCACAGAAAAATTCCTTTTTGAGACATTTCTCGGGTTCGGGAGGTAGATTATAGAAAGGGAAGGTGTTAGCACCCTTTCTATCCGTGGTTATCCACGAGCTCTTAGGTACTTACTCATTGTGTTTTCAAAAGTTTGCTTTTCTTTGTGTTTGTGGGTTTGAAAAGAGTTTTTGTTTGAAAGGGGTGTAAGTGCGAAAAGTTTTGTTTTGTTTTAAAAGGAGCGAGTACTTAAGAACCATCTACCTACTCAAAAAGGAATTAATATGTACAAGTATCCTTTAGACAATTCTATCCTACTATTGAGGAGTAGGTAGCATCGTCGTTGTAGTTTTCGGGTCAATTCGATTAAGGGACGTGTGGTCACTAAAGCAATGTTAGGACGCCTTAGCGGTAACCCTAATGTCTTAGATCATTTTATCCGAGGAAACCATTTCGAGGCAACTTATGATCTTTGGACAAGAGGGCGACCTCTAAAACTTCCTATACTCAATGACCACGTTCGAGGCAACCAAGTGAGGCGTACCCTAAGAGTGGCATGTGCAAGTGTGTTAGTTCGGTTAATTTTATCTGTACATGTTAATGGTGAGCTACTGTTGATTTTAGGTTAAAGGTTAATCTTGTCATGCATTGCCTATTTATCAAACATCTAACAGTTAATATTGTGCGGAAATTAAATTGCGGAAAATAAATTTAAGCTATTACAAGGCGTCGGGTATTTACATCGCCAAAGACAAACCCTTTAAAATTAAATTGCAAAAGCGATAAATAAATAAATAAAATCCTAAGTTTAAAAAGTATTACATTCCCGAAGCAGTTACAATATTGGATAAAAATAATACGCGCGCGAGAAAATTAAAATCGGAGTATCTTAGGGTTTTGACCCTTTTTATTAAATAAAGTATATTTTTTGTTATTTTTTTGAATTAAACATTAGTCTAAGTTAATAATTGAATTAATTAATTAAATGAAAATATTTTTGGGTTTTTATTTAATTAAGGAAATAAAATAAGAATGGTTGAAAATATTAAAACCTAATATTTTGATTTTAATTTATTGCAAAATGTATTATTGTTAAACCTATTTAAACTAAATAAATTAATTAATGTTTATTTACAAAAATAAATAATGAAATCAATGAAATTAATAAAAATATTATTTTTTGTTGTTTCTGATTTTTTATGAAAAAGGTTAATTGGTTAATTAATTAATTAAGATAATAATAATAATAAAACAAAAATAGGAAAATAATGAAAAGAAAATAAAATAAAAACAAACTCAGGGGGTATTGGGCCTGATCTGGGTGTATGATCAGCAGTTTTTGAGGCCCATTAGCGCTCTAGTCTGTTTGACCCTTGTGATTCCCTGCGTGCTTGTTGACCAGGGAGTATGGTGGATACTCAAATCTGGCTTTTGGATCTTGGTCTGAAGCCACTTGGCACGTTGATCTCTGCAAGCGCATGGTGGATTGCATCTTTGACGTTACACAAGATTGCATGAAATCAAAATTTATCAAAGTTTTGGGGGACCTGGGATTCGAACCCAGGTCCCAAGGGGTTTTGCCATAGCGTGCTTGCCAACTCATCCACGCTGCTTCTTTGTTATTGGAATAGAAAACAAATATTATAAGATAAACAATTAATTATGCCTGGCAAAAATAAAAAACGCGCTAACAATTTGAACTGGCCAGTAAGGAGAAGACGCGTGGTCGTCTTCTTCACAAAGCCCCCTGGTTATTTACCTGCGAATTTTTATCCGCAGGAAGATTCGTAGGGTATCTCAAAAATCTTCTCCAGGCCAAGTAAACGAAACCTAAGAGTACCAATGCGTTCGTCTCTTCCTCCTGATCATCCCTGTAACCATTATTTGGCCCAATTTTCCCTATAATTCAAACGCCTAAAAACAACACAAGAAAACCCTAGGTTCGGGTACATGATTATAGGCCATGAAAACTAAATTAAATGATGCAGTCATGTTAGAAATTTGACATTAAGCATGATTATACAAAAGATTTGGTAAAAGGGCGCAAGAGAATGGTTTCACGATGTCATGTTCAAAGTCGTGTTCAAGAGCTCTTACAGTGCGTTTGAGTCTGCTTCAAGGCTGTATTTTGATTGGTATGGCTTCACTGGATGTTAGGGAAGAGAGCTATGTCAAGCTTTTGCTTTGTATCGAGCTCCAAGATTGATTTTGATTTCTAAGTTTTCAAGCTTTTTCACCAACTTCTTCTGGCCGTTTCAGCAATGCTTTGTGCGTGTTTTTGCTTTGTGTCGCTTGTACAAGTATTATAGGATGAATTAGGTTTAATCTTTTGGCCTGAATCCAAGTGCATTGAAGATTCACGATTTGATTTTGATCACCATTATCAAACTTCTAAAAATAGCTCAAATCTGATTTTTTTTATGCATGAATAAGCCTTGATACTAATTTATTTGATGAATCATGAAAATTGAAAGTTGTACCAATCACAGAGATATGATTTCATCAATTTTTAGATTTTATTTGATTTAATATTGATTAAAAATGAATTAAATCAATAAAAATTAAATAAAATAGAAAAATAAATGAATGGCCATGAAATCAAATATGGGACACGTGTGTGGCATGACAAGACCATATCAAGTGGAAAAAAGTGGGCCCTTTTGTCAAAAATTGGAGTTTTGAGGATAGTTGACTTTTGGCAAATTTGGAAAAATGCCCAACTTCAACAATGCATAACTTTCTCATTTTTGAACTTTTGGAGGTTTTATTGGACTTTTTAGAAGCCTTGAGATGTCCTCTAATCAACCCTTTAGGTATCATCTCATTTTGATGTTCCATTCTCAAGTTATAAGCTTTGGCAAAAAAGGTGTTCTTGTTGACTTTCAAAAATGACCTATAATGTCCAAATTTGTAACTTTTTGTGAGAGAATTTCTTGATCTTGGGGTGTGAAGATGGATTGTAGGAAATTTCATCCTCTTCAAAATGAGCTTTTGATGGGCCATTTCTCATAAAATATGAGAAAGTTATGCTTGGTCAAATTTGAGTTGACTTTTCCTACAAAACCCTAATTTAGCAACTTTTGAATCTTGATGAATTTTGAGCAATCCTTGATGAATCATGATCAACCCTTGATCAAATGATGAATTATCCTTCAAAATGAGAATGTTGACAAAAAATCTTGAGGTTTGACTGTATTTGGGACACAGTTGACTTTTGCCCTTGCATAGTCGATTTTTGGGCCTCTTGAGCAATTGACTGACCAAACTTCCTCTGCAAGGCTTGAAATTTGACATGGATGAACTTAAGAACATATTAAGACATTGGGAAGCATTTGAGGCCATCTGGATATGAGGATCTTAATGCAACACAAAACCCTAATTTTGACTTGACTGCCTTAGGAGGTGATTTGACTGTCCAACCCTTGAGCCAACTTGAGCAACTTGAAGATTATTCTTGACATGTATTGAGGAATATGGGAGGGAAAATTTTGGGGTACAACAGTGACCTCTTCAAAGTGTGTAAGCAATGTTAGCACGTGTTCTTTGTACGGGATGAGATCCGGGTGCCTCGTATCCCACTCTCCTTTGATCTGACTTATTACCAAGGTTGAATCCCCGAAAACACTCAAGAACTTGATCCTCGGATCAATAGCAGCTTTGAGACCCATGATGCATGCTTTATACTCTGCCATATTGTTGGTACAGTTGAAACAGTTTGGTGGTGAAAGGAGTATGACAGCCTTCAGGAGATATAATTACAACACCAATACCATTGCCGAGTGCGTTCGAGGCTCCGTCAAAAACCATAATCCATCAGGATCCTTCTTCAGACCCTTCATCTGATCCAGGTTCTTCATAGTCAGTCACTAGCATAATATTCTCGTCCGGGAACTCAAAATTCATGGACTGGTAGTCATCCACAGCTTGATAAGCCAAATGATCAGCTAGTACACTTCCCTTGATTTCTTTCTGGGTTGTGTATTGGTTATCAAATTTGGTCAAGATCATTTTCCATCTTGCTATTCTTCCGAAAGTGCAGGCTTCTCGAAGATGTACTTGATTGGATCCATCTTAGATATCAAGAAAGTAGTGTGGGTCAACATATACTGTCTCAATCGGCAAGCAGTCTGTGCCAAAGCGCAACAAGTTTTCTCGAGCAGTGAGTATCTTGTTTCACAGTCGGTAAACTTTTTGCTAAGGTAGTATATTGTGTTCTCTTTTCGACCTGACTCATCATGCTGCCCCAGCACACACCCCATTGAATTATCTAGCACTGTTAAATACATTATCAAAGGTCTTCCTTAAATCAGAGGCATCAAAATTGGTGGTTCTTGAAGGTATTCCTTGATTCTTTCAAAGGAAGTCTGGCATTCGTTATTCCACTTTACCACTTGATCTTTCTTCAGGAGCTTGAAGATTGGCTCACAAGTAGCAGTTAAATGGGAAATGAACCTGGAAATATAATTTAGTTTTCCCAAAAAGCCTATGACCTCCTTCTCAGTGCGAGGAGTCAGCATCTCTTGTATAGCCTTTACTTTTGCAGGGTCTACCTGAATGCCCTTGTCACTGACAATGAAACCTAGCAGTTTACCAGACCTTACCCCGAAGGTGCACTTGTTTGGATTCTACCTCAGCTTGTACGTCTGTAACCTATCAAACAGCTTTTGTAAATGATCAAGGTGCTCTTTCTAAGTTTGAGACCTGGCTATCATGTCATCCATATATACTTCTATCTCATGGTGAATCATGTCATGAAACAAGGCTACCATGGCTCGCTGATAGGTTGCCCCGACATTCTTTAATCCAAACGGCATCACTTTGTAGCAGAAAGTGCCCTATTATGCGACGAAGGTCGTCTTCTCCATATCTTCGGGTGCCATCTTGATCTGATTTTAACCAGAGAAACCATCCATGAAGGAAAAGATCTTGTGATGCGTGATGTTGTCAACCAGAACATCAACGTGGGGGAGTGGAAAGTCATATTTGGGGCTTGCCCTATTCAAATCTCTGTAGTCCACACACATCTGTACCTTGCCATCTTTTTTAGGCACTGGAACCACATTGGCAACCCATTAGGGATAAGAGGTGACAGCTAAGAACCCATCTTTGAACTGCTTCATAACCTCTGCTTTGATCTTCTCTGACATTTCAGGGCGTATGCGATGAACCTTCTGCTTTACCGGAGGGAAATCTTCTTTAGTTGGTAGACGGTGAACCACAATATTCGTATCCAGTCCTGGCATGTCTTCATATGACCAGGAAAAGATCTCGACATAATCATGCAACATCTGTATCAACCGCTATTTGACATTAAGCCCCAGATTTGCGCCGATCTTGACTTCTTTTCTGTCTTCCTTTGTGCCTAAGTTTATTGTCTCAATTGGCTCTTCATGAGGTTGTATAGCCCTCTCTTCCTGCTGTAACAGCCTAGCAAGTTCTCCAGGTACCTCACAATCTTCCTCACCTTCATCCTCGGCTTGGTTGATCGGATTTTCAAAGTCATAAGTGGCAATAATAGAACTATTATCAATGGGATCCAGAGTGGATATGGATCTTCAGTTTGATACGTCCAATGCTTTATTAATGCCATGTGAAAGTGAAACATGATAACCATCACAAATAAACCGATGTGCCCAGGGTAAGACACATGGCCATAAAGTTATATTGTTTATTACATATCCAAAAAACAAGAAAGACAATTACTTCTGAACAAAAGTAATCGATACAAAGTCTTTTTCCGTCCAGTTACTGGGTCCACTGTTAGTAGTAGGGAAGATCCAGCTGTCCATGTCATTGTCACCGTCTCTGTCTTATAAAGCATTGACCCCATGATTGCTGATGTGTAGGGGAGGTCTTCCAGCACGAGCACGTTCAACAGCCCTTTGAGCCCCTAAAGAGAAACCCAAACCAAATTTATCAGACTTGTATGGAATATCAGGGAGATGACCCCAGATGGTAGACCCACCTTCTTCAACGACCGCTGTTGCATCCTTGAGAGAAGCCATCTTCAAGGGAAGTCTGGTGATCTTTAGCGTATTGGTAACAGTTTCCCTTGTAGCCAGAGTCTGAGGTGCCTCTTCGAAATTCTGGCACGGAGTCTCGATAAACTCACCATCCATTTCTACATATCTGAAGGAATTCAGATGACTGGCCATGTATTCTTCTTCTCCGTGTACAGTGACAATTCTCCCTTTGATCGAGTATTTCATCATCTGATGCAGAGTGGATGTAACAGCTCCCTCCCCATGAATCCAAGGGCGACCTAATAAATAAGAATAGGATGGTCTGATATCCATCACGTAGAAGGTAGAGTCAAAATTTTGAGAACCAATTTTGATGGGGACGTCCACCTCCCCGTGCACCATTCTCTTTGAATCGTCAAAAGCCCTTACTACAATATTGTTGGGTTTCAAAGTCAAACCTTCCCAGTCTAGTCTATCCAGAGCATTCTTAGGCAGCACATTCAACGATGAACCAATATCTACTAGGACATGGGCCAAAGTAGTGCCCTTGCATTCGACAGAGACATGAAACGCATCATTGTGCTTCCTCCCTCTAGGAGTCAAATCAGCATCAGAAAATCCCAAACTGTTATCATCCGTCAAACTGGCCACACAATCTTCAAATTGGTCAGTAGAGGTTTCCTGGGGCACATGGGCAGTTTTCAGGAACTTCACCAAAGCCTTCGCATGAGCTTCAGAGCACAACAACAAGGCTAGCATAGAGATCTTTGAAGGGGTCTGCCTCAGCTGTTCGACCATGTTGTAGTCTCTTTTCTTGATAATTTTCAAAATTTCTTCCATCTCCTTCTTAGAAGCCTCGGGGATAGATACCGAATGCGCCTTCGTCTGGACAGCCTCAACCAATATGTCTTTGCCCCGAGTCTCAGTCGACTTGGTGATAGGGGTGTCAGCAGGGGTAATCACAGGGATTGTAGTAGTAGTATCAGCAGGAACAAAAGTAGGAATGATCACAGGACCAGTAACAACTTTCAGAGGAGAAATCTCAGGGGATAACACTCTTCCACTTCTGGTTATTTTGCTGGTTCCCACAATGTTGCCAATGTCGGGGCCAGCCTTTTTGGAAACCGGGTCTTCGTTAACCATCCAATCTTGCTTGACACCGTGGTAGTAGACGTCACCCCCATAGTTCCAAGTAATATTTTTATCTGAGGAGTATGGGATTGGTCCTGGCATATTAATTATCAGCGGAGTAACCTTTGGAACAGTTGTAATCCTGACGGGTCTTTTGGTGGAGACCCTGGGAGGATTTACGGAAATGTTTATTATCGAAACATCTTTGCAAGAAATGGTTGGAACGAGATTCTTCTCAAACAAAATCTCTCTATCACCCATCAGGCACTAAACACCTGCCTTTAACAAATGACAACCAGTCGATAGAGATAAACAGAAATGGAAACCTTCTCCACAACCCAAAAATAAACCGGCCTTCAATAAGTTCCACTTAACGGTCATAATAGGCGTAACAAGCTCTTTAACAGCAGCAACAAACATATCATCTTCAATAGCGTTAACACCACGGCCGTGCTTGGGCATAGGACCAGTGATAACATTTGGAATTTTAGGGGCGTCAAACTCAATTTCCTTCGCCTCGAGAAGCTCTTGCACCTTGTTTTTTAAAGCCCAGCAGTCGTTTGTATCATGACCTGGACTTTCCGAATGATAAGCACAGTGGGCATTTGAATTGTAGCGGGGAGAGGCAGTGTTGGGATTCTTTGTAGCTTCCCGCAAGGTTAGAAGATTAGATTTCAGCAATTGAGGCAAAACTTGGGATAAAGTCATATTTATCTGGGTGAACTGTCTTACCGGCCTTTCTGTTCTCTGCTGATTATTCCTCTGTTGAGTGGGTGCAGGCTTAGGGATCACGACAGCCCCTACCGTTGGATGGCGTTCAGTTCTGTCCTGATTCCTTTGATTGTACACAACACTAACCTCTTTCTTCCTATTAAATGGTTCCTTACTTCACTGGAGGATGAATCCTTTTGGATCTTACCACTCCTAATTCCAGCTTCCACTCTTTCCCCTGTCAAGATTAATTCAGTAAAGTCGGCCGAGGAACTTCCAATTAGGTGATTAAAGAACGGACCAGACAGGGTACCCAGAAACATATCCACTAGCTCTCTATCAGACAGGGGAGGCTGGAATCTTCCTTCTAAGTCCCTCCACTTCTGAGCGTAGTCTTTAAAGCCCTCGCTTGAACCCATAGCCATACTTTGGAGTTGACTACGGGTGGGAGCAAGGTCTGCATTGTACTGATACTGCTTATAGAAAGCAGTGACTAGGTCTTCCTAATTATGAATGTTGGTCCTCTCTAGATGATAGAACCAATCTAACTGAGTTCCGGATAGACTATCCTGAAAGAAGTGGACCCATAAGTCCCTGCCAGCAGTGTGAGGCTGTATCTTTCTCACATAAGATCGAAGGTGCATCTTGGGACATGAAACCCCATCGTACTTGGCAAACACTGGAACCTTGAACTTTGGCGGAATGATAATCCCATACACCAAACCCAGCTCTTCAAAGTCCATCCCAGACACTTTCTGAATCTCCATTGCACTCAGACACTCTTCCAACTGTTTGTATTTTTCGTCGGGGAGGATACCACTCTTCATTGTAATCGGTCTCATTATAAGATTCTCCCGGACTAGGGTCTTCCTCTCTTGTATCACCCTCTTGGTTATCTCCTTCTTTTGATGAAGATGTCATCTCAACCACTTGCCTTAGCGGTCCTTTGAATCTCCTTCCCAGATTTACCACACCAGTTGTCCTTCTTGGCTTCTTAGTCTTGTCCTTAACAATCAGGGCTTTCAGTTCCTCTTGCCCTTTGGCTAGAGCCATATTCATTTGTTGAAACTGAGCATTTTGAGTTTATATATCCTTCACTGTCTGTTCAAGAGCCATTTCTTTACTGCTGAAATAAACAACGAAGAAGATGAGAAACCTGCTATGAAACCTGTTTATGCAATGATATGTATGACATGTGTATGCAATGATTTCAAGGATTTCAGGAAATTTAAATTTGTGAACCAAAATAAAACAGAGATTTTATTAGTAGAATTCAAAATACAATTGCCTTTTAGGCGTGTCAATTGAAGATTCAAAAAAACTAAAAAGTCAGGTTTCCCATGGGCGCTTCCTCTTCGTGCCGAAATAGACATTAAGACTTCTTTCCTAATGAAGTTGCTTCATGAGCTCTAAAACTTTCCTCTCATGGGCATAGAAATGGTCTCTATAGGTATCCCACTCTTTCTTCATCTGAATCTAGGATCTCTGTAGTTCTTCAAGATCAATGGGCATATCAAGATGAAGAACTGTATAGGGAATATCCCCTTCAGTAATGGGCTCCACAATCACTGGTAAGATGGCTATATATGGCATCATAAAGTTCTGAGCACGAGCTCGTACCCATTGGAGATAAGGTTCCATATGAATGGAATTCTTCGGCCCCAAAGTCTTGATGTCAAATCTGTTTACCATGTTAGAAGATAGTTTGATTCTACAACCCTTGATTAGAGTTTTGATGATAACAAAATACAAAGAATAAATAAATACAAAAAATATATACAAAGAACAAATATGCTCCTTAAAAATATGTTCTATGTATGCAGAAGTTTTGATGGGATCAGCATCAGAAGATAAGCAATAAAGTATTACACACTGAAAGCAAAATAGGTTTTACGCTGAAGTTTGATGACCAGAATCTGCGCTTAAAAAAGTACACTCTGACTCTGAACAAAGACATCTCAGCCAAGTCATCAACACTCTGAAGCGTTATTAGCGGTTAAAGCAAAGAAGACTCTGAAGCGTTATTAATTATTCAAGACAGAATTAAATGCCAACGGCTTTCTTCAGACAAGATCTTCTACAAAAGGAAAGTGTGTTATTAACATTAAACTTGCTTTATGGACAACGTCTCTGCTTTGCCTATATAAACAAGTCTACTTGTGAAAGAAGCACGTACGTACACACACATCAATTTGCAGAGAATTCCAAACCATGCATATTCAAGCTCTGGCAAATTTATTCTATTCTAAGCTTAACATGTGTAATTATCACAGTTGTGATATACTGTTTTGTTAGAAAACAACAACACATTCTTGTTCAATTATTTGTAAAAGATTTCCTTGAGATTAACCGTTTGTGGTTGTACTCAAGAAGACTTTAACAGTTGTTAAAGTAGTTGTTGTAATCCTTTGAGATTAGTGGATTAAGTCCTCGTTGGAGAGAGGCGAAATCACCTTGACGGGTGGACTGGAGTAGTTTGAGATCAAACGAACCAGGATAAAAATACTATGTCATTAAGATGTTTTGATCTAAGTTTTTCAATTCAACCCCCCCCCCCCCCCTTCTTGTGTTTTTCACATCTTCAATTGGTATCAGAGCGCCTGGTTCTGAGCTTAAACACTTAACCGTGTCAGTACAAGATCCAGCGTCAGAAAAACACAATGGCAAGACCAAGTCAAAACATCAGCAATAACAACAATGAAGAAAGGGACAAATTCAGTGGCAAACCTCCAGTCTTTGATGGAGAGAACTTTGACTACTGGAAAGACAGAATTGAGAGTTTCTTTCTGGCCCATGATGCTGATCTGTGGGACATGGTGACTGATGGATACATGTACCCAGTGGATGGACGTGGTCAGAAGATTGACCGGAAAATGATGTCTGATCAGCAAAAGCGTGAGTTCAGAAATCATCGCAAAGCCAGAACAATTCTTCTCAGTGCCATCTCATACTCAGAATATGAGAAAATATAAAATAGAGAAACTGCCAAGAATATGTTTGATTCTATGAGAATGACACATGAAGGCAACATTCAAGTCAAAGAAACCAAAGCCCTTGCGCTCATTCAAAAATATGAGGCATTCAAGATGGAAGATAGTGAATCAATAGAAAGTTTGTTTTCAAGATTCCAAATTCTTGTTGCTGGTCTAAAAGTTCTTGACAAAGGGTATTCCACTGCTGATCACGTTAAGAAGATCATCAGAAGCTTGCCAAAACAGTGGAGGCCAATGGTCACAGCGCTTAAGCTAGCCAAGGATCTCAACAAAATCTCTCTGGAGGAACTTGTCATCTCCCTCAGAAGTCACGAGATAGAGCTAGAAGCAGATGAACCTCAAAAGCAAGGTAAGCCATTAGCTTTAAAATCTAACAGAAAATCTGACTCCAAAGTTTTGCAGGCTGTGGAAGAAACCTCTGATGGATCCTCATCAGAAGAAGATGAATTGTCTCTCCTCTCCAGAAGGGTGAACCAACTGTGGAAGCAGAGGCAAAGGAAGTTCAGGAATCCCAGAAGATCAGAAAATCAGAATGAATCTTCCTCCAGATACAGAAGGTCAGAATCCTCCTCTGGACACAGAAGATCTGGAGGTTCTTCAGGATACAGAAAGCCAAACAACAAAGACATCATCTGCTATGAATGTAACGAGCAAGGGAAATACAAAAGTGACTGCCCAAATCTTCAGAAGGAGAAGCCCAAAAAAAAGTTTATCAAGGAAAAGAAGAAAAGTCTCATGGCTACATGGGATGATTCTGACACATCTGAAGCTGACTCAGAATCAGATGATGAAAGAGCAAATATAGCTCTCATGGCAAATGCATCTGAAGACAGTGAAGCTTCTGGTTCAGACTCTGAATCAGATACATAAGAGGTATTCCCTGACTTTACTATAAACTTTACTAAGGCTGAACTAGCTGAAAGCCTTAATGAAATTCTGGAAAGGTATCAGCAGATCAGAGTCAAATTCAGAAACCTGAAAAGGAATCTTGCTTCTGACTCTGATAAGACTGAGAGTCTCAGATTGGAGAATTCTGAGTTAAAAGAAAAAATTTCAAAATTAGAAAACCAGTTGCAAAACTCTCAGAAGGAAACAATCCCTGAAACTCCCAGCAATGCTGATGAGATCATCAAAGAGTATGATCACAGCTTTCAGAAGTTTCTTGCTAAAAACATAGACAAAAGCAAGATGGCTTCAATGATCTATGGAGTTAGCAGAAATGGCAGAAATGGGATAGGATATCAAGGTAAGGTACCTACACCAAAAAATGCCATGGACTTAGTTATAAAACGCACTCCACTTGATTCATACTTTATATATGGGCACACACATGACATAAAATACACAAGTAGTGATTACTCTGTCAAACCAAAATTCAACCAGAGTTTTGGTAAAACTAATAAATCAGGACCCAAGAAAATGTGGGTACCTAAGGATAAAATAATACATGTGGAAGATATCTTTAGCAGCAAAGCAAAGACACCAATCATGGTACCTGGACTCTGGCTGCTCACGACACATGACAGGAAGAAGGCATATGTTCCAAAGCCTGGAACTTAAGCCTGGAGGCCACGTAGGCTTTGGAGGCAATCAGAGAGGAAAGATCATTGGCTCTGGAATAGTAGGTAATGGAAATCTTCCCTCTATAAGTAATGTGTTATTAGTTGATGGATTAATGCATAACCTGTTATCCATAAGTCAATTAAGTGATAACGGTTATGATATAATCTTCAATCAAAATTCATGTAAAGCTGTTAGTCAGAAAGATGGGACTATTCTATTTAATGGAAAGAGGAAAAACAACATTTATAAAATCAAACTTTCTGAACTGAAAAGTTAGAATGTAAAATGTCTTCTGTCTGTTAACAACGAGCAATGGGTCTGGCACAGAATATTGGGACATGTTAGTATGAGAAGAATATCTCAGATTAACAAACTCAATCTGGTCAGAGGACTTCTTAACTTGAAGTTCAATTCAGATGCTCTGTGTGAAGCATGTCAGAAAGGCAAGTTTGCAAAACCTGCTTTCAAATCCAAAAATGTTGTTTCCACCTCTAAGCCATTAGAACTTCTGCACATTGACTTATTTGGACCAGTAAAAACTGCTTCAGTCAGTGGCAAGAAGTATGGGTTAGTAATTGTAGATGACTATAGCAGATGGACATGGGTAAAGTTCTTAAGGCACAAGGACGAGTCACACTCTGTGTTTGTTACCTTCTGCAACCAAGTTCAGAATGAAAAGGATCTTAGAATCGTCAAAGTCAAAAGTGATCATGGTGGAGAATTTGAAAATAAAGATTTTGAATTATTCTTTAATGAAAAAGGCATTCTGCATGATTTCTCTTGTCCTAGAACTCCCCAGCAAAATGGAGTTGTAGAACGAAAGAACCGGACATTGCAAGAAATGGCTAGAACCATGATGAACGAGACTAACGTTGCTAAGATCTTCTGGGCAGAGGCAATAAACACAACGTGTTACATTCATAATAGAATCTCCATAAGACCTATTCTGGAAAAGACTCCATATGAATTGGAAGAACAGAAAGCCCAACATTTCTTATTTCCATCCATTTGGATGTACATGTTTTATTTTGAATACAAAAAATTATATGAACAAGTTTGACTCTAAAGCACAAAAGTGTATTATGTTAGGATACTCTGAACGCTCAAGAGGGTACAAAGTATACAATACAGAAACACAGATTGTTGAAGAGTCAATCAGTGTTCGGTTTGATGATAAGCTTGACTCTCAAAAGTCAAAGCAGAATGAATTCCTTGCAGGTATGGAAGTTGAACTCACAGGTACTGAAGATAACTCATCAGAGGCTCTCAACAGAGACACTCCCTCAACATCAGAAAGAGTCACTGCAAGCAATCCAGCACCTTCTGTTGATCAACTCCAGAAAAGACCATCCAGAAGCAGCATTGATCACCCAGAAGAAACAATTTTAGGAAGGAAGGAAGATCCAATCAGAACAAGATCTACTTTCAAAAATTCTGAAGAGTCTCTCATGGGGCTGGTTTCTCTGATTGAACCAACAACAATTGATGAAGCACTTCTGGACAATGACTGGATTCTGGAAATGCAAGAGGAGCTAAATCAATTCACCAGAAATGATGTATGGGATATGGTTCCCAAACCAAAAGGATTCAACGTCGTTGGTACAAAATGGGTGTTCAAAAACAAACTGAATGAACAAGGTGAAGTCATCAGAAACAAAGCACGACTGGTAGCACAAGGTTATAGTCAGCAAGAGGGGATAGACTATACAGAAACCTTTGTTCCAGTCGCCAGGTTAGAATCTATCAGACTTTTAATATCATTTGCTGTTAATAAAGGCATCACTCTGTATCAGATGGATGTCAAGAGTGCATTCTTAAATGGCTATATAGAAGAAGAGGTATATGTGCACCAACCCCCTGGTTTTGAAAGTTCCAAAAATCCAGAATATGTTTTCAAACTAAAGAAGTCACTCTATGGTCTGAAACAAGCTCCCAGAGCTTGGTATGAAAGACTAAGTAACTTCCTGTTGGAAAAGGAATTCACCAGAGGGAAAGTGGACACAACCTTGTTCTGTAAGACAGTTAAGATTGACATTTTAGTATGTCAGATTTATGTTGATGACATCATATTTGGATCCACTAAACCCTCTATGGGAAGAGAGTTTGCTAAATGTATGCAGGCAGAGTTTGAGATTAGCCTAATGGAGGAACTAAAATTCTTCCTGGGCATTCAGATTAATCAAACTCCAGAAGGAACTTACATTCATTAGAGCAAATATGTCAGAGAACTTCTGAAGAAATTTCATCTCTCAGAATGTAAGCCATCAAGGATTCCAATGCATCCCACGTGCATTCTGGAAAAAGAAGAGGTAAGTAAAAAGGTAGAACAGAAGGTCTACAGAGGTATGATTGGTTCTATTCTCTATCTGAAGGCTTCAAGGCCTGACATTCTATTCAGTGTTTGCATTTGTGCTAGATTCCAATCAGATCCTAGAGAATCTCACTTAATAGCAGTTAAGCGAATTTTCAAGTATCTGAAAGGTACTGCTAATCTGGGTTTGTTTTATAGAAAATCAAATGATTACAGCTTAATAGGATACTGTGATGCTGATTTTGCTGGAGACAGAGTAGAACGTAAAAGAACTTCTGGAAGCTTCCAGTTTCTGGGAGAAAATCTGATCTCATGGTCCAGCAAAAGACAATCCACAATAGCTCTATCAACAGCAGAAGATGAATACATAGCAGCAGCTGGATGCAGTACACAAATGCTCTGGATGAAAAGTCAACTTGAGGACTTCAATATATTTGAGAGTAACATTCCTATCCTCTGTGACAATACTTCTGCTATTTGTCTCAGTAAAAATCCTATTTTTCATTCTAGGGCTAAGCATATAGAAATAAAACATCATTTTATTAGGGACTATATTTAGAAAGGGATTCTCAATTTAAAATTCATTGACACATACCATCAATGGGCTGATGTCTTTACAAAATCTCTTTCTGAAGATAGGTTTAACTTCATTCTGAAACATCTCAGCATGAAGCTTTGCCCAGAATAAACTGTTTTATTTACATATCTTAACCTTCAGAAGTTTAGTTTTCTTTTCTGTGAACTACTGATCAAACTGTCTTCAGAATTTTAGAAGTACAGATTGTATCAGAGTCTATCCATGAAGATCTGAGCGTTTCATTTCAAGGATAGAAGTGTGCTGTTCACGTAAGCAAACAGTTGTCATCCATTCATCAGCTACCTTCTGAGGCTGAACACACGTTCACTTTTCTGAAAGGTCAAAAGCGCTGATTGGGTGCATTGAGACACATGTCATGGGTAACCGTTCCAATATCTTTTTGAATCCCCTAAAATCAGCTGTCATTAATGCTTATAATCATTAGTAATTATTTCTCTCTCTTGCAGTTTATGTTTTAAAAAATCTATTTAAACGCAAGTTTCATTCTTTACACTCTTTCACTTTTACTACATTCTAATTGTTTTCTGTTTGTACTTTCAAAACCCCTTCATTTTCTTCTCAAATTTCTTGTGTGAACATGGCTTCCTCAAGCGTCCCAAATACCAGTACTCAGAGAGCTGAATCTATGGAACAATATGAAGAACCATTCAGAACTCTTCTCATGCCTATTGACAACCTAGAAGTGCTTTCAGAACTGATTATGGATTTTGAAAGTCTTCAAGAAAATGGATTCAATCTTTCTGAAGAAGTAAAGGCTCAAGGATGGAACAAGTATTTTGACCGTCTTCTAGGTCCAACGTTTCCAATTCTTGTGAAAGAATTCTGGATTCATGCTTCATCCTCCAACCATCAAGTCACATTGTATGTAATGGGGAAGAAGATAGTAATTACTGAAGACCTAATTGCAAGACTGATAGGTTACAATGGTGGTGGCGTAAGGTGTATAGACATGGCTGAAAGATGTGCTGATGTTGCTTCAATTGCAAGAGAAATTTTCACTCTGGGTCTTCCCTCCAGCAAGATAAGGGATCTGAAGGATCATCACAGAATATGGGCTAAGATAATTCTGGGATGCATAAACCACAGGAAGCCAACTAGCTCTCCTGACTACATAAACATTGATCAGCAATTTCTGATTTACTTTATCTCCAAGAAGACTAAGGCAAATCTGGCTCATTTGCTATTCAATCATTTGAGGACCAGTGTTAAGGAGACTAGAGAAGATGAGCGTACCAAAAGGGACTGGATACCCCTTGGAAGACTCATATCAGATATTCTGACAGAGAATAGGCTGATAGAGCATCTAACAGAAGCACAGGAAATCAGCTCTCTAGAGGCAACTGCTGGGAAGCCTTTGAACGCAAAGAATCTGAAAAAGATGAAGATTATTGAGAACATCAAGAAGGAACCCAGTGTTACTTCTTTTGCAACCATCACCTCCAAAAGAATTCCTCTGTATGATTTTCCTATGTTCTCAGAAATTGATTCCAAGCCTGAGATAATCGTCAGATATTTGGATGCGTGCAAGGCAGATGGCACTGCACTAGATTTAAATATTCAGGACTTGCAACAGGCGGCACCAGAAGTTGTGCTGAAGAAGAACAAGAAAAGAAAGGCAGAAGCAGAAGGATCATCCCAGCGGACTCCAAAAGCTGCTAAAAAGAAAGGTAATCCTTCTTCTGTAACTGTTTTAGAATCAATTACTATATCAACATCTGAACCAATACCTACCCAATCAGAAATTCCTACCCCTCAAACTTTTGATGATTTTGACATAGGGTTTGACCCCTCAGAAACTCTAAGTCTTAGAGAAACTCACTCCCTACCTATCAATCCAAATACTTAATCAACTCAACCAGAACTTGCAAAAGTTCTGTCAAATATTGAATCTTTTGACCAAAATATTTCTGCTCCCACACCAGAAAATCCAAACTCTGAAACCACTTCAGAAGCTCCACAACCATATATTCCCCTCTCTCCACAACAAGAAATACCACTACCTCCATCTCCTCTACCATACATTCATCTACCATCTCCACAACCTAAAAAACCACAACCAGAAGTTCAAACTTCTGAAACCCATTAAGCTGAAACGTGTGAACCAGAACCTCATAACATTCAATCCAACCAATCTGAAGAACCCACTTCAGATTCAGATATAATTCCTATTCCAGGTATGACTGAACCTCTGGCCATCCGTATGCCCCTCACCATCCGGGACATCCCACCAATTCCTTATTCTTTGGAATCAACTCCACCAAATTCCCCAACCAGTCCAATAATTATACCAGACTCTCCCACTCCCTCACCAAAGAGCAATCAAGATGACAATGTTAAACTGGTCATTGATCTAACTGTTTTTGAACGCGTTGCTGCCATAACTCACAAAACGGCCATTCCAAAACCAAAACCATTTGAACCCTCACCAGATGTTGGTACTAGTTTATTGACGTTTGAAACAGAAATGCAGAAATGGATAATCTCCTTGAAGCAAGCTAGTCTAGAGATGATTAACCATGCTGCTTCAGATTATCTTTGGACAAGTTTCAGGAAATGGCTATACTCTTAAACTCATAAGCTCCAAGAACAGAGATATGATCAATTTCAACATAATTTCAGTAATCTGCTAAAGGTATTTGAAGACCAAGTTCTTAGCCAACTGCTCAAGAAAGACATTCTCCCTCTGGACAATGCTCCCTGGTCAGAACATCGTCCATCAGACAAAGTTCAACCAGAGTCAGAAGGTCTCACTCTGACTGCTGCTCCAGATGAGATAATTCTTGCGGAGGAATTGGTTCAAAAAGATCACGTTGCAGAATGCTCTGAGAAGCATCCAGTTACTAATGGATAAACTGAAGAGAGCGGATATTGTTATTCAGGAAAGGATGGATAAACAGGATGATACAATTCAAGAAATCAAGAGCATGTTAAGCAAACAAGAGGAAACCAACACCCAGATCAAGGGCTTGTTGGAAGCTTTGTTCACATGCCTTCCTCCTCCCTCTTAGATTTCTCTTTTAAAATCTGTTTATCTGTAATATTTATTCTACATTGCTGCTGTTCTGAACTTCTTATCATTGCTTCATATTTTTAATATAACTCCTTTTTAGCTCTGATTATATGTTCTTTTTGATAACTGGAAAAAAGGGGGAGAAAGAATAAGATATTTCAATAATGGTTTACTGAGACATAAGTCTGAAACATTCTGATCTACTTAATTTCTTTCTTCTAAAAAGCTTGAACAGGTACAAAACTCTGATGAAAGACACACTATAAATTCTGATTCTCAAAGACTCATGGAATTAAAGGGAAGAAATCAACTCAGGGGGAGTTTTTCTTCTTAATTCTACTTTTTATTCTTTATTCTCTAATTGAAAAATCTGGTTTTTGTCATCATCAAAAAGGGGGAGATTGTTAGAACATAGTTTGATTCTACAACCCTTGATTAGAGTTTTGATGATAACAAAATACAAAGAATAAATAAATACAAAAAATATATACAAAGAACAAATATGCTCCTTAAAAATATGTTCTATGTATGCAGAAGTTCTGATGGGATCAGCATCAGAAGATAAGCAATAAAGTATTACACACTGAAAGCAAAACAGGTTTTACGCCGAAGTTTGATGACCAGAATCTGCGCCTAAACAAGTACACTCTGACTCTGAACAAAGACATCTCAGCCAAGTCATCAACACTCTGAAGCGTTATCAGTGGTTAAAGCAAAGAAGACTCTGAAGTGTTATTAATTATTCAAGACAGAATTAAATGCCAACGGCTTTCTTCATACAAGATCTTCTACAAAAGGAAAGTGTGTTATTAACATTAAACTTGCTTTATGAACAACGTCTCTGCCTTGCCTATATAAACAAGTCTACTTGTGAAAGAAGCACGTACGTACACACACACATCAATTTGCAGAGAATTCCAAACCACGCATATTCAAGCTCTAGCAAATTTATTCTATTCTAAGCTTAACCTGTGTAATTATCACAGTTGTGATATACTGTTTTGTTAAAAAACAACAACACATTCTTGTTCAATTATTTGTAAAAGATTTCCTTGAGATTAACCGGTTTGTGGTTGTACTCAAGAAGACTTTAACAATTGTTAAAGTAGCTATTTTAATCCTTTGAGATTAGTGGATTGAGACCTCGTTGGAGAGAGGCGAAATCACCTTGACGGGTGGACTGGAGTAGTTTGAGATCAAACGAACCAGGATAAAAATACTGTGTCATTAAGTTGTTTTGATCTAAGTTTTTCAATTCAACCCCCCCCCCCTTCTTGTGTTTTTCACATCTTTATACCATTCCCCAAGCTCGTATGAACCTCTGGCGTTACCCTTGAACATCATCCTCATAGTTAAACACAACGCCCTGGATAAGCATCTCGTGAGGACCATCCCTTCGAGCGTAACCGAATCGGCACAGAGCCAGAGAAGGATTATAGGTTATGCCTCCTCTAATGCCAAGTAGTGGGACATTATGGAATTCCTCATAGCGGTCAATAATAGAAATATCTCCCATAGATCGGGAATACCAGAGAATATTCGTGTGAGAAAGTGACATTATCCTTTACGACCAGCCCAAACCTTCTTCATTCTTCAGTACTGTTTTAGGGAGGTGAGAAATAAACCACCTCGAAAGCAATGGCACACAGCACATAAGAATCCATCTTTTCTTTGTGGTGCGAGTGTGGAAGGTATGTAAGATATCTCAGAGTAAAGTGGGCACAGGGTTGCGAGAAAGGAAGACCTTGATAGCATTCATATCTATGAGTAAGTCTGGGTTAGGGAACAATAATAACCCATAGATGAGAAGGGCCAAGACTTACTCAAAAGCCTGGAAGTCCAAATAATCCCAAAACAACTGAGCCTTCTCTATTAGGAACTTGGCTAGAAAATCCTTAACTCCGCTTCTTATTTCCCAGTTAGATACAACACCGGACCATTTCAGGTGTAAAGCTATTGCAATGATCTCTGGCTTTGGAGCTTCTTCCAAACCGGTGAAAGTCACTGATCTAAAATAGGTATACCCAATATCTGAGTGAACTCTTCCATGGTGGGTACCAACTGATAGTCTAGAAAGGTGAAGCAATGGTGCTTAGGGTCAAAGAATTGAAAGAGCACACTCATAATATTCTCATCAAAACCTTAGGTAACCAGATTGATGAATCGACCATAGTTCTTGGTAAATGAAGAAGTCTCAGAAACCCTGGATACTAGCTCTTTGAGTTGAAGAGGTATTCTCACAAAGCTGATTCAGATGGTATTTCTACGAGCGAAAGCCATGATCTGTAAAACAGAAAAAAGATAAATCCCCCTAATACTTGAAATGGTTAGTGTAATGAAGAATGAATGTTTATGATGCATGATATCATGTTTAAGCAAATTAATCACACACAAGCAAAGCACATAAGACCTTAGGTTTAGGCTTGCATAGGGTTTATAGGTAAATACCCTCTTGAAGTTTAGTTGGTTTCAAACATGTCCTAGAAATAGTTATCGGGTTCTAAGGAGTCTCAATATCACTAATCTTTCTTTATCAGTATTATTTCAGTTTAGCAATATTTTCTTGCGATAGAAACATCCTGAAAGTCCGATCTCAATGAGTGTATTATCGAGTATCAACCTATTCCCAGCTTTACACCTAGGCCGACTATCTCACTACTTTCTAATGGCCAAGTTTGTTCAACTAAGGTTCTAAGGTTCGTTAGTGCTTCACGACACCACGCGGCGGCCCCGTATTCTCCTCGATTCAACACAAGGGATACCGGTACCAACCAAAGTGTCACACCAACACAGCTATCACTTCAACCATAACGGTCTACACCGTATAGTCTCCACGATCTATTGTTGTTTACCTAAAAAGATGCCCCAGATCCGGGTATAGGATCTTTACAAGAATACCCCAACAAACCCTCAAAGATAAAGCAGTCAAAGGAAACAAAGAAAGCAATTTTAAAATGATATAGACTCTAAGGTAAACCCCACTTTATAATTATCCCCAGCAGAGTCTCCAGTTCTGTGATACGGTGGCAAAACCGACTGTTAGTAATGGTTTTGCATTTTGTATTCGCAAATGTGAGGTAAGCAAGAGTCGCCACCGACTTTTCTTTTATCCAACAAAGGAAAGGGTGAAAAGAACAGAAAAGACATTTTTTCGAGATTTTCTGAGTAAGGGGGGTAGATTATGGAAAGGGAAGGTGTTAGCACCCTTTCCATCCATGGTTTTCCATGGGCTCTTAGGTACTTGCTCATCTTTTGCAAATTGCTTGTGTCGGTGTGGTTTTAAAAGCTTTTAAAATGCCTTAGTACGGCGATTCACTTTATGGTAACTCTTGTATCAGTCCTCAAGAGTGTGATAAAGCATTTTGAAAACTTTGTTTGAAAAGTGTTTGAAAGTGTGGTGTGTAAAAATAATTGTTTTGAGCAAGCATCTAAGAACTTATCTACTTATACTCGAAAAGGTCATTCTTTTCTCCCTATCCTTTAGACAGTGCTATCCTACTATTAGTGAGTAGGTAGCCCTAATCGTTGGATGTTTGAGGGACTATCAAAATGGGCGTACAGTCACTAAGGCAATATGGCAAGATCTCTTAGTAACTGTCTTAAAGCCCTAAGATCACTTTTATACCGAGGCAACAGTCGAGAGGGTCATCGAGGGACTAGTGATCTCTAGACTTAAGGACAACCACTAAGAATTCTCACGTTTCAAGAATTGTGACTGTATTCGAAGGCAACCAAAATGGGAGATACCCTAGGGGTGAGCATGTGCAAGTGTGCTTGATTCTGTTCATTTATCTTGCGCATTTAGTGATCTACAGATTGATTGATTAATCATGCATGCCTAGGTTGCTAACAATTATATACAAGCATACAGAATATAAAAGCGAGAAAATAAAGGGTCCTACGCTATTATAGGGATTTGGTGTAGCTACATAAAGAATGACTGAAAGTAAAAATGCGAAATTGAAAAACCCTAATTAAGCTATTACAAACCGGGCGCAGTTACATCAATAATAAAAATAATCGTACGACAAAATAATGATGCACGAGAATTAACTGGATAAAAGTTCAAAAACCCTAAAAAAATTAATTTGATTATTAAAAATATTTTTGGGATTTTATGAAAAAAGAATTGAATTTTGACCTAACTTTTTTCTAATTAATTTTAATTAATGAAAACCAATTAAAGTTTATGAAATTAATTAATTTGCAAAAAATTAATTTAATAAAAAAACTAAGTTCTATTTTTTTGTGATTATTTTCTGATTAAAAAAATGATTTGAAATAAAAAACAATTGAAGTAATTAGATAACAAAATAGAATTAAATAAAAGAGAAAAGAATAGGCCTGAGGGGTGTAAACCCAAATTGGAGGGTTGCATGCTGATGTTCTGTCTAAAGCCCACTCCAAATGGCCCATAGCTGCGTGTGATTCAGTGTGGCTGCGCTAGGAGAGTCTATCATGGGGAGCTTCATTGGAAGCGTTAGATCTGGTGCTGATTGATCTGATGGTGATGATGATGAGGCCTATGGTGAGCGTGCTTGGTGTGGAACCACTGGATCTCAATGAATAAATTTGGAAAATAGAAAACGTTGGACTGGGATTGGAACCCAGGTCCCCTTGGTTACCAGCCTCGCCTTTACCACTGCGCCACATGGTCATTCATTATATAAAACAAGAATAATATATTATATTTAATAATCAGTAGTAATAACAAAAACGCGTGCAAAATTCAAATGACACAACCAGGCTTTGACATGCAATCATCTTCCCCAAGGGACTGTCATTTTAGGCAAAGGGTTTTTACCTACGGACAATGATGTAGCTATAAACCTGCATATCTCCAAAATAACAACCATGCAATATAAATTTGATCCAAGTATATAGATCAACTGGGTTTGATCTCGTTAGTATAATGGTACTCTTCTTTTGCCCTGAAATAAAAAACCCTAAAACGGACCTTGAAATCCTAACAATGGCATTCAGTCAAATATGCATCAAAACACACGATTAATCATGCAAACATGTTCCAAATGGTCATACAAACATGAATGCATACTTAAAATTCGTTTATCATGCGTAAATCATCAAAATCAAATTCAAGAAAAGTCTGTAAACAGTGGTTCTGTTTGGGGCGTTTCTGGGAGTGTTGAGGCGTGAGAATGGTCCATGTAGCTTCCAAATAGGCCGAGGAATGGATTACAAACCTTCAAAGTCCTTGAATCTCCCTATAAATCAAAATTCGATCACCACTTTTTGTCCAAATATTTGAGTTTTTTTGTGAGTGTTATACATGACCAATCCTTCTTTTTATGGTCTGGAAATGTTATGCATATATAGTAGAACGAATTAGGTTAATAAAACTGAATTAAATCTTGAAGATTGAGTGAGAAAAGATCTGATTTGTGTCTTGTATTTTTTGTTTCTAAAATAGGCCAAATCTTGTTATTTTTATTCCAATCACCACTTGCACGAAATCCTTGATTTGCCAACTGATTATAGACTCATCATGTGCTCATAAAATCAAATCTTGGATTTTATTTTATTATTCCACTATTTTATTTGATTTATTTTGATTTTAATGAATAAAAAAATCAAAACAAATAATAAAAATAATGAAATAATACATGTGTAAGCTCAGGGGTTGTGGTTCATGTTAGGAACAAGTTTCAATCATGAAAACATGGGCCCATTTGGAAAAGAAAAATCAAGTTTGGTCATTATTTGCTTCATGCACTTTTCCAAAAATGGTCAACTTTAGCAATGCATATCTCTCTCATTTTTAACCCTAAGATGGTGTTCTTGGACTTTTTAGCAAGATTAGGATGTCCTCTAAACAATCCTTTTGATTTTATCTCAATTGGATCTTCTATGTTCATGTAAGGAGCTTTGACCCAAAAGGTGTTTTTGTTGACTTTTTAAATGGACCTATAATGTCTAAGCTTATATCTTTTGATTGAGGAATTTCATGAACTTGATGGCTGAAGAGGAGTTGTAGGGAATTAGATTCTCTTCAAAATGAGCCTTGGTTGAAAAATTTCTGATAAAGCATGAGAAAGTTATGCCTGGTCAAAGTTTGGTTGACTTTCCCTATAGAAACCCTAATTTGCCATTTTTGACTTTTGATGAGTTAGGAGCATTTCTTGAGGAATCATGACCAACCCTTGATCAAATGATGGATAATACTTCAAAATATTGATATTGACCAAAAATCTTGAAGTTTGACTGTATTTGGGCCACAGTTGACTTTTGACCTAGTGTAGTTGATTTTCCAATACTTGAGCAGTTGACTGAGAAAACTTGTTGTTCAAGGCATGAAATTTGGCATGGATGATCTTGAGGACATATTAGGACAATGGATAACATTTGGGATCCTTTGTACTCACACATCTTGCTTAGGAGGGAAACCCTAGTTTGAGGCTTATTGTCTTAGGAGGAGAATTTGTCTGGTTAATTCTTGGTCATCCTAGGACAAGTTGGAGACCTCAATAGGCATGTGTTGAGTGAAATGAGAGGGAAAATTTTGGGGTACAACAATATGCCCACCTTGAATTAGGATTTCGATGGGGAGAGGGAGTATTAGGGTTCTAAGGAGGATCCTTAAATGTAATCAGCTTTGCCTTTAACATGTTTTGCAATGCTTGAGACAATGACATGTTGATTCTGGTGAGCTGTCTTCTGGGTGCATCCTGCCTACGCTGGTTGTTCTATTGATGTTGTTGTACTAGTGCATGATTAGAGATTAGAAATTCCCCTACAGATTGGTTATGTTCACTCTTGTTATGATCATTTTGGTTGTACACAGCACTGGATTCTTTCTTATCATTGTATGACTTCTTCGCAGTATTCGAAGATGTAACCACCTGAATTTTACCACTTCTGATTCCATTCTCAACATGCTCCCCGGTCAATATCAGTTCAGTGAAACCGGCTGAAGAACTTTCAAGTAAGTGATTATATAAAGGACCTGTTAGCATACTCATGAGCATGTCAACCAATTCCCTATCAGCCACAGAAGGTTGAACCCTGCCTGCAAGATCTCTCCATTTATGTGCGTACTCTTTAAAGCCTTCCTCAGAGCCCATGGACATACCCTATAGTTGTATTTGGGTTGGTGCCAAATAAGAATTATATTGATACTGTCTATAGAAATCTGCATCCAAATCTTCCCAGGTATGGATATTGGTACCTTCGAGTTGATAATACCATTCCATTTATGTTCTAGACAGGCTCTCTCAAAAGAAATGCAACCATAATTTATTGTCAGCAGTGTGTGGTTAAATTTTTTGAACATATGATCTCAAATGAAGCTTCGGGCAAGAAACTCCATCATACTTAGCAAAGGTAGGAGTTTTGAACTTAGGAGGAATAACGACTCCTGAGACTAAACCCAATTCTTTAAAGTTCAAGCCAGGCGCCTTCTGGATCTCCATAGCTTTTAGACGCCCTTCTAATAGCTTATACTTCTCGTCAGCAGGGGGATATTGTTCATCCAAATAATCCTCTTCTTCTCCAGCAAAATATTTATCAGATCCATGATTGCTTTTTTCATTTTTAACATCTTACCATCTTTATCCCATTCGTCATCTTCGTCTAATAGGATATTAAGATCTTGAGCTCACTTGACTGGACCTCTGAACCTTTTCCCCATGTTAAGGATTTCGATTGGTTTCTTTGTCTTCTTCTTGTTGTTTTTGTTGACGAGCACCTTCAGTTCTTCTTGCCCTCTGGCTAAGTTTAGGAACATCTCTTGGAACAGAGCATTCTGAGCCTGGAGTTCTTTTACTCTCCGTTTGAGATCCATTTCTGCTTAAATAAACAACGAGAAGATGAGAAATCTATCTTAGAAACCTGTTATGAAATGATATGTATGTCATGTATATGCATATGCAATGTTTTCAAGGACCTCGTTGGATTTAAATTTGTTAATAAAAAGGAAATTGGAACAAACATTCTTATTAGTAAGGTCAAATTATAACAAAAAAGGGTTACAAAGAAGAAAATTATGACTCAAGTCTCCCATGGATGCTTCCTCTTTGTATTGACATATGCATTAAGGTTCTGCTCTTCGCGAAGTCGTTTTTCAGCTTCAACACTTTCTTCTCACTAGCATATAACTGAGTCTTAAAGGTGTCCCTTTCTTCTTTCAGTTGAATGCAAGACTTTTGTAGCTCTTCAAGGTCAGTAGGCATATCTGGTTGAAAGATGGTGTGAGGAATATCTCCTTCAACAACAGGCTCCATAATCACTGGTAGGACAACATGATATGGAATTATAAGATCTTGAGCACGAGATCACACCCATCTGAGGTAGGGCTCCCAGGGGGTGGAGTTTTTGTGTCCCAAAGTCTTGCTATCTATCTTATTCACCATGCCCAAGCACATATAAACTTTTGACGGTAACTTTGAGGATCATTCTCGTAATCGAATATAATACCATGGATAAACATATCATGAGGACCGTCTCTTTAAGAATAACCAAATTGATGTAGATCTAGAGAAGGGTTGTAAGTAATATCTCCCTTTATGCCAAGGGTGGCACATTATGGAATTCCCCACAGCGGTCAATAATAGTGATATCCTTCTGGGATCGGGAACACCAATTAATATCTGAATGAGAGAAGGATATCATCCTTCGAGACCACCTCAAACCTTGTTCATTCTTCATCACTGATCGGGGAAGGTGCAAAATAAACCACCTAGATAGTAAAGGTATGCAACACATGACAATCCCTCGCTTTCTCGTAGTACGAGTGTGAAGTGAGCGCAGAATATCTCCAAGCAAAGTAGGCACAGGATTATGAGTTAGAAATATTTTGATGATGTTCACATCTATGAATTGGTCTGGATTAGGGAATAGTACCAAACCGTAGATCAACAGGGATAAGATTTCCTCAAAAGCATGAAAACTCATAGCATCTAGAAACAACTGAGCCTTCTCTATCATAAATTTAGCAAGAAGACCTTTAATTCCACTTCTTGTTTCCCAATTAGACACAATGTCTGACCGCTTCAGATGTAAGGTTGCTGCAATATCTCCAGGTCTTGGAAATTTCTCTAAACCGGTGAAAGGTGTCTGATCAAGAACAGGTACTCCAAGTAGCTTAGAGAACTCTTCCATTGTGGGTACCAACTGATAATCTAGGAAGGTAAAACAGTTATGCTTAGGATTAAAGAACTGGAACATAACACTCATCATATCTTCTTTAAAACCCGAGGTAACCAAACTGAGTAGATAACCATGCCTCTTGGTGAATTGGGAGTTTTCAGGAACCTTTGAGACTAACTCTTTAAGTTTGGAAGGTATCTTTACAAAGTTGATTCAGATAGTATTTCTACGAGCGGACGCCATAACCTGCAAAAAACAACAAAGATAAATCCCTAGGTCCTTGAAATGGTTAGGGAAAATGTTATGTTATGATGATATGATGCTATGATGTTATATTCATGTTCAATGAGTAGCAAACACAAACAAGTCATACAGGAGCCTTAGGTTTAAAGTATTACATGACGTCCATAGGTAAATACCCTTCCCCACTAGAGTTAAGTTGGCTCAACCTATCCTAAAATAGTAACCGGGTTCTAGGAATCTCATATCATGGATCTTTCTCGCAGGCTTTATTTTAGCACGACAACTGGCTTGCCACCAAAACATCCTAGAAGTCGAATCTCAATGAGCGTAGCTTCGAGTATCAACCAACTTTGGACTGCACCAAAGTCGGCTATCTCACTACTTTCTAATGGACAAGATGGGTCAATTAAGGTTCTAAAAGTAAGTTAACATTAACGGCACCACGCAGTAGCCTAATGTTATCCTTGATTGACTCAAGGAACATCAGTACAAACCAAAGTGTCACACTAACTGTAGCCATCATGTTAACCATATCGGTCTACGTCGTACAATCTTTATGATCTATTACTACTTACATAAGGAATTCCTAGATCCGGGTGTAGGATCTTACAAGCAATAATACCCAAACAAGCCCTTACAGTAAAGAAAACAATTCAAATAATTAAATCAAGTAAAAGTGATATAAACTCTAAGGTAACCACTATTTTTTAAGTAACTCCCCAACAGAGTCACCGATTCTGTCATACGGTGGGAGAATTGACTTTTTTGGTTTTATCCAAATGTGCAGATAGCAAGAGTCGCCACCGACTTTTCTTTTATCCAATATTTAGGAAAGGTGAAAATAACAGGAAAGACCTTTGATAGATTTTGAGTTCGGGGGGTAAGTTATGAAAAGGGAAGGTGTTATCACCTTTTTCATCTATAGTTATCTACGGGCTCTTAATTGCTTTGTCACTTTGAAAACTTGCTTTGTGTGTGTGTGTGATTTGTTTGAAAATATTTTGAAATTCCAATGTAAGTTTAACTTTGTAATTATTCTTGTATCAGTCCTCAAGAATGTATACAAAGTGTTTTTTTGAAAATATTTGTTTGGAAAGTAGTGTGAAAAATGTATTGTTTGTGAGAAAAGTTTGTGAGCAAGCAATTAGGAGTTCTCACCCACTAAAATCTTTCTTATTATTTTTCTTCTCCTTTAGAGATAGTAATATCAATACCATTAGTTGGTAGGTAATCTCATCTATTGGATGTGAAGGGACAAGCGTAGGGTCATCGTATGGTCATTGAAGGAAACATATAAGGATACTTTAGCAATTGTATCGAAGGGACTATCATCATTTTGCTCGTAGGGTCATTGAAGGGACTAGATCATTTCGTAGGCAGCTCGAAGGGTCATCGAGTGATTATGATCTTTATTCGAAAGGGATAATTATGATTTGATCGAGGTTTTTGTTGTACCCCAATTTCCCCCCCTAAGATCCATTCATCATATCATATCAATTCAATCACAACAAGATCACATTAGGGTTTGGTTCTTATGCCTATCTTTAGCTTTTGCTCTAGGAGGAATCACCAAGCACCTTGACTTGTATTTTATGATCATCTATGTTTTGTATTGATTATCCTTTAACTAATAAATACAATGAGTGTTTGCCCCAATTATTGATGTTGTAGGTAAAATCACAATACACTCCATCAAGATTGATCTAGGGATTCATGAGTTCATTTATGTTCCTTCCTCAATAAAGCTTCATTGAGATTCAAGCCTCATTATTAAAGATGTTTTCAAGTAATTTCATGACAAATTCTTTTATGATTCATCATGCCTCAAGTTGTCAAATTTAGTTCAAAAGTACAAGGGTTGATTGAAGAAGTTTGACTCAATTGGATAAGTCTTTGATTTCAATGATCACAAGTACATATCTCTTTAAATTCTCAAGTTTTGGAAGTAGTTTTGGTTGCTATGGTTTCTCCTTATTATCCTCAAAAACTTATATTCACATGATAAGGGTATTTGTGCAAGAAGGTTGGTCAAAATTGCAAAGGTTTCCCAAGGCATTTTATTGCTCTAGGAGTTAGGGTTTTGAACTTCAAAGGGGTATATCTTGCTCATGTTTTGGTATTTTTGAATGATTCCAAATACATCCTTCTCTTCAAATGGTTACTAACAAATCACTTCAAAAGTTTCAAAGAAATTTTGTGTGGAAGAAACTTGATGATGAAGAAAGATTACAAGTCCTCCAGATGAACCCTCAAATTCCCTTATGTGACTTCAAATGATCATAACTTGACCGATTTTTATCACCTTGAACCCATTATTTCTCTATAATGATCTTGAAGATGTGAACTTCAACCTTTCTTTTATGTGCAAAGTGTGAAAATAGATGGAAGATGCCCTAAGGATGCAAAAGATTATAGGCCATTTCATGTATTTTTGCCAACTTCAACAAGTCACAACTCTCCCAATTTTTGAAGATTTTGAATGGTTCAAGTTTCAAAATTTCATTAAAGAGATCTACTTCATGCCATCTTTTTTGGTAAAGATAAAATTATCAAGTGGAAATCCATGTTTGGATGCAAGACATTACAAGTCATTTTTGAAGAAAAACTTAGAAATTCTCTAAGTATAGAAAGTCAACCTTTTTTTCTCAACGTTGATTCATTACAATTTTTAGCTCAAGCATCCATTTGATCCCATTCTTTTCACATTGTAAAGTTTGTAATCTCATCTTTCCAATACAACAAGAATCATGTCTTGAGATGCCCTGGATCATGCACACCATTGATTTGAATTTTGTAACTTGAAACTAAAGTTTCACCAGAAGGCCAAATTTGAAGTTCATGTTGTAGCTTCTAAAAATCAAATTAGCATGCATTTTTTGTCTAAACATGTTTAACTAACTTTCCAAAGTGTATTAGATCCTTAAAACACAAGGATTGGATGAGTTTTGATGGAAAACAGATTACACTTTGCTCATGTATCAGATTCACACTATTTCCCTCAAAACTTCACCATTTCATACGCTTGAGCATCCCATTTGATTCCCTATAAAATAGAGGGTCATCCCTTATTCATTTCCTCAAGCTTAGAAAGCCAGAATCACCTATCAAACTCTCTCTTGAACTCAATTTTTTGTAACTTTGAATTTGTTCTTACAACTTTTCTCAATCATTTTTCTTTGTCAATTCACCTTCCTTGAACCTCACTGAAGCTAACAGAAGAAGAATTAAGCTCTAAAACTCCCTGAATCGTGCTAGCCAAGTCCAGTTTCAGAACTCTGCAACTTAACTTCAATAGGTAGATTCCTTCACCAATTCTCTCAAACTTTGATACTATTGGGAAGTGTGATACGGTGGGACAACTGACTTGGGTGTTTTGTGTTTGGTCGTAAATGTTACGGTTAGCAAGAGTCGCCACTGACTTTTCTTTTATCCAAAAGGAAAGGTGAAAAAGCCCAGGAAATACCATTGAGATTATGAAAAGGGAAGGAATTAGCACCCTTTTCATCCATGGTTTTCCATGGGATCTTAGTTACTTGCTAGATCACTTGCTTTTTGTTTGAAAATTGTGCTTGGTGTGGGTTTTGAAAGTATTTTGAAAATGTAACTTTGTAATGATTCTCGTTTCTATAAGAACGCATACAAAGTGTTTGTTTCGAAAATGTTTCAAAAAAAGTTTTTGTGGGATGTGTTTTTGAAAGTGATTTTGAAAAGGTTTCTTTGTAATGATTCTTGTCTCTATAAGAACGCATACAAAGTGTTATCTTTTGAAAATGTTTCAAAGTGAGAGTGTTGGTGTATAGAGTGTTTTTGTTGTGAGCAAGAAAGCAACTAGGAGCGAACCTACCTACTCAAAAGTTCTTAGATGTTATTTTCCTCCTCCTTTAGGTGTTGTTATCTTACCATTGATTTGGTGAGAATCCCCATCGTTGGATGTGAAGGGAAAGGCGTGGGTCATCGTATAGTCATAGAAGGTAACCTATGGATGTTTTAGCAATGTCATTTAGGGACTAGATCATTTACCGAAAGCAACATCGAGGGTCATCGAGGGACTATGATCTTTTATCGAGGGTCTTTGCTAAAATGCCCATGTTCGAGGGACATGACTATTTTTTCCGATAGGCAACAAGTGAGATTACCCTAAGGTGTTCATATGTGCAAAGTGTGTTTGATTGCATGCATTTTTTATCTTGATTAGGGTTCTCTATTTGTTGATTTCATGTCTTGCCATACACACCCTAATTACTAGCAATATATGAAACCAATAAAAAGTGTGGAAAGTAAATATCCTACGCTATTACAATCATTAGGGGGATGGGGTGTACATATTTACAAATGGGGGTTTGCAAATAAAATTAAATCCTAAGTTACTATTACAACCACATTGAATGGATAAGAATGTACAAGAAAATGTGAAATGAACTTGTTTTGTTTCAGAAAAGAGATAAGTTTTGTTTAAGAAAATATTTTTGATCTTTTTGTTTTAAGAAATAAAATAAAGCATGTAAAATGTAAAATATTTTTGGTGTTTTTGATTAGTGAAATAAGAAGTGATAGCAAAAATAGTAAGGAAAAATAAAATAGAATCAGCGCATTGCTGACTAAAAGAGATCAGAAGTTCTGACTCAGGCGTGCTGCAAAACAGAGATCATATTAGTAGAAATAGGTAAAGTCAGAAGTTCTGGGTCCGCTGGGAACAAAGAAGATTTCAGAAGTTCTGATACCACTGGCAGAACTTAGTCTCCCTCTCCATGCTAGTCAAAACATCTGCAACTTAGTCATTTCTCAACATAACAAAAGATGCGCATATAACTGTTATGACAGGTTTCATAGAGATATCAGAACTATAAATCAGAAGCAAGCATGAATTTTATAATCCTAATTTCCTTAAGAAGTTCTGAACTAATTTAATCCCTACTTAGGCATACAAATACGTGAAACCTCAGAATACGTACAGCATCAGAAACATGATGTCTACATTGTATTTTTGAACATGCAAATCTGATAATGCCTAAGTAATATGATGAGAGTCAGCATAAGCTTACCTTGGAGCTGGAAAACACTCTGAGCTGGAGTCTGGTTCTGAACTCTGGTGATGTTCTGAATAGCTTCTTCACGTACTTAGTAGGCTGGAAGCTTTCAACTTGGGCTATGAATGATTAGAGAAATTCTGGAACAATCAAGGGGGAAAAGTCTGACTTCTTGAGGTGGATATGGATGGAGAGTGCGTTACAGTCTGAACTCAGGAGTTATGATAGCTTCTGATATGTGAATCAGAAACTGTATGGACGGTTTTGGTCAAGAAACACTTGAGAAAAAAGGAGTTTGAATCCAAGAAATCAAAAGTTAACAAGTTTTTGTATTTTGTGTTTGCAGTTTTGGATTCTTGGAATTTTGGCTGGGGTTCAAGACTTTTTCTTTCTCAATTTTTCACCCTTTTTACAGTTGCCAATGGCTTTCAATTTATAGGCAAAGATCTTGTAGCTTGGAGAGTACAAGGGGCACCAGCATCATAAGTTAGGCGCTGACATGCTCTTGAAGTAAGTTCAAATAGGTATGGTGGTTATTAGTTTTAGTAGCGCCTAAGCTGGATTTGTAAGCAGGAATTAAGGAAAGGTAACCTCAAAAGCAAAAGCAACGTATGGGCCCAACACACTTTTGTATAAGAGTTTGCTTTTCCAAGACAGTAAAGGTATTTCTATGCCAAACATGGGGAAATCTTTTGGATAAAGACTCAAAAGTGTTAAATGATGATGAGATTTATCAAACCAGAAATCCTGCAATGTGAGATTTTGCATCACTGCTTAATTCTGGGTCAGAGGTTCAGCTTCAGCATAATTTAGAATAAACATCCAACTTCTGATCTTTGTATGTCCTTGCTCCAGCATGTTCTGAAGGAGCTCTCAGACTTTCCAGGAATCTTGAAACACGCTTTGTAAACCTTTTTGAACTAACCTTGCAAACTCTGACTGAATCTTTGTGAAAATTGGCCCAGAAGTTGTAACCAAACTTTGTCTTGGAACTATCCAGAATTTGCTGAGTGCTTTAGTTTCATGGACATGTCTTTGAATATTTATAATTTGAAATTCCAGCATTTCCAGGAGAAGTTTTGTTCTGAAATATTTTAGATCTTATTGAAATCTATAAATTTTGTGCCAAAAGTTCTTCCAGAATCAGCTCGCATCATGGTGATAATCTGATCAGAAGTTCTGAGCTTGTCATATTTCTTAAACACTTAGAAAAATTCTAAGTATTTAGAATTTTGACTTTTGAATTTCTTGATGAAACAAACTTCATATTTCAACATGTCTTGATGAAATATGGTCCTTGAAATTTGATTTTGATCCAAAAGTCAAAGTTTGACTTTTCTGTATGCAAATGACCATTTTGCCCTTGTGAATGACTTTCTTGAAAAATTTGTAATCCAAAGCTTGAAATTGGATGGAAGCAAACCTGAGGGTTCAGGGTGATCCTTTGAGAAATGAGAGGGAAAATTTTGGGGTACAACAGCTGCCCCTGTTCAATCTTCTTAAACCTGAAGAGTTAGATTGGCAGATCTGCCATTCGTGACTTGAAGGTGGAAGATGATTGAACACTTGAGTGCCCAGAAATTTGCACTCGATGATGTTGTGGTTGATTGTATAGGGAATGGGCTTAAAGATGCCATTTGGATAAATGATGGACAGTTGTTGGAGATGGGCTTATAGATGCCATCCAGAGGTGATTGTATCTGGACTGTATTTGAGTGACAGAATGACATCCGTATCTTGATTGTATTTGAATGAGTGATAGAATGACATCTGAATCTGGATCATATCTGAACTGTATCTGAAATTTGAATGTGAATAAGTATCATAATGATATCCGTGTCTGGAGCGTATCTGAACTGTATCTGAAAGCTTAGTTTGAATGAGTATCAGAATGGCATCCGTGTCTGGAGCGTATCTGAACTGTATCAAAGGTTGAAATCTGAATGAGTATCAGAATGGCATCCGTGTCTGGAGCGTATCTGAACTGTATCTGAAAGCTGTTTTTGAATGAGTATCAGGATGGCATCCGTATCTGGTGCGTATCTGAACTATATCAAAAGTTGAAATCTGAATGAGTATCAAAATGACATCCGTGTCTGGAGCATATCTGAACTATATCAAAATTTGAAATCTGAATGAGTATCAGAATGGCATCCATGTGTTGAGTGTATCTGAAATGTATCTGAAAGCTGTCTTTGAATGAGTATCAGGATGGCATCCGTATCTGGTGCGTATCTAAACTGTATCAAAAGTTGAAATTTGAATGAGTATCAGAATGGCATCCGTGTATGGAGCATATTTGAACTGTATCAAAAGTTGAAATTTGAATGAGTATCAGAGTGGCATCTGTGTCTGGAGCGTATCTGAACTGTATCTGAAAGTTGTATTTGAATGAGTATCAGGATGGAATCCGTATCTGGTGCGTATTTGAACTGTATCAAAAGTTGAAATCTGAATGAGTATCAGAATGGCATCCGGGTCTAGAGCGTATCTAAAATGTATCAAAAGTTAAAATCTGAATGAGTATCAGAATGGCATCCGTGTCTGGAGTGTATCTGAATTGTATCTGAAAGTTGTCTTTGAATGAGTATCAGGATGGCATCCGTATCTGGTGCGTATCTGAACTCTATCAAAAGTTGAAATATGAATGAATATCAGAATGGCATCCGTGTCTGGAGCGTATCTGAACTGTATCAAAAGTTGAAATCTGAATGAGTATCAGAATGGCATCCGTGTCTGGAGCGTATCTGAACTGTATCTAAAGTTGAAATCTGAATGAGTATCAGAATGACATCCGTGTATAGAGCTTATCTGAACTGTATCTGAAAACTTTGAACATTTGTTAATGGTAGTTGTTAACCTTATCCTAAAAAGGGTAAAATGTTAGCTAAAATGCAAAGTCATGTTGTATGAAATGCATAGTATAATGCATTTGTGTTATCAATGTTTATGATATATGGATGCAATGTATGTGTATGTGAGTTGATTCTGCAGTACTGCTATTGGATTGAGGAAAATAAATCCCTGTCCGCTGTTGAGGATATGAAGTATAAGTCTTCATGTTGTGAAGTTGAAGTGCTGATGAATTTCTCCTTATAGAAATAAACTATGTTGTAAGGGGAATGTCGTGTACTGTTTGTAAAACCCTATTGGGGAATCCTTAGAAATTTGACGACTTCTACTGGGGATTTGATAGCTGGGAGCTTTTTTCCACTGGGGATTAAACTGCATACTGCGGGGATTATGGAAATAGCATAGAGAGATTTCCCTACCTCTTAAAGCCATAAGTGATTGTCTATCTATTTTGTTTATTTGTACACAGTAATTATGTTCAAATGCATATGTTCAAAAATAAATCATTGGACATTTTTGTAAACAAAACACAAAAGTAAAGAAAAACAGATAGTTTTGCACTTTCAAAGGGATATCTTTGTATTGACTTTGAGTAAGTATTTGTACAATGAGACAAGCATTCTAGTAAGAGAATGTTGTCGTAAAAACTGAAAATTTTGATACAAAGAAAAGATAGCTATGTGCAATAATCCCATGGGGGTCCCATTTTGCTATAGTCGTTGTATCTCCGAGCATCTTGTTTGTTTATTTCCTTGTCCGAAGCTGATTGAATTGATCAGAACCTCTGAGTTTGTCAGTTGAAGCCAAAGGTTGTTCGTAAGGTGATCCAATGGGACATAGTCATACGATTTAATTCCCTAACTTTTGCCTAGACCACCCTTTCGGGTTTTCGGTCCACCGGGAAACCCTTTTATTCCCAAGTCGCCCTTTCAGGTTTTCAACTTGGCAGGTGTACAGATTTTTTTTTGTTTTATCCCTAATTTTTTCCCGAGCCATTTTGGTTTGCCGGAATGCCCTTGTTTTGCCTAGGTGTGTCAACCTAGCGGGTCTCTTATGCGTAGTATCTTTTGACTATGTCTGCATTCGCAGGGTGCGGCAGGTCATCACCATCCATGGTGGTCAAGATCATTGCGCCACCAGAGAATATGTTTTTGACTACAAATGGTCCTTCGTATGTAGGAGTCCATTTTCCCCTGGGATCACCTTGCGACAATATGATGTGTTTGATCACCAGATCTCCAACTTGATACACTTGGCGTCTGACCTTTTTGTTAAAAGCCTTGATCATCTGTTTTTGATACATTTGACCATGAAAGACAACAGTAAGCCTTTTCTCATCAGTCAAGTTCAATTGATCAAGTCGAGTTTGGATCCAATCTTCTTAATTCAGCCATGCATCCTTCATGATTCTCAGAGAAGGGATCTGGACCTCAATAGGCAAGACAACCTCCATACTGTATACAAGAGAATATGGTGTTTCCTCGATTGATGTGCGAGTTGTGGTACAATATCCGTGGAGAGTGAATGGTAGCTTCTCATTCTAGTCTTTGTATGTGACTGTCATTTTCTGTATGATCTTTTTGATATTCTTATTTGCAGCTTCGACAACACCATTCATCTTTGGCTGATAAGGGGAAGAATTATGATACTGGATCTTGAATTGCTCGCACAGGGCGGTGATCATAGTATTGTTCAGGTTTGTACCATTTTCTGTAATGATCTTCTCCGGGATACCGTAACGACATATGAGATTCTGCTTGATGAACCGGGCGACAACATTCTTGGTAACAGAAGCAAAAGAAGTTGCCTCCACCCACTTGGTAAAATAGTCAATGGTCACTAGGATGAAGCGGTGTCCATTAGAGGCTGTTGGCTTGATTTCCCAAATCATATCGATGCCCCACATAGCAAAGGGCCAAGGAGCCGTCAAGACATTTAGAGGAACCGGAGGTACGTGCACCTTGTCAGCATAGATCTGACACTTATGGAAATTTTGAGAGTGCTGATAGCAATCTGCTTCCATGGTAGCCCAGTAATAGCCTGCTCGTAGGATTTTCTTTGCCATCGTATGCCCACTGGAATGGGTGCCAAAAGTGCCTTCATGTAATTCAGCCATGATCCTTTCAGCTTCAACCTTTTCTACGCACCGAAGTAACACAGAGTCATGGTTGCGTTTGTAAAGAATTCCATTACTAAGGAAGAATTTAGCAGAGAATCTCCTTAAGAACTTCTTATCATTTACTGAATCTCCTTCTGGGTATTCTTGAGCCTCGAGATACCTCTTGGCTTCATGAAACCAAGGCTGGTCCACTACTTCTTCAGTATTAATCTCGTGACAGTGTGTTGGTTCATCCCTTCATTCAATGGTGATCTGGGGAGCCTCATTATCCCATTTAAGTTTAAACATAGATGACATTGTGGCTAGTGTGTCGGCTAGATGATTTTCTTCTCGCGGGAAGTGCTCGAAGGTAATCTTCTCAAAATGTGGGAGCAACGTCAGAACATGTTCTTTGTAAGGGATAAGGTTAGGGTGTTTGGTGTCCTACTCCCCTTTGATCTGGCTAATAACCAATGCTGAATCTCTGAATACATTCAAATATTTGACCCCCAAGTCTACGGCAGCTTTGAGACCAAAGATGCACGCTTCATATTCTGCCATGTTATTTGTACAATTGAAGCAGAGTCTTGCAGTAAATGGAGTATGACACCCTTCAGGAGATATGAGTACTGCACCAATACCATTGCCGAGTGCGTTAGATGCCCCATCAAAAACCAGGGTCCATCTAGATCCTTGTTCAGGTCCGTTATATGGTCTGAAGTCTTCATAGTCATTTACCATCATGATATCCTCATCTGGGAATTCGAACTTCATGGACTGATAGTCTTCTACAGCTTGGTGAGCAAGGTGATCAGCTAGTACACTAACCTTTATTGCTTTTTGGGTAGTATACTGTATGTCATATTCTGTCAGGATCATCTGCCATCTCGCTATTCTCCTAGAGAGTGCAGGTTTCTCGAAGATGTATTTTATTGGATCCATTTTAGATACCAACAAGGTAGTATGGGTCATCATATACTATCTTAGCCGACGAGCAGCCCATGCCATAGCGCAACAAGTTTTCTCGAGCAGTGAATATCTTGTTTCACAGTCGATAAAATTTTTGCTCAGGTAATAAATAGCGTGCTCTTTTCGGACAGACTCGTCATGTTGCCCCAGCACACACCCCATTGAATTTTCTAAAATAGTCAGATACATGATCAATGGCCTTCCCTCGACTGGTGGCATCAAAACAGGAGGCTCTTGTAAATACTCTTTGATTTTATCAAAAGCAAATTGGCACTCATCATTCCATTTGACTACTTGATCTTTCTTCAATAGTTTGAAGATTGGCTCACAAGTAGCTGTCAGGTGAGAAATGAATCTGGCAATGTAGTTCAAGCGTCCCAAGAATCCTCTGACTTCCTTCTCAGTACGAGGAGCAGGCATGTCTTGTATATCTTTCACCTTGGCAGGATCTACTTCAATACCTTTATTGCTGACGACAAAGCCTAGAAGTTTACCAGACCTTACTCCAAATGTGCACTTATTTGGGTTCAACCTTAGCTTGTATTTCTTAAGCCTCTCAAACAGCTTTTGTAAATGATCAAGATGCTTTTCTTCTGTTTGAGATCTATCTATCATGTCATCCATATAGACCTCTATTTCGTGATGTATTTCATGTCGTGAAATAGAGCTACCATGTCACGCTGATAGGTTGCCCCCGCATTCTTCAGTCCAAATGGCATAACCTTGTAGCGGAATGTGCCCCACTGTGTGACAAAGGTTGTCTTCTCCATGTCCTCAGTCGCCATTTTGATTTGGTTGTAACCTGAGAAACCGTCCATGAAGGAAAACACATTATGTTGTATAGTATTGTCAACTAGGATGTCAATGTGAGGAAGTGGGAAATCATCCTTAGGGCTTGCCCTATTCAAATCTTTGTAGTCCACACACATTCGCACCTTGCTGTCCTTTTTGGGAACGGGAACAACATTGGAAACCCATTGTGGATAGGAGGTGACTGCCAAGAATCCAGCATTGAATTGCTTCATGACTTCAGCTTTAATCTTCTATGACATATCTGGTCGCATTCGACGGACCTTTTGTTTTATTGGTGGACAATCCTCTTTTGTAGGTAGATGATGTACCATAATATCTGCATCAAGTCCTGGCATGTCTTCATACGACCAGGCAAAGACCTCAACATACTCGTGTAGCAACTGAATCAGATGCTCCTTGACACTGGGTTCCAGATTAGCACCCATCTTGACTTCTCTTTTGTCTTCCTCGGTACCTAGGTTGATTGTATCCACGGGTTCCTTGTGAGGCTGAATGGTTTTCTCTTCTTGTAGTAGTAATCTGGAAAGTTCCCCTAGTACTTCACAATTTTCCTCACCTTCGTCTTTGGCTTGGTAGATTAGATTTTCAGAGTCACAGAAGGCCATAGCAGAACCGTTACCCATGGGATCCCGAATGGATGTAGACCTGCATTGTGAGTGTGTGTAAGGGTATAACTATCTTTGAATGAAAATGTAAAAAAGGAAGAAAAAAATGAGCACAAAGTTTGTATGCAATATGTCCATGATTCATTGATGTCATATGGAAATGAGATAATAACCCTTATAAATGGACCATTGCGCCTCGGGTAAGACACAAGGTCTAAATTGTTTTATTATTACAAATCTAAAAAATGTAAAGACAAATTATTGTGGGATAAAAGTGATCGGGATGAAATCTCTAGCCTCCCAATTGTTGAGCCCTCCACTGGCAGTTGGGAAGATCCAATCTTCCAGGTTGCAACCATCTTCATCATCCTCTATCGTGTTGACTTCACGGTTGCATATCTTTAGGGGTGGTCCTCCAACACGAGCATACCGTACAGCCTTCTGAGCATTTGAAGTGAAACCCAGGCCAAATTTGTCAGAATTGTATGGGATATCTGGGAGTTGTCCCCAGATAGTGCATCCACCTTCTTCTATCACTACCTTTGCATCCTTCAAAGATGACATCCTAAGTGGAGGCCTTGTGATCTTGGGAACAGCCTTGGTCACTGCCATATCTTGCGGGACTTCTTCAAAGTGATGGAATGGAGTTTCAATAAATTCACCATCTAACTCCACATATCTGAAGGAATTGAGATGGCTGATCATATACTCTTCTTCTCCATGAACGGTCATAATCTTCCCTTGAATCGGGTACTTCAGCATTTGGTGCAACGTAGAAATGACAGCGCCAGCATTGTGAATCCATGGTCGTCCTAGCAAGCAGGAGTATGAAGGGCAAATATCCATTACATAAAAAGTTAAATCAAATGTTTGGGCTCCAACCTTTATGGGGATATCTACTTCCCCATGCACCATCCTTTTCGAGCCGTCAAAAGCCCTTACTACTATGTTTCTTGGCTTCAATGTCAATCCCTCACAGTCAAGCCTATCAAGAGCTTTTTTAGGCAATACATTAAGAGATGAGCCAGTGTCCACCAAAACATGAGCCAGGGTTGTGCCCCTACATTTAACTGAGACATGCAATGCCTCATTATGCTTCCTCCCTCTTGGCGTTAAATCAGCATTCGAAAAACCTAGACCATTATCTGCAGTCAAGCTAGCTACGCAGTCTTGAAACTGATCGACAAATGTCTCTTGGGGTACATGGGAAGCTTTCAGGAATTTTACCAAGGCTTTTGCATGCGCCTCAGAACATGGTAGTAAAGCCATCATGGAAATTTTAGATGGAGTTTGTCCCAGTTGTTCAACTACATCATATTTTCTTCTTTTTATGATCTTTAGAATCCCCTCCATCTCTTTCTGCAAGGTCTCAGGGATAGTCAATGATTGTGCCTTCATCCGGACAGGCTCAATCAGGATACTTTTACCTCGATTTTCAGTGAACTCGGTAGCAGTAATGTCAGTAGGAGTGATAGCAAGGATTGCAACAGCTTTGTTAGTTGGCTCATTGGTGGAGATGATTGTGGGATTAGGAATAGCCTTTGGAGCAACAACAACAACTGGACTGATTACGGGTCCATAAACTGCTTTTGGGGGAGCAGTTTCTGGAGAGAATATCCTTCCGCTCAGGGTAATCTTGCTAGTCCCAGCAATATTACCGATATCAGAGTTATCTTTTTCGGGACTTGAATCTTCGGCAACTGGCCAATCTTGCTTGATACCGTGGTAGTAGACATCCCCTCCATAATTCTATGGTACGATTTTGTCTGACAAATACGGGACTGGTCCAGGCATTGTAATTATCAAAGGAGCTACTTTTGGAACTGATGTAATTCTAACGGGTCTTTTTATGGAGAACCTGGAAGAACTATCGGAAATGGTTACGATGGAAACATCATTAAGAGGAACAGGTGGAACAAAAGTCTTTTCAAACAAAATCTCCTTGTTATCTATTAGGCACTGAACGCCTACTTTCAACAAAGGAAAGTTGGTTGGTGAGTACAAACAGAAATGACAGCCTTTATCACAGCCTGGGAATACACCGAAAATCAACAAATTCTTTTTGATAATCAGGAGTGGGGTCACTATTTCATCAACTGATGTAACAAACATATCTTCTTCAATGGCGTTGGTAGTATGGTCGTGTTTGGGCATAGGGGAAGAAATGACATTTGGCTTCTCGGGCGCATCAAATTCAATCTCTTTGGCTTCAATGAGGTCTTGTACTTTGTTATTTAGAGCCCAACAGTTGTTAGTGTCATGGTCGGGACTCTCAGAGTGGTATGACAGCGGGCATTAGGATGATAGTTAGGAGATGTTGTGTTAGGGTTCTTTGGAGCTTCTTTCAAAGTCACAAGGTTTGATCTTAGCAATTGTGCCAATACTTGAGATAAGGTCATGTTAATTTTGGTGAATTGTCTGACTGGTCTTTCCATTCTTGGTTGGTTATTCCTTTGCTGATCAAGTAAAGGTTTAGGAATCATAACAACCCCCACCATTGGACGACGTTCGACCCTACCTTCATTTCTCTGAGGATAAACAACAACCACTTCTTTCTTTCCGATGAATGGTTTCCTTACAGCAATAAAGGATGTATCTTTTTGAATCTTTCCACTTTTTATTCCGGCTTCTATCATTTCTCCGGTCAATATTAGTTTAGTAAAACCTGCCGATGAACTCCCAATTAGGTGATTGAAGAAGGGACCAGACAAGGTGCCCAAAAACATGTCTACTAATTCTCTTTCAGATAGAGGAGGTTGAACTCTCCCGACCAAATATCTCCATTTTTGCACATAGTCCTTAAAGCCTTCATTTGAAACCATGGCCATACTCTGGAGTTGAGTACGAGTAGGCGCAAGATCAGCATTGTATTGGTATTGTTTGTAAAAGTCTGCAGCAAGATCTTCCCAGTTATGAACATTGGATCTTTCTAACTGATAAAACCAATCAAGTTGAGTTCCAGACATAATTTCTTAGAAGAAATGTACCCATAAATCTTTGTCGGCGGTATGGGGCTGGATTTTCCTCACATAGGACCGGAGATACGTTTTGGGGCATGAAACTCTGTCATATTTGGCGAACACAGGTGCTTTGAATTTTGGAGGAATGACAATCCCCGACACTAAACCCAATTCCTCAAAGTCCAAGCTAGGCACTTTTTGGATTTCCATCACACTCAACCGCTCTTCAAGACATTTATATTTGTCATCAGCTGGAGGGTATTGTTCCTCAGAATAGTCTTCTTCTTCCTCTTCCTCTTCTGATTCTGACGGGACAACTGTTTCCTTTCCTTTGCCATCTTGATTGTCTTTTTCACCGGATGTCGTTGCAAAGTCTAGGGTCCTTCTTGTCTGCCCATGAAATCTTATTCCCATGTTTAGAACTCTGGTTATCTTCTTCGTCTTCTTTTTCTTCTCTTCAGCCAACAAGGTTTTCAACTCTTCTTGTCCTTTGGCTAGAGTTAAGAGCAACTGTTGAAACTGTGCATTCTGAGCTTGGAGGTCCTTCACTGTTTGCTCGAGATCCATCTTACTGAAATAAACAGTAGAGAGATGAGGAGACTTGTTGCAAGAAACCTTCTTATGTTATGATGAATGGTAAATGCGTATACAATGATTTCAAGGATCTTAAAGATTCAAATTCGTTTTAAAAAGGAAACACACGTCATATTAATAAGTTAAAGCTTTAAGTACATCAATGCCTTCTTGGACAAAATAGTACAAAAACTCTAAGATAAAAAGGTAGTACACATCCTCTTTGGTGCAATGTAGGCATTCAGAGTCTGCTCCTCATGAAGTAGCCTAGTGAGTTCCAAAACCTTCTTCTCTCTTGCGTAGAAATGGGCTTCGAAAGTATCTCGCTCCCCCTTGAGTTGTATCCAATCCCTTTGTAGGTCTTCAAGAGAAGTGGGCATGTCAGGATGTAGGATAGTATATGGAAAATCTTCTTCCATGACAGGCTCAATGATTACCGGGAGAATGGAGGGATAAGGCATCATAAGACTCTGAGCACGAGTTCGTACCCATTTGAGGTAAGGCTCAAGAGGGATGGAATTTTTATGCCCCAAAGTCTTGCTATCTACCTTGTTTAACATCTTCCAAGCTCAGATAAATCTTTGGCGAAAACCTTGATCGTCGTTGTCGTAGTCAAATACCAAACCTTGAATCAGCATCTCGTACGGGCCATCCCTTTGGGCGTAACCAAACTGTCTTAAGGCTAAATAGGGGTTGTAGGTGATACCTCCCCTAATGCCAAGTAAAGGGACATTAGGAAATTCTCCATAACAGTCGACAATAGTAACATTCTCTATGGATCGGGAACACCAATGAATGTCTGAATATTTGAGTGTCATCAACCTTTGTGACCACCTTGAGCCTTGCTCATTCTTCAATATAGACTAGGGAAGATGCGAAATAAATCATCTTGCCAAGAGGGGAGTGCAACACATAAGGACACCTCTTTTCCTCATTGTGCGAGTGTGAAAAGAGTGTAGGATATCCTCTAGCAATGTAGGCATCGAGTTGTGGGATATGAAGATTTTAACGGCATTCACTTCTATGAGTTGGTTAGGGTTTGGAAACAAAACCATCCCATAGATGAGGAGATCCACAATTTCCTCAAAAGCTTGCAGGTCCAGAGAATTCCAATAGTTTTAGGCTTTCTCAAACAAGAACTTTGCTAGGAAACCTTTGACACCACTCCTTATTTCCCAATGAGTTGTGACATCAGATGAATGCAAGTGTAGAGCTTGAGAAATCTCTTCTGGCTTTGGGTCTCTTTCCATATCGTTGAAAGGTAGTTGGTTGAGAATGGGAATCCTCAAGAGTCGGGAGAATTATTCCAAAGTAGGCACAAGTTTATAGTCGGGAAATGTGAAGCAATGGTGTAAAGGATCAAAGAACTGAAAGAGCACCTTCATCATGTCCTTATCTGTGTTGGAGGTGACCAAGTTGAGTAGGCGACCATGTCTCTCGGTGAATGGAGAGTTTTCAGGAATCCTTGAAGCTAGCTCCTTAAGTTGTGGAGGGATCCTTACAAGGTTAACTTGATAGTTTTCCTGCAAATATAATCCATATCCTACAAAACAAGAACAAAGATGAATCCCAAAATCCTTGAAATGGTTAGTGAATGTGTATGATGTTATGATGTTCTTGATGTTATGTACAAGTATGTATATACAAACAAAACAAACAAGTCCCTAGGTTTAGGCTTGCATGGAGTTTTATAGGTAAGTACCCTCTTGAAGTTTAGTTGGCTCGACCTGTCCTAGTAATAGTAACCGGGTTCTAAGGAGCTCAATATCACTGGTTTGTTTCCTTAGTCATTGTTTCAGCATAAGCCTCTTTAATGGCGACCGAAATATCCCAAAAAACCAAACATTAATGAGTGTAGTATCGAGTATCTACCAACTTCGGACTGTACCAAAGTCGGTCATCTCACTACATCCTAAAGGCCAAGTTGGTCAAGTAAAGGTTCTAAAAGTTCATTAGTGCTTTATGACATCACTCAGCGGCCCCATATTCTCTTTGATTTACTCAAATGCTACCGGTACCCACAAATATGTCGCACTAACGTAGCTATTTCTTAGACCATAGTATACCCCGCACAGTTTCCACAACGTATTGCTACTTACCTATAATATATCCCAAATCCGAGTAGAGGATTTCAAACCCAAACAAAGAACCATAAAGTAAAGCATACAAATCAAACAATGAAAGTAAGTAAATGTGATCTAACCCTAAGGTAACCCCACTTTTTTAGAAAACTCCCCGGCAGAGTCGCCAGTTCTGTGATATGGTGGGAGAACTGACTTTGGTGTTTTGTGTTTGATCGCAAATGTTGCGGTTAGCAAAAGTCGCCACCCACTTTTCTTTTATCCAAAAGGAAAGGTGAAAAAGCAAAAGAAAGACCTTTGAGATTATTTCTTGAGTTCGGGGGGTAGATTATGAAAAGGGAAGGTATTAGCACCCTTTTCATCCATGGTTTTCCATGGTGTTGCACCCCAAAATTTGCCCTCCCATATTCTCCAAGATTTGTCAAGTCAAAGTCGCAAAATTCCCCAAGGGTTATGCAGTTCAACTGTCTCCTATACAGTCAAAACTAGGGTTTGTGTTCTGATCAAAGAAAGGAAGTTTTCAAGGGCCCAATCAAGTCTCATATGCTTACAAAGATGTTCAAGTATCCTCATATCAAGTTTCAAGGCATTCAGCTCAAAATTGCACAGTCAAAACCCTAAATTGCACTACAGTCAACTGTAGGGGCAAAATGGTCATTTGACAGTCAAAAGTTCAAATTTTTGGTCAACATATCATTTTGAAGCCACAAACATCATTTGATCAATGCTTGATCATGATTCTCAAAATTTGGCTCAGAAATCATCAAAGATGCAAAAGTTGCTATATTTGGACAGCTGAAAAAGTCAACTGAAATTGACCAGGGCATAACTTTCACATGGATTATCAGAAAAATTCCATCCAAAGCTCATTTTGAAGAGAAAGACATTCCCTACAACTCATCTTCATACTTCAAGTCCAAGAAATGCTCTCACAAAAAGTTATCAATTTCAACATTATAGGTCATTTTCAAAAGTCAACAAAAAGGGACTTTAAGTCAAAGGCCATAACTTGAGATTGGTAAATCAAAATGACATGGGACCAAAGGCATTGGTTAGAGGACTCAAAGACCTTTCCAAAATGTCCAAGAACATGTGAAAAGCTTAAAAATTGAGCAAGTTATGCCTTGTGGAAGTTGGGAAATTTTTGAGAATTTTGAAAAGTCAACATTGATGCAAATGATCCAAAAATGCTAATGGGCCCATTTTTCTTCCATGATCCATCATTCCAAGCCTATGCACGACCATTAGGCCCAAAAGGAAGTTTTTCTCCATTTTTATTTATTTATTTGGATTATTTATCATTTATAATTCATTTAATTAAATAAAATGCATAAAAAATACAAACCTAATGAAAACAAATCTTTTTATGCAAGTTTGGACTCAATATTTCGTGTAAATACAAAAGGGGAAAGATTTGAAGCTGATTGGCATGATTGAGAGCAAAATGCACATGGAAAAGATTTGTAAAGATTCTTAGAAGATCAAATATTGAAAACAATGAATGCCTTGGATTTTATCAAGTTTTGTTGGCCTAATCATCTCACTACATAACCCTGATCATAAACCTAATGCTATTGGACTGAAAGCTGCGCCTCAAGAGCCATTGGAACATTGAAATTTTTCCATAAAAACTCAAATCTGAAATCAACCTTGGAGGACGATTGAAGCCCTAAGTCTTATTCCAATAGCTTCCTTGACTAATTCTGAACGTGTACCAATCACAAACTACAACCAAAGCCCCAGGAATTGGTAGTTAGAACTCAAACTGTACCAAGAAATTTTTGAAATCGTATAGCATAATTCCAGCATCTTTTTGCATTTTTCTTTATTGATTCATGCTCATAATGATGTTTCTAAGCTAACCAACGTATTCAATTGTGTTTTTGTGCCACATATGCGATTTTACCATGTTTGAACATTAGGGTTTGCAGGTTTTAAAATTGGGGTTTTTGCAGTCAAGAAAAATTAGAGGCTGGGACTAAGACCACTAAGTTCAACGCGTCTGGACGATGAGAATGGTGTATTCGCGATGAATTTATGACCAATAGATTCCTATTCGCTATTTTTTGATATGGCCTCTATGGCAACGGGTTAAAACCGTTGCTTTCTGTTTTTATGTTTCAGAAAATAAAAAAGAGAATGAGGAAGATGGAGTCGTGGCAAGGAACGATTGGTCCGTTTGAATTGTGCGCGCGAATTCATAAATACCGGTTGTTTTCCCATATTATATTTGTTTGTTTATTTTATATTAACAACGTGCAAATGGATCAGGTGGCAAGCATGAAGACTGTCAAAGCTCTTGACCTGGGTTCGAACCCCAGGTCTACGTTATCTTAATATTGTTTTTTATTATGTATTCAGGTGCAGGCTCCACGCTAGGGTTCACCATACGCCTCAAGATCAAGCATGACACGTCCTCCTGGGAATCAATCCAAAGGCATAAGATGGATGAATACGCTATACCCCCAGTCAACGCATCATACAGGATTCAAAAAGTCCAACGAGGCCAATGCCTAATGGGCCAATGTTCTTGGGTTAACACCTCCTGAATTGGGACTGAAACCCCCTGGTTTGACTTCACTATCTTTTTCATTTATCTATTTTTATTCTTGTTTTAATTGTTATGTTTATTCTAATTGTTGTTTATTTAATTAATTATTTTTAAAAAAAATACAAAAACATCAAAAAATCAGAAAAGGCCGAAAAAATATAATATTTATTTATTTTAATTATTTTTATGAATAAATGCATGCAAATAAATTTAGTTTAATTAGGATTTTGCAATTTTAATTCGTTTCATATTAAATATAAAAATTAGAATTAGGTTTAATTAACGATTTTCATTCCTTTTTAGTTTTTCTTTTTATCACAATATTATTTATTTATTTATTTATTTTATTTTTTTTAATTAAATGTATATAAATAACTTAGATTTAAATTAGGTTAAAAATTCAATCTTTTTCACAATAAATTTTAAAAAAAAACATTAGAACTAGGGTTTAGCATTTTATTTTTAATTTCAATAAATTCTTTTTCTTTTAAATCTTAAAAAACCCAAAAATACCAAAAACATTTAATTTTTCATTTTTTATTTTAATTTCCTCATTAAATTTAATTGTTGCAAAAGGGTCCAACGCCCATTGTTTTAATTATTTAATTTGCATATTTATTTTATTTCACTTATTATAATTATGTACATGTCCCAAAGCCTTGTAACAATTTTACTTTTCGCACTTTTACTTTGCTTTATTTATTTTCCGTAAAATCGGGTCCGGTTTAATTTTGGCGATGTGGACCCGCGCCATTTGTAATAGTTTAGATTTATTTTCCCGCAAATACTTTATAACTGTTAAATAAGCATGCAAGAATGAATGACCCTAATTAAAATCAAGCGTAGAACACAAATAAACATGACAAGACAAATATCTGAAAACGACACACGAATCGCACACACCACCCCTAGGGTACGCCTCACTGTTGCCTTTCGAAAGGTGATCGTCGAGTAGAGGACGTCTTAGTAAGTCCTCATGATCCGGGAACCTGGCATGAGGGTAGCTTCTAAGGTGTCTTCCCATTGCTCTGGTGATCACCACGTCCCTACAAACTCGAATTGACCCGAACACCTCCAACGGTGGTGCTACCTACCTCTCAATGGTGGGATGGCACTACTTTTAAGGACATTTACACAGACGAATTCCTTAGGGTAGGTAGGTTCTCAAGGATACTTGCTCTAATCTCAAAGCAAACTCAAAAAGACTTTTCACACTGACACTTTTCAAAAGCTTTCAAAGCAAACTTTTCAAACACTCTGACGTACGAGTCGAACTGAAATTTTTCAAAAGAAACTTTTTTAAAACCCACATTGAAAAGCAAACAAACAATTTTGAAAACACATTGAGCAAGTATCTAAGAGCCCATGGATAACCATGGATAGAAAGGGTGCTAACACCTTCCCTTTCTATAACCTACCTCCCGAACCGAGAGCAATCTCTTTAAGGAATTTTTCTGTGCTTTTGTCCTTTCCATTTGGAGAAAATAAAAGACGGTGGCGACTCTTGCTTCCGCGACATTTCGCGAACCAGCGTTAAACAGTCAGTTCCAGATCCACCGATCACAGAACTGGCGACTCTGCTGGGGACTTAAACTTAAAGTGAGGTGTACCTTAGGGTAGTTCATAACTGTGTTTTCAATTGTATTGACTTGCTTGCTTTATTATTGTGGGACTGTCTCGGGAGTTCTATAGATCCTAACCCGGATCTGGGGGATACCTTTCTTAGAAAGTAGCAACAAGGCTGTGAGGGAACTGTGCGGGGTATACCGGCATGGTTGAAACAGTCTGCTACGTTGATGTGGCACTTTGGTGTGTACCGGTAACCCTTGAGTTCAGTCAAGGAGAGTACGGGGCCTCCGCGTGGTGTCGTGAAGCATCAACAGACCTTAGGAACCTTAATTGAACTATCTTGGCCTCTTTAGGGTAGTGAGATAACTGACTTTGGTGCAGTCCGAGGTTGGTTGATACTCGATACTACGCTCAATTGAGGGTTGCTTTCCTGGAATATTTCGGTCGCCAGTTCAGTGGCTAAATCGAAACGATGAACAATGAAAGCAATCCCGCGATATTGGGAACCTTAGAACCCGGTTACTTTGATTAGGACAGGTTGAGCCCACCAACTTCAAGAGGGTACTACCCAGACCCCATGCTGGCCTAAACCCTAAGGGTTTCTCTTGTGTGACTTGTGTGCCCTTGTACTTGCCTACTTGCGTACTTGTTACCTGACACTTGTTTCTTGCAGGTCTTGTTTATAGTCCTTAATTGGGACTCATAACAGGGTACTAAATTTCTTGCAGGTCTTGTTTATAGTCCTTAATTGGGACTCATAACATGGTACTAAATTTCTTGCAGGGTTGTTTATAGTCCTTAATTGGGACTCATAACAGGGTTACTCACATTACCCCATGCATAGCATGACATCATACCATTGCATACCATTGCATACATCTTAACCTATTTCAAGGATCTCAAGGGTCTGTGATGCAGGTCATGATGAACCCATTGTCCAGCAAGGGGCAAAGAGGATTTATTTTCCTCTAGCCAAGGTTGTCAGGGGCTATGACCCACTTGGTATGGTGAGCTCTGACTCCTGAAGAAGGTTCCCCTAACCAAGGTTGCTTGGAAATCAAAACCAGACATGATGACTAAAGTCAGGGGCTATGACCCACTGGATATGGTGAGCCTTTGACCCTTCAAGAAGAACCCTCAACAGCATGGGTTTCCTTCAATCAAAGCTACCGGTTTCAAATCTTAACCAATTTTCTTGTTTACCCCGCGAGGTCCTTGAAAACATTGCATGCATATCATACATATCATTGCATTACAGATACCCGTTCTTTGCAGGTCACTCACCCTTCTCGCTGTTTATTTCAGCAATGGCTTGCCCACAAGACAACCAGGACTTTCTTGCTCAAGAGACTCGGTTCGGGGAAATCCTCCTGAATCTATCCAAGGGGCAGGAGGAGCTAAGGATACTTCTCACGGAGACCTCCGTCAGGGGCAATGCTGAGGATAAAAAGTTGGAACACCTACGAGCTGAGATGGATGCTATGAAAGCCCAGATGCTGGGACAGAGGAATGTCATTCACTGCCTAGTTCAAAGACAAGAGGAGCTCTGGTTTCTCTTCAACCAACTGCTTCAGGGTAACTTACTGGGGCAAACAGCTAAGGGTAAAAAGCCATTCATCATCCAATCATCCTCGAGACAAGAGGATAAGGGGAAAGCTCCTCAAATGACTCCAGTGCCACAAATTCAGCGCCAACCTCGCCAAGTTCAGCCAGACAAGCCCAGGAGGCAATTCACCCAGCTCAACATGTCGCTGTTTCAAGCTTTGCAACGCCTATTAAGGTTGAATCTGATCACATTAAGGGCTCATCCCCGGAACCCCAACACAGCATCTCCTGCCTATGATCCCAATAAGAGGTGTGCCTACCACTCTGCTAGCCCAGGACATGATACCAATGAATGTTGGGAGCTGAGGAACAAAATCCAGGACCTGATCGATGAAGGGGCATTGGAGTTCACACAAGATGGACAGGCTGAATTTTTCTACCATTCCTCCAAGGCTCATCAGTTAAAGTGACAAGCTCCGAGACTAGGAAACTTTTGTTCATTCGAATGTTCAAGTTGCAATTTTCTTTTGTTCAAACATTTACTCATTGTTAAAACATTGTTATTTCATTAATGCATCGCTTATGTCTATTTTGAATCAATATATTCGTATTCACTATACGCAAATTATTTTCATATTTTTTCTGACGTCAACTCTTGATCCAAGATTCTAAGCCTCTTGAGGGAGGATGACGAAAACGATACCGCGATCATTACAGTATGCTTTTGAACAGACCCCGCTTATGAAGTACAGGCATTGTTTCAATTCCTAAACACTGGAGTAATAAGGAAGATAATCCCTCGTCAACCCCTCTGAGCCAAAGAAGTAGAAGTTTTTATTTTCGAAAATCAAAACCCATAATCATAACCTGGGGCAGGGTAGTTCTCTCAGTTGATCCAAGTGCATAACGAATGGCACCAAAAAGTCCTTACAAAACAAAAGACAGTGATGGTTCAGAACAATCAAAAAGACAGGCAGTCATCAAATTCATAAATGAAAAGCCCAAAAAGTCTAAACCTACAAAGGGGACTTATGAAACTGGGGCATCCCGCTGACTGTAATTCCAAAAAGGAAACAGTTCAGGCAAAAAAAGAAAGGGATAACAAAATTAAGAAAGAGGTCTCACAAACCCTCAACCAAAGCAAAAGATGACTGCCTATTCAAAACAAGTTATCAACATCTGAACCATCATTGGAACATCAGAGCAAATACTCAAGCAAGGTCTAACGCACGATCAACTGAGTTTAGGGTTGAAGAACATCACGAAGAGCGGGTGGGTACAAATAATTTGAGCCTTTATCCTTTGTTTCTTAAACCGTGAACCAGGCCACGTTATAACCCTCAAAAGTCCTAGCCGAAGCATGGGTTAGTTCGAAAGCATATTGTTACGAAAGGTATCCTGACTCCTTAAGGCCTACGGTAAATACGGAGCTGACATCACGTTTTACAAACATTCACTTGTTTTATGAAAAAGAATGCATTTTCAAAATCTTCAAGACAGACATAAGCTTTGCATTTTTTAACATAACTTTGTTTGCATATGACTTTTTGTTTGAACAGCATAGAAATTCGCATGACGAAAGCCTAATGAACAGAAGTACCTCCAATCAAGGGGCAGGCATGACTATTGTCCACCATCTGGGACAGTCCAGTCAAGATTCAGAGAATCTCTCAAAAGGCCAACCAGCCTGGGGCAAATCTCCACCTGAGTCACTTGGGGCATTTCAACAACAAATCTCGCCTGATCAAACATCTTCTGGTGACAAAACACTTCTAAACAGGGGCAACTCCCTACTTTCTGAGAACGGACATAGTCGGAAAAATACTACGCACAATCAAAGACCCGCTAGGCTGATATGCCTAGGCAAAAATTAGGGCTTCCCAGCGAACCAAAAGGGTTCGGGCAAAATGAGGGATGAAATGAAGAAATCTGTACACCCGGCAAGTCGAAAACCTGAAAAGGCGGCTTGGGCAAAAATGGGTATCCCGGTGGACTGAAAACCCGAAAGGGCGGTCCAGGCAAAAGTTAGGGATCAAAACGTACGACTATGTCCCGTCTTCTTGTCATCTGTCTACCAGAAGAAGGTTTGTCCGCCAACAACTATCAGCACCCCACAAGAAACAGGGGCAATAAAGGTTGGTCTGAGCAGTCTGATCGTTCTATCCTCCAAAGTATCAGGGTAGGTCCGGTTGAAGAACGTAACCAATACAGTTCAATACCTCCCCAGGAGAGTCCAATCCAATTCCCCCAGGAAAGTTGGAATTCATATCCCCAAGCAGTAAGCTTATCCCCAGTAAATTCTGGAAGCTTCCCCTCGCAGAGCACGAACGCGTCGCCCGGCTTTATTTAAAGAGTTATTTCCTTAACAGGATATAACTGGGTTATCCTCAGCCAAAAGCCGCAGAAAAGGCGTCGTCGACAAAGTCTTCCTATCCCCAGCAAAGTCTATTCATACTTCCAATACAACAATGATATCCTCAGTGAGTCATCCTCAACAATTCAGCAAAAAGCATCTCCCCACAGAGTATTTCTTCCCAGCATGGTCGCTAGAATATCTTTTTCTCCCCGCAGAATCCTCCATTCGCCAAGTTTATTCCCCAACGGAGTTATCTTCGTCTATGGGAATTCTTGCAACTATTCTGCAACATCAGCCCAGGATACGACTTCCCGGCACCCGTCAAGGATTTATTTTCTTAGACAAACATACATTCATAAAACGTCACATACATCATTATAGCATGCATATGCATCATACTACACGAATCCCATTGATTTTGAAGACATACAGTTCATGCATCATGATTTCGCATCCAATTATGTCTCGCCCTTTTCAGGAAAAAGATCAATACAAATGACTACTATCAACTATCGCAATTCATTCTAGATATAGTTTCAGATATGATCCAGATATGGTGACGTTCTGATACTGCTTCCAGATTTCCTTCTAGATATAGTTTCAGATGTAAACCCAGCGATGGTGACGTTCTGATACTGCTTCCAGAATTCCTTCTAGATATAGTTTCAGATGTAAACCCATCGATGGTGACGTTCTGATGCTGCTTCCAGAATTCCTTCTAGATATAGTTTCAGATGTAAACCCAGCGATGGTGACGTTCTGATACTGCTTCCAGATTTCCTTCTAGATATAGTTTCAGATGTAAACCCAGCGATGGTGACGTTCTGATACTGCTTCCAGATTTCCTTCTAGATATAGTTTCAGATGTAAACCCAGCGATGGTGACGTTCTGATACTGCTTCCAGAATTCCTTCTAGATATAGTTTCAGATGTAAACCCAGCGATGGTGACGTTCTGATGCTGCTTCCAGATTCCCTTCTAGATATAGTTTCAGATGTAAACCCAACAATGGTGACGTTCTGATACTGCTTCCAGATTTCCTTCTAGATATAGTTTCAGATGTAAACCCAGATATGGTGACGTTCTGATACTGCTTCCAGAAATCCCTTTTTGATGTTTCCCTCTCCGACGATGAGTGTGAGGTGATATTCTCCCTATGGTTCCCTCTCCGACGGTGTGTGAGGTAGTAATCCCTTTTTGATGTTTCCCTCTCCGACGATGAGTGTGAGGTGATATTCTCCTATGGTCCCCTCTCCGACGATGAGTGTGAGGTGGTAATCCCTTTTCAGATGTTTCCCTCTCCGACGATGAGTGTGAGGTGATATTCTCCTATGGTCCCCTCTCCGACGATGAGTGTGAGGTGGTAATCCCTTTTCAGATGTTCCCCTCTCCGACGATGAGTGTGAGGTGATATTCCCCCTATGGTTCCCTCTCCAGCGGTGTGTGAGGTAGTAATTCCTTTTTCAAGATGTTTCCCTCTCCGACGATGAGTGTGAGGTGATATTCTCCCTATGGTTCCCTCTCCAGCGGTGTGTGAGGTAGTAATCCCTTTTTCAGATGTTTCCCTCTCCGACGTTGAGTGAGGTGATGATTCCCTTCCAGATTATAATAGCTTATGGTTCTCTTCCCGATATTGCGAAGATAATAATCCCCATCAAGATTTTTCTCGACGAGCGTTGTTGAGATTAAAGTCACCCAAGGTTCGCTTATCATTCATGCTAAGGCAGTAACCATTCCTGGTTCATTCATCAGCGTTTGAAGCTCCAGATTCAGCTCCTATAACCAGTCAGGACATATCTATACCAAGCATCCAAAATCCGCCCCTGCAACGTGTCAGGTATTCATTTTCTATTTTGCAGGTATGCAGGTTCTAGCTAAAGAATCTCCTGCGTGATCAACATCCAGATGGCATCTATAAGCCCATCACCCTATCCAACAATCACCAAATGGCATCTATAAGCCCATTCCCCCACTCACTGCTACTATGTGAGCGCAAATTTCTGGGCACTCTAGTGTCCAATCATCTTCTACCTTCGGATTACGAAAGGCACGTCAGCCAATCTGCATCCTCAGGTCTAAGAAGATTGAACAGGGGCAGCTGTTGCACCCTAAAATTTGCCCTCCCATATTCTCCAAGATTTGTCAAGTCAAAGTCGCAAAATTCCCCAAGGGTTATGCAGTTCAACTGTCTCCTATACAGTCAAAACTAGGGTTTGTGTTCTGATCAAAGAAAGGAAGTTTTCAAGGGCCCAATCAAGTCTCATATGCTTACAAAGATGTTCAAGTATCCTCATATCAAGTTTCAAGGCATTCAGCTCAAAATTGCACAGTCAAAACCCTAAATTGCACTACAGTCAACTGTAGGGGCAAAATGGTCATTTGACAGTCAAAAGTTCAAATTTTTGGTCAACATATCATTTTGAAGCCACAAACATCATTTGATCAATGCTTGATCATGATTCTCAAAATTTGGCTCAGAAATCATCAAAGATGCAAAAGTTGCTATATTTGGACAGCTGAAAAAGTCAACTGAAATTGACTAGGGCATAACTTTCACATGGATTATCAGAAAAATTCCATCCAAAGCTCATTTTGAAGAGAAAGACATTCCCTACAACTCATCTTCATACTTCAAGTCCAAGAAATGCTCTCACAAAAAGTTATCAATTTCAACATTATAGGTCATTTTCAAAAGTCAACAAAAAGGGACTTTAAGTCAAAGGCCATAACTTGAGATTGGTAAATCAAAATGACATGGGACCAAAGGCATTGGTTAGAGGACTCAAAGACCTTTCCAAAATGTCCAAGAACATGTGAAAAGCTTAAAAATTGAGCAAGTTATGCCTTGTGGAAGTTGGGAAATTTTTGAGAATTTTGAAAAGTCAACATTGATGCAAATGATCCAAAAATGCTAATGGGCCCATTTTTCTTCCATGATCCATCATTCCAAGCCTATGCACGACCATTAGGCCCAAAAGGAAGTTTTTCTCCATTTTTATTTATTTATTTGGATTATTTATCATTTATAATTCATTTAATTAAATAAAATGCATAAAAAATACAAACCTAATGAAAACAAATCTTTTTATGCAAGTTTGGACTCAATATTTCGTGTAAATACAAAAGGGGAAAGATTTGAAGCTGATTGGCATGATTGAGAGCAAAATGCACATGGAAAAGATTTGTAAAGATTCTTAGAAGATCAAATATTGAAAACAATGAATGCCTTGGATTTTATCAAGTTTTGTTGGCCTAATCATCTCACTACATAACCCTGATCATAAACCTAATGCTATTGGACTGAAAGCTGCGCCTCAAGAGCCATTGGAACATTGAAATTTTTCCATAAAAACTCAAATCTGAAATCAACCTTGGAGGACGATTGAAGCCCTAAGTCTTATTCCAATAGCTTCCTTGACTAATTCTGAACGTGTACCAATCACAAACTACAACCAAAGCCCCAGGAATTGGTAGTTAGAACTCAAACTGTACCAAGAAATTTTTGAAATCGTATAGCATAATTCCAGCATCTTTTTGCATTTTTCTTTATTGATTCATGCTCATAATGATGTTTCTAAGCTAACCAACGTATTCAATTGTGTTTTTGTGCCACATATGCGATTTTACCATGTTTGAACATTAGGGTTTGCAGGTTTTAAAATTGGGGTTTTTGCAGTCAAGAAAAATTAGAGGCTGGGACTAAGACCACTAAGTTCAACGCGTCTGGACGATGAGAATGGTGTATTCGCGATGAATTTATGACCAATAGATTCCTATTCGCTATTTTTTGATATGGCCTCTATGGCAACGGGTTAAAACCGTTGCTTTCTGTTTTTATGTTTCAGAAAATAAAAAAGAGAATGAGGAAGATGGAGTCGTGGCAAGGAACGATTGGTCCATTTGAATTGTGCGCGCGAATTCATAAATACCGGTTGTTTTCCCATATTATATTTGTTTGTTTATTTTATATTAACAACGTGCAAATGGATCAGGTGGCAAGCATGAAGACTGGCAAAGCTCTTGACCTGGGTTTGAACCCCAGGTCTACGTTATCTTAATATTGTTTTTTATTATGTATTCAGGTGCAGGCTCCACGCTAGGGTTCACCATACGCCTCAAGATCAAGCATGACACGTCCTCCTGGGAATCAATCCAAAGGCATAAGATGGATGAATACGCTATACCCCCAGTCAACGCATCATACAGGATTCAAAAAGTCCAACGAGGCCAATGCCTAATGGGCCAATGTTCTTGGGTTAACACCTCCTGAATTGGGACTGAAACCCCCTGGTTTGACTTCACTATCTTTTTCATTTATCTATTTTTATTCTTGTTTTAATTGTTATGTTTATTCTAATTGTTGTTTATTTAATTAATTATTTTTAAAAAAAATACAAAAACATCAAAAAATCAGAAAAGGCCGAAAAAATATAATATTTATTTATTTTAATTATTTTTATGAATAAATGCATGCAAATAAATTTAGTTTAATTAGGATTTTGCAATTTTAATTCGTTTCATATTAAATATAAAAATTAGAATTAGGTTTAATTAACGATTTTCATTCCTTTTTAGTTTTTCTTTTTATCACAATATTATTTATTTATTTATTTATTTTATTTTTTTTAATTAAATGTATATAAATAACTTAGATTTAAATTAGGTTAAAAATTCAATCTTTTTCACAATAAATTTAAAAAAAAAACATTAGAACTAGGGTTTAGCATTTTATTTTTAATTTCAATAAATTCTTTTTCTTTTAAATCTTAAAAAACACAAAAATACCAAAAACATTTAATTTTTCATTTTTTATTTTAATTTCCTCATTAAATTTAATTGTTGCAAAAGGGTCCAACGCCCATTGTTTTAATTATTTAATTTGCATATTTATTTTATTTCACTTATTATAATTATGTACATGTCCCAAAGCCTTGTAACAATTTTACTTTTCGCACTTTTACTTTGCTTTATTTATTTTCCGTAAAATCGGGTCCGGTTTAATTTTGGCGATGTGGACCCGCGCCATTTGTAATAGTTTAGATTTATTTTCCCGCAAATACTTTATAACTGTTAAATAAGCATGCAAGAATGAATGACCCTAATTAAAATCAAGCGTAGAACACAAATAAACATGACAAGACAAATATCTGAAAACGACACACGAATCGCACACACCACCCCTAGGGTACGCCTCACTGTTGCCTTTCGAAAGGTGATCGTCGAGTAGAGGACGTCTTAGTAAGTCCTCATGATCCGGGAACCTGGCATGAGGGTAGCTTCTAAGGTGTCTTCCCATTGCTCTGGTGATCACCACGTCCCTACAAACTCGAATTGACCCGAACACCTCCAACGGTGGTGCTACCTACCTCTCAATGGTGGGATGGCACTACTTTTAAGGACATTTACACAGACGAATTCCTTAGGGTAGGTAGGTTCTCAAGGATACTTGCTCTAATCTCAAAGCAAACTCAAAAAGACTTTTCACACTGACACTTTTCAAAAGCTTTCAAAGCAAACTTTTCAAACACTCTGACGTACGAGTCGAACTGAAATTTTTCAAAAGAAACTTTTTTAAAACCCACATTGAAAAGCAAACAAACAATTTTGAAAACACATTGAGCAAGTATCTAAGAGCCCATGGATAACCATGGATAGAAAGGGTGCTAACACCTTCCCTTTCTATAACCTACCTCCCGAACCGAGAGCAATCTCTTTAAGGAATTTTTCTGTGCTTTTGTCCTTTCCATTTGGAGAAAATAAAAGACGGTGGCGACTCTTGCTTCCGCGACATTTCGCGAACCAGCGTTAAACAGTCAGTTCCAGATCCACCGATCACACATGGGCTCTTAGTTACTTTCTAGATCACTTGCTTTTTGCTTGAAAATTATGCTTGGTGTGGTTTTTGAAAGTACTTTGAAAATTTAACTTTGTAATGATTCTCGTTTCTATAAGAACGCATACAAAGTGTTTGTTTCGAAAATGTTTCAAAAAAAGTGTTTGTGGGATGTGTTTTTGAAAGTGATTTTGAAAAGGTGTCTTTGTAATGATTCTCGTCTCTATAAGAACGCATACAAAGTGTTATCTTTTGAAAATGTTTCAAAGTAAGAGTGTTCGTGTATAGAGTGTTTTTGTTGTGAGCAAGCAAGAAACTAGGAGCGAACCTACCTACTCAAAAGGTCTTAGATGTTCTTTTCCTCCTCCTTTAGTTGTTGCTATCTTACCATTGATTTGGTGAGAAGCCCCATCGTTGGATGTGAAGGGACGGACGTGGGTCATCGTATATTCATAGAAGGCAACCTATGGATGTTTTAGCAATGTTGTTTAGGGACTAGATCGTTTACCAAAGGCAACATCGAGGGTCATCGAGGGACTACGATCTTTTATCGAGTGTGTTTGCTAAAACACCCATGTTCGAGGGACATGACTATTTTTTCTGATAGGAAACAAGTGATATTACCCTAAGGTGTGCATATGTGCAAAGTGTGTTTGATTCCGTACATTTTTTGTCTTGATTAGGGTTCTCTATTTGTTGATTTCATGTCTTGCCATACACACCCTAATTACAAGCAATATGTGAAAGCAATAAAAAGTGCGGAAAGTAAATATCCTACGCTATTACAATCATTAGGGGGATGAGGTGTACAGATTTACAAATGGGGGTTTGCAAATAAAATTAAATTCTAAGTTACTATTACAACCACATTGAATGGATAAGAATGTACAAGAAAATGTGAAATGAACTTGTTTTGTTTCAGAAAAGAGATAAGTTTTGTTTAAGAAAATATTTTTGATCTTTTTATTATAAGAAATAAAATAAAGCATGTAAAATGTAAAATGTTTTTGGAGTTTTTGATTAGTGAAATAAGAAGTGATATCAAAAATAGTAAGGAAAAAGAAAATAGAATCAGCGCATTGCTGACTAAAAGAGATCAGAAGTTATGACTCTGGCGTGCTGCAAAACAGAGATCGTATTAGTAGAAATAGGTAAAGTCAGAAGTTATGGGTCCGCTGGGAACAAAGAAGATTTCAGAAGTTCTGATACCACTGGCAGAACTTAGTCTCCCTCTCCATGCTAGTCAGAACATCTGCAACTTAGTCATTTCTCAACAGAATAGAAGATGCGCATATAACAGTTATGGCAGGTTTCATAGATATATCAGAACTATAAATCAAAAGCAAGCATGAATTTTCTAATCCTAATTTCCTTAAGAAGTTCTGAACTAATTTACTCCCTACTTAGGCATACAAATATGTGAAACCTCAGAATACATACAACATCAGAAACATGATGTCTACATTGTATTTTTGAACATGCAAATCTGATAATGCCTAAGTAATATGATGAGTCAGCAGAAGCTTACCTTGGAGCTGGAAAACACTCTGTGAGCTGGAGTCTGGTTCTGAACTCTGGTGATGTTCTGAATAGCTTCTTCACGTACTCAGCAGGTTGGAAGCTTTCAACTTGGGTTATGAATGATTAGAGAAATTCTGGAACAATCAAGGGGGCAAAGTTCTGACTTCTTGAGGTGGATGTGGATGAAGAGTCTATTACATTCTGAACTCAGGAGTTAGGATAGCTTCTGATATGTGAATCAGAAAATGTATGGACGGTTTTGGTCAAGAAACACTTGAGAAAAAAGGAGTTTGAATGCAAGAAATCAAAAGTTAACAGGTTTTTGTATTTTGTGTATGCAATTTTGGATTCTTGGAATTTTGGCAGGGGTTCAAGACTTTTTCTTTCTCAAATTTTCACCCTTTTTACAGTTGCCAATGGCTTTCAATTTATAGGCAAAGATCTTGTAGCTTGGAGAGTACAAGGGGAACCACCATCATAAGCTAGGTGCTGACTTGCTCTTGAAGTAAGTTCAAATAGGTATGGTGGTTAGCAGTTTTAGCAGCTCCTAAGCCTGATTTGTAAGCAGGAGTTAAGGAAAGGTAACCTCAAAAGCAAAAGCAACGTATGGGCCCAACACACTTTTGTGCAAGAGTTTGCTTTTCCAAGACAGTAAAGGTATTTTTATGCCACACGTGGGGAAATATTTTGGATAAAGACTCAAAAGTGGTTGTGAGCATTAAATGATGATGAGATTTATCAAACCAGAAATCCTGCAATGTGAGATTTTGCATCATTGATTAATTCTGGGTCAGAGGTTCAGCTTCAACATAATTTAGAATAAACTTCCAACTTCTGATCTTTGTATCTCCTTGCTCCAGCATGTTTTGAAGGAGCTCTCAGACTTTCCAGGAAGCTTACAACACACTTTGTAAACCTTTTTGAACTACCCTTGCAAACTCTGACTGAATCTTTGTGAAAACTAGCCCAGAAGTTGTAACCAAACTCTGTCTTGGAAATGTCCAGAATTTGCTGAGTGCTTTAGTTTCATGGACATGTCTTTGAACATTTATAACTTGAAATTCCAGCATTTCCAGAAGAAGTTCTGTTCTGTAATGTTTTAGATCTTATTGAAATCTATAACTTTTGTGCCAAAAGTTCTTCCAGAATCAGCTCGCTTCATGGTGATAATCTGATCAGAAGTTCTGAGCTTGTCATATTTCTTAAACACTTAGATAAATTCTAAGTATTTAGAATTTTGACTTTTGAATTTCTTGATGAAACAAACTTCATATTTCAACATGTCTTGATGAAATATGGTCCTTGAAACTTGATTTTGATCCAAAAGTCAAAGTTTGACTTTTCAGTATGCAAATGACCATTTTGCCCTTGTGAATGACTTTCTTGAAAAAATTGTAATCCAAAGCTTGAAATTGGATGGAAGCAAACCTGAGGGTTCAGGGTGATCCTTTGAGAAATGAGAGGGAAAAATTTGGGATACAACAAGAAGCTCTCATCATCCTGGTCCTAGTCGCAACACTTGTTTTTAATTGGAAGCACATTTTGACCATGAAATTTCAAATCCTTTTTTAAAACTTCTCTTCCAAATTGTTTGAGCTACAATTTATATAAATTTTCGCGAAGGTGTGGTTGTCTTCGTCTTGATAAGACGGAGCGAATGACATAGGTCTGAGCTTCTGATTTTACAGTTAGAGGGACTCGTGTTTCATGTTGGCTGGAGGTTGAAGATGACCAACATGTCATCTTTCAACCAATGATGGCATGCCATTTGTTTTTTTTTTAAAATCTGATTTTATATGTGATTTAGTGCTTTATTCAATAATGACCATGATATGCACAATGCGTCTGATCCATTAGATTAGCTTACTAACGCGTTTTGACTCTCATCCATTGGTCCATATTTTTTTGACTTTATTTTATTCTCTGATTTTTATATTTAAATTGTTTTAAACTTCAAAAATTTATAGAAAATTCATTTTTACTCCATAAAATCTAAAAAATTTATGGAAAATACTTTTGATTTTTATCTTTCTAATTCTTATTTTTTCACAATTTTATTTTGTGTTTTGGTATTTTTTTATAATTTTTCACTTTATTTGAGTTGTTTTAAATGTTTAAAAATACTTTTCTTCATTTTTAAATTCTGAAAAAAAAATAGGGAAGGATCCAATGAAATTTTGACAAATTTTGGTGACTTCATTTATTTTTTATTTCTGAATTTATTTATTTTTATTATCATTTTTGGTTTATTTTACCTACTTTTAATTTTAAAAATAGTTTTTGACTTTAAAAAAATTACAAAATTTTATATAAATATTTGAACTCATTCCTGATTTTTCTATGGTCTTACTTATTTTTCTTGATTAATTTGAATATAGTTGCTAATTTTCTCTCTTATTTCCATTTTATAATCATTTAAAAAACCTTTTTTCTTTTATTTTAAACATAATTTTATTTTGTATATATTCTGCATGATCTTGGATTAAAATTTTGAGTCTAGTAACATCATCATTTTGTGGATTCTCCTAGAATGAAGTAACTAGTAACTTTATTAACATCAACGGATCCATGGTGTTGAGTCTAACTCCATAAAAATGGATGAATGATTTTAATAATAGTTTGATTAAATTTTTGGTTCAAATGTGGTTTATTCATTTCCCCTTCCCTCTTCATCTTATCTCATTCTTATTGTACCAAATGTTATTGGAGCATGATTTACATATCATGTCTCAACATGAGGTACATTGATTGCTATTGACCTACCTCAAAATAGGTGCGACTTCTATATAAGTCCACTTACGATTGCTTAACATAGTGCTAAATTTTGTCTCGATTTGAGAAAATGATCATTTGTGGCCCAAACCTATGTTTGCAAGCCCAATTATGTTAATTTGAATCCTTTGATCCAATAACCTTGAGATTCATTTTTAGGAGGCTTTATATTCTACCAATCCTCCAATGGAACCTCATCAATTTTGGTCAAAATGGATCACTTAAACATCATTGATCATTAAGTTTTATCTTGAGAATTCTTAAATGGATGATATATTTGACAAAAAGCAAATGCAACTTGTTGTTGAGAGGCTTTGGTTCTACCGATCCTCTAACGAGTTCCAAAATGTAATTTTCAAGATGGTCATCCAACTAACTACTAATTCCTAACAATTAACTTTATTTTTATGCTTTTATTTTATAATATTACTTTATGTACCATTTACTTTAGCATTTACATTTCATGCTATTTTTATCTTTGCTCACATGAGCTTCTATCTTCATGTCATTTTTATTTTGCTCACTTGAGTTTCTCATTTTATTTTTTAAGATACGTAATAATCAACTTGAACCCTAAAAGCTTTAATGTTACTTGGACTACTTTGTTACTATCTTTGGCATTATGGAGTGGTGGACCTCTTCAACTTATGATTAGAAGTTATGGCCTACCTTGATCCTTTGTGACCTTGATTGTTATTTTGTCTGGAGTTCTTGGGGTTTACCCCAGGAAATTGGGTTGTTTGTTTCTATGTGTGCAGGTTATTGTGATTACATACTTTGTCTGTAATCTGGAATTCATATGTGCACAGTTGTTACTCTGTCTAATTTTTGTGAAGACTTAATGCAATTAAAGCTTGGTATTCTTAAGAGGTTTATCAATTGTTTGCTTGGTTTCAAATCCAAAGGATGAAATTCTACATTGACTCATTGTGTCAAGTGTTGGCTTCTTGTTTGGTTAGATGGCTCTTCTCCTTAGCTTTTACCTTATGCTTTAAGGTAGTCTCTTCATCTCCTCCCATCCTCTTTAATTTCAAAAATCTTCCCCCTCCTTTTGGAAAATCTTCTTATTTTAAAACTTGAACCACATTCATAATAAACTTAGACTTAAGTCCATATATTTTCAAAAATTATTTCTTAATCAAATTTCAATTAACTTAACAATATATAGACATTTTTATGAGAAGATTAAAAGTCAATAAATCTCATTCAAACTATTTTTCCATTTTAGCTTTTACCCTTAAAAACTTTTCTCAAAAGATTGGACTCTTGTCAATCCTTGTAGTGATGCAAACAACTATACTTCTATAATATGCAGTGAAGTGAGATATTTTCCACTTGAGTGTTGAGTGAGGCATTGTTGATTTTAAAATCTAAGACATATCCTCCACTTTGAGATGACGCAAATTCTTATTTTTCATAATTGTGGGTAGTAAGTATGTTTTCCATACGGACAATGACAATGATGTTTTGTCTCTTAAAATTAACCAACACGTTTGTTTTATAAAAAAAAAACCTTTTAAAGAGGAACTACGTGTACCCTGATCCCCTATTGCCCGGAAGGTGGTACGTAGGCACTAAAGGTTCACAACCGCGGCAGATGCAAAAATAATAAAAAAAATTATTTTCTCATCCCCACAATCTATTTTTATACAATATTTTATAGCCAAAACATATAGATTTTACAAATAGGTTCCTGCGGAGTACCGTAGATGTTTAGGGTGCTAATACATTCCCTTTGCATAACCAACCCCCTTACCTAGAATCTTTCTCCCCTCTTTTGGGTTATTCGCTCTTTTCCCATTCCTTTGGAAACAATAAAGTGCGGTGACGATTTTTATTTTGATCTGTGCTAGTCAAGTCAATCCGATGGCTTAGCCTCAACATTTCTACTGCTATAGAAAAAATGGCGACCTCACTGGGGAAAGATTGACCTCTTGCTGGTCCATCCCTAAGTGGGTTGAGCCTATCTTTGTTTATATATGTATATGTGCTATTATTTATTGTATATTATGTGATGTATATATGTTTTTCTGGATTGTCCTGGTTTTCATGGTGCTTGGTTATTTCTCATAAGTCCTATACCCGGACTTGGGCAAACTTAAGATAGGATGGGCGGTATAGTCGTGTTAACTTTGAGGGAGTAATCCCAAAAAAGGTGACATGAGATCCCCCACTCAGTGGAGGCCCCTTTGACTGTAGTTTCATTTACCGAGTAATCGGGAAGACGTGCTGCTTTCAACCTGGGAGCCTGCTGAAACTGAGGACCGTAGAATACCTAACCCATCTTGGACTTTTAGGTGTAGTGCGGAAGCTATGACAGAGTAATCCGAAAGTAGTTGTCATGCGATACTACGCTTGGACGAGTTTTTCTTGAGAACATTACTAATTATCGAGTTAATAGGGAAGTTGGTAATATCCGAAGGAAGGATGTAGACTCTGGGAACCTCTAGAACCTTGTTCGACAGGTGATAACTTTTAGACAATACCTTATGGGTAGTACCTTCAACCTCATGCTCGTGACATTGAACCTATGAACCCTATGTTTGTGATCTTGTGTGTGATTGTTGTATCATACATTCATGCACCCATGAACATCTCTTAAAGACATTTTATTTCAAGGGACCTAAAAGTTGACTCTTTGTGAATATATCAGGTACTTTTTAAATATGGATTCTGGAAAAAGAAAGACCGGAAAGTACAGTTTCAAAGATCCCAAGATAGATGAGTTGATGAGTCTGATTCCCGAGATTGAACGTTCTGCAGATTTTCAGAGGAAGTATGGGTCCATCATTTATCTCATGAAGCTCAGGGTGAAGGAGTGCATTCTCTCGACTTTGGTCCAGTTCTATGATCCGATGTATCGATGCTTTACTTTCCCTGATTATCAGTTGATGCCTACACTAGAGGAGTATTCTTATCTACTGGGTTTGCCTATTACCTATCGTGTTCCTTTTACTGGTTTGGAGGGGGAGCCAAAATCCCATGAGATTGTTGCTTTGATCCTTTTGGGAAAGTCTGAGGTTGAAGCCCACATGACTACCAAAGGAGGGATTAGAGGATTACCAGCTCAGTTCTTATTGGAGAAAGCTTGCTGTTGTACCCCAAAATTTGCCCTCCCATATTCTTTAAGATTTGTCAAGAACCATCTTCAAGTGGTTCAAGACTTCTCAAGGGTTGCACAGTCCTAACATCTCCTAAAGCCAGTCAAAATTAGGGTTTTGGTTCCTTCAAAGAATTTGAGGTTTTCAATGGCTCAATCAAGTCCCATAGGACCATTCACATTGTCAAGCATCTACATGCCTAGCTTCAAGACTCACAGCATCAAATTGCACAATCAAAAGCTCCATTTGCTTCACAATCAACTGTAGGGGTAAAATGGTCATTTTACAGTCAAAAGTCAGAATTTTTGGTCAACATCTTATTTTGAGCACACAATCATCATTTGATCAAGTCTTGATCATGATTCCACAAGAATGGCTCAAAAATCATCAAAGATGCAAAAGTTGCTATTTTTGGACAGCTGAAAAGTCAACTGTAACTTGACCAGGGCATAACTTTTTCATGGTTCATCAGAAAAATCCCATCCAATGCTCATTTTGAAGGGGATGACATTTCCTACAACTCATCTTCACATTCCAAGTCCAAGAAATTCTCTCACAAAAAGTTATCAATTTCTACATTATAGGTCAATTTCAAAAGTCAACAAAAGTGCACTTTAAGTCAAAGACCATAACTTGAGATTGGTAAATCCAAATGACATGGGACCAAAGGCATTGGTTAGAGTACTTCAAGACCTTTCCAAAATGTCCAAGAACATGTTCATATGATCCAAATTGAGCAAGATATGCATTGGAGAAGTTGGGAAATTTTTGGGAATTTGCAAAAGTCAACTTTGCCCAAAACACCTCATTTTTGCTAATGGGCCTCAAATTCTTTCTTGAAACATTGTCCAAGGCCTATGCACGACCCAATGAGCTTAAATTGATTTATTTTCTTATTTTTAATTAATTAATTGAATTTTTTATTAATATTAATTCATTTAATTGATTTTAAATGTAGGAAATTCAAAGATATGGTTTTCAAATCTTTTTGTGATGCAAAAGAGGTCAACACATGCTGAAGATTTCGTGTACACGTCAAGGAGACAAAATCATCCAATTTTGGCAAGTTTTGTCAATCAAAAATGTGCAAAAAGATTTGATTGAAATCAAATATTGAAAACATTATTTCATGGATTCTTGGACAAAGATTGAACCCTAATTCCATTCTACTACATATACAGAACCTAAACCTAATGCCTCACACGTGCAAGCTGCTGCAAAAAGCCATAAGCAAATTCCAAAACTTCAAGAAAAATTTGAAAACTGAATTCAACCTTCCAGGCCAATTCAAAGCCCTTTCTTGATTCCAATACATTGCTGGGACACTCAGGAACGCATTGCAACCAAAATCAAGTGTTAACACCCAAGGAATCCTAAGAACAGTTGTACGGTTTGCCCACTCTTTTCCATAATCGAAACTCAAGTTTTATGCATCATTAACATGTTATGATCATTGCTTTGCATTGCTAACACCATTCTGAAGCTAATGGTACAGATTAATTTGATTATGGTGCCCTGAAATGAAAACTGCCATTGGAGAATTCTAGGTTTTTCAAGCTTCAAAATTAGGGCTTTACAGCATAAGCAAAATCAGGACTAATAAAGCCTATGGTTGGATTCGTCAAGGCCAGACGAATCAAACCCAACCCTCGCGCCCTATTTATATAACTCATACATCTAATCGCTATTTTTCCTTTTTCAGATTGTGGGGGTTAAAAACCCCCGCTATTTAGCTTTGTTTTTACAGGGAATCTGGGGACGATGAAGACGTGGAAGCGTACCACTGGCTCGTTCAAATAATGGCGCGCGCTTTCATAAATTCTAGCATGTTGATTGATTGTTAATATTATATTTGTTTCCCACTATACTAACAAATGCAGCATAATGGCCTAGTGGTCAGTGAGGTGGACGTTCATCATTGGGACCTGGGTTCGATTCCCAGGTCCCGCAAACCTTTGTTCATATTTTTTCTAATAAGTTCACATGCAGCTTCCTAAACGCGTTCCACCATGCACTCTAGGCATCCATGTGCCATGTGTCTACAAGCCTACATCCAAGGGCCAGAGATGAAGCTCATGGTGTTCCCCAGTCAAAGCAAGCATGGGCAATTCCAGAAAGTCAACGTGGCCTGATTCTTGATGGGCCAGAATTTCTAAACTAACCTCCATTCTTGGGTCATCACCCCACTGGTTTTGTTACTCTTTTTATTTTATTTTCTTTTCTTTTATAATTTCTTTTTATTAATTATTAGTATTATTATTAATTCATAAATTAATATTTTTTTATAATAAATTCAGAGAATAAAAAATGTAAATATTTTTATTAATCATTATTATTCTTATTTATTAATTTATTTTGTAAATAAAATACTAACAAATTAAATAGTTTAATTAGTTAATTTTAATCTTTTTTCACAATAAATAAAATAGGTTAGAATTAGGGTTTTCTCTTGACTTTTTATTTCTTTTATTTTTATTTTTCATTAAAATATTAAAAAACACAAAAACACTTTTTTTCCTTTAATTAAATAATTAATTAGTACTAGGTTTAATATTTTAATTAAGTTGCAAAAAAGGACAAAACTTAAATTCTTTTCTCAAAAAGGGGTCAAAACCCTAAGGACGTCCTGATTAAATTTCTTTTCGCGCGTTATCATTATTTTGATTATATTCATGTATCTGCTCCGGAAATGTAATAGTTAATTAGGGTTTACCGCTTTTTTTAATTTTCCGCATTTATTTTCAAAACGGGTTATGTTTTTGGCGATGTATAGACCCGCGCCTTGTAATAGCATAGATTCAACTTTCCGCAATTTATTTTCCGCACTCTTAACTGTTAATATGCATGAAATACTTGTATGACAAATAAAACTAATCCGTAGCTCACAAATGCATGATCAAAGATAAACATAAACTGAATTCAACACACATGCACATGCCACTCTTAGGGTACGCCTCACTGGTTGCCTCGAACGTGGTCGTCAAGTATAGGGTGTTTTAGAGGTCGCCCTCCTGTCTAAGATCCAGTTGCCTCGAACGGTTGCCTCGGATAGAAAGGATCTAGGACATTAGGGTTACTTCTAAGGTGTCCTACTATTGCTTCGGTGACCACACATGTCCCTAATAATCGAATTGACCTGAATAACTCCAACGATGGTGCTTCCTACTTCTCAATAGTGGGATAGTACTGTCTAAAGGACTCTTACACATCTTAATTCCTTAGAGTAGGTAGATTTCTCCTGGGTACTTGCTCTTTCAAAACAAAAACAACTTTTCGCACCTACACTTTCAAAAAGTTTTCAAACAAATACTTCATACACTCTTGAGGACTGATACAAGAGTTACCTAGAAGTTTTCAAAATAAACTTTTTCAAAACCCACAAACACAAGAAAAGCAAACATTTTTGAAAACATAGTGAGCAAGTACCTAAGAGCCCGTGGATAACCACGGATAGAAAGGGTGCTAGCACCTTCCCTTTCTATAATCTACCTCCCGAACCGAGAAACATCTCGAAAAGGAATTTTGATGTGCTTTTGTCCTTTCCTTGTTGGAGAACATAAAAGATGGTGGCGACTCTTGCTTACCGTGACATTTCGCGAACCAGCATTTCAAAACAGTCAGTTCTATTTCCACCGATCACACTTACTATTATGCCAGAATAAAGAGTACGGTTGCTTTTGAGGCCATCTTTGCTCTACTTGCTTATGGGTTATTCTTATTTCCCAATGTAGACAAATTTGTTGATATCAATGCCATCAGGATCTTTATGATTGGAAACTCGGTTCCTACATTATTAGGTGATGCTTATTACTCTATTCATCTTCGGGATTCTTATCGTGGAGTGATGATCATCTGTTGCACACCTTTGTTGTATCAGTGGTTTACTTCTCATTTGCCTCGACCTGATGCTTTCTGGGATGTCAAGAAGGAACCTCGTTGGGCTCCAAATATCATGGAACTTACTCATTCATATATTGTTTTGTATCATCAGGCTTACCATGATGTAGAGATTGTCGACAGTTTTGGTAGTTTCCCCAATGTACCCCCTTCTTGGTACAAAGGGAGGAATTAACTACAACCCTGTACTTACACGGCGACAACTTGGATATCCGATGAGGGATAAGTGAAATAGTATTCATTTGAGTAGTTTCTTCCTGAAAGAGGGAGAAGACCATAAGAAATCTAGGGAGCAGATCGTGAAGGTCTGGCGTCACATTCATAGGAAGAGTAGGAAGGACTTGGGACCTAGGAGGGCTGTTTCTTTGGAGCCTTATCTTCAGTGGGTACAAGCAAGAGCCATTCAGTTGAAGATGCAGTATTCCCGGGAAGCACCTATGCCTGATATGTTTGTGAAGACCACTCCTCCCCTATTGGATGAAATGGAAGAGCTCTATCTTAATTTAGTCAGGATACAGTAGGAAAAGGAAGCTTGTAAGAATAAGTGCCAAATTCTAGAGTTTTTCTATCGAGCAGACCTGAAGGAGAAAGACGACTTGATTGAGATTCTTGAGATTCGTGCTGTAGAGACGATGGAGAGGCAAGGGGATTTATTTTCATCTAAACCTCAATCAAGCCCTAGTTGCTCACTTCCTGATTCAGATGATTGGAAGGAGGTCGCCACCAGATATCTAGAAGAAAACCATAGGTTAAAGGCTCATATTGCCAGACTTATAAGGAAGCGTCGGCGTATAGTGTGATCTCCATCAGCTTTGCTTCTTAGGGTTTTAGAATTTACTTTCATCTTGTACTTGGGATTCTTGAAACTTGTAATCCATTTTGAAGTTATTATAATAAAAAATTTCAGTATTTAAAATGTGTTATTACTTTGATATATGCAAAATTGTTTATAAATCTTTAAGTCCCTTGAAATAGTAATAATAAAATAAATCACGTGCATTGCACATCATGCATCATATTGTACACACTTATTGCATTTTTTTGCATATCCAGGTGTCTTATTGAGCTTCTTTACTTTGTTCAGCAAACTGTCTCACCAGTACAATACCCGAGCCAATTTTAGAAGGAAGATGGATAACCTAGAACAAGAGAATCGCGAGCTGCGCGAGGAAGTTTCTGCTCTAAAGGAAGGTATGGCCAATCTCACTCCTCTGGTGGAATCTCTGGTGGCTTCTCAGAATCAACCATCGATTGTTCAGCCTCAACACACAATGGTTACTATTGAAGCTCCAATTGTTCCTGTTTCTGCTACTCCAGCTGTTGTTCAGAATCGTATACCTCTGGTATATCCTTGAGGAATGCTAGAGAACTTTATTCCAGAAGGTTTTAATTAGGATCCTCAAATTTCTCCGCTTACTCAGACTACTACTGCTCTTGTACCTCCTATGGTGCACATTACCCCTGCTGCTAGAAACAAGGTTATTATGCTGCACCTCCCTCGGTGAATATGGCCCCGTTTGCTAATGATGAAGTGTATCTCCCTATTCCTCCACCAAGTGAAAGCTTGAGTTTCTATGATCAAATGGACGATTTTCAAGACCAGTTTGATAAGATGCAAAAAAGTTGAAGGCCCTCAGAGGAAAAGAGTTGTTTGGGAAAAATGTGAATGATATGTGCTTGGTTCCAAATGTGAAAATACCTGCAAAGTTCAAAGTACCGGAGTTCGAAAAGTACAAGGGAAACACTTTCCCTCGTGCCAATTTGGTGATGTATATAAGGAGAATTTCTACTCATACAGGTGATCAACACCTGTTGATTCATTTCTTTTAAGACAGTTTAACTGATGTAGCGTTGAAATGGTACATGAGCTTGGACAGTGCCAGTATTCATTCTTTTAACGAGTTGGGAGAAGCGTTTATCAGACAGTACAAATACAATCTGGACATGGTTCTTGACCGTGATCAACTCAGGGCCATGGTCCAGAAGGACAAGGAATCATTTAAAGAATATGCATAGAGATGGCGTGAGGTAGCCACCCAACTGATTCCTCCAATGGAAGAAAAAGAGATGACAAATATTTTTCTGAAGACACTAGGTGAATTCTACTATTAAAGAATGGTGGCGAGTGCGCCCAGTGATTTTACTGAAATGGTGGGAATGGGCGTCCGTTTGGAAGAGGCTGTAAGAGAAGGTCGTCTGACAAAAAAGGAAGGTTCCAACAATATAAAGAAGCCATCATATGGATTTTTTAAGAAGAAAGATGGGGAGACGAATGTTGTTATTCAAGAGATAAGGGTTAATCCTTTTATAAGAAATCATCAGTACCAACAACAAGTTTCCTCGGTAACTCTGATTGTAAATACGACTCCGACTATAGTTGCTTATCAAAGACCAGCCCCTCAGGGAAGTCAAGGGCAAAATCACAGGATAGAGCTTTTTGACTTTATCCCTATGAGTTATGCAGAGCTACTCCCAGCATTGATCCAAAAAAAGTTGGTCCAGACTAGGCCGCCTCCTACTATAGCATCCCCTTTACCTTGGTACTACAAGGCAGATCAGACATGCGCTTTCCATCAGGGTGCACCAAGGCATAATGTAGAAAATTGTTATCCTCTGAAGTCCGAGGTACAGAAAATGGTTAGATATGGCCTTTTATCCTTCAAAGATGTCATTCCTAATGTAAATGATAATCCTCTCCCGAAACATGGAGGAGCGAATGTTGTTAACATGGTTGTTGGTTGTCCAAGGGACTTCCGCATTTATGATATTAACTTGGTTAAAAGAGACTTGGTAAATATGCATGCAGACCTTTGCGAGTTTAGTTACTATACTCATGACCATGCTGTTTGTGGTATCTGTAGTACCAATATACAAGGTTGCGATAAGATAAAGGCTGATTTGCAGGAGATGATGGATGAGGGACTCATCCATATAATCAGGCCTAGGGTAGAGTATGAGGAGGAAGTGAACATGGTCTTTGGATGTCCTGGATAATTCAGGATCTTTGATGTGGAACATATGAATGATGATCTCGTACATTTGCATGCTACTTTCTCCCACATGGCTGGTCAGGTAGAGCACCACTATGGATCTTGCCGGGTTTGCTGTAGGGACTCCTGAGGATGTTCAATTGTGAGAAAAGGTATTCAATTGTTGTTGGATAATGGAACTATCAAGGTTTCAAGCCAAACAGATGATTACCATGAGGTTAATGAGATTGAGGTTTGTTTGGCTGAGGAAGAATCAGATGATGAATATGCTTTTATGGATGAATCCTTTTCCTCATATGAGGGTATGTTCTCTGGTGATGATTCTTTAATGTCCAAGTTTTCTGAAGAAGGTGTGAATGTAATTGTTCCGTGTTTCATTGATTCTTCCCCTATTGAAATTGAATACCGTAGCAAGCCAGTTTTTGCCCCTGTGGTGATTTATTTGCCAAGGCTCGTTCCTTACAAATCAGACATAGATGTACCGTACAAATACAATGCTACAATTTTAAAGGATGGCGTGGAAGTTCCCATCCAGCCTTTGTCTAGTGTTGGAAATATTGCTGAGACTAGTAGAGTGACCCACAATGGTCGCGTATTTGCACCGATTGTTCGAGGAAATGATAATACTGATAAGAAGGTTGTGGAAAGTGTTAAAGATAAGAAGGTTGTAGGGGAATCCAGTGGTACTACCTTGGAGAAGGACGTAGATGATATTTTGAAGATAATCAAAATGAGAGACTACCAAATTGTGGATCAGTTATTGCAGACTCCTTCAAAGATATCTATCTTGGCATTGTTGATGAATTCTGCTGCCCATAGAGAATCTTTAATGAGGGTGTTGGACCAAGCCTTCGTGGAGTATGACATGCCATTAGACTAATTCAGCAGTGTGGTAGGTAATATTACATCATGTAATAACCTAAGCTTTTGCGATGATAAATTTCCTGACGAGGGGAGGAATCATAATTTGGCTCTCCACATACCCATGAACTTTAAAAGTGATTCAAATGTGTTGATTGATAACGGATCTGCCTTGAGTGATACCGAGGAGTACGATGGTGAAGTTGAAATATCAAGGGGCTCCTATGCGCCCAAGTGGTATTATTGGCAAAGCTTTCGATGGGTCAAGGAAGTAAGTTATTGGGGAGGTCGATTTTCCTATTCACATAGGCCCGCATTTGTTCCATATCACTTTCCAAGTCATGGATATTGTACCTGCATAGAGTTGTCTACTGGGAAGACCATGGATACATGAAGTAGGGGCCGTCACCTCCATTTTACACCAAAAGCTGAAATTAGTGCGTGAAGGCAAAGTGGTTATTATAAATGGAGAGCAAGCATTGTTGATATCTCATCTATCATCTTTCAGTATTGTAGAAGCAGATGAAGCTACTGCAGGGACGCAGTTCTAGGCTCTGTCTGTTGATAATGTAAGAGGGAATGAGAACTATATGACTTCATTCAAGGATGCTCAACAGGTTGTGCACAGTGGTCCAATTAAAGTATGGGGACATGTCGTTGATCCTCCAATGAACAAGAACATGGATGGTTTAAGATTCTCTGCCAAGAATGGCAAAGGCGTAAGTTTGAAGTCAAAGTCTACTATGAGCAGCTATCATGATGTTTTCCTCAGTGGAGGCTACCTCCATCCAACTATTTCTGGAGTTAATGCTATTGAGGAGGATTAAGAAGATTAGGAAATGCCGAATTATGTGACGCCTGGAGTCAGAATCCAGAACTGGGTCACTTATGATGTTCCCTCTTGCATCCATGTCTCAAAGTAATTTGTTTTTTCTTTGCAAAAAACTTTCATTCAGCTCAAGATGAAAGTTAATATTGTATGGGCTTATTTGTTTGCTTTTATCATTAAAATCATAAATAAAAGTTATCTTTGATTCTCAAAATTGTGTCTTTTATTTTCCTGCTTTTTCATGGAAAATGGTAATAATAAAAAACATTTTGAGTAAAATAATATTGAAAATAAATCTGCATAATCACTTGATATATGTGTCAGTTTCTAAAAGCAATCACAAATCACATGTGCAGATTAACTAATAAACCTGTTGAATATAATGACCCTGCACCCTCTCCCAACTTTGAATATCTTATGTTTGGGATGGAAGAAGAAGGATATGATGAGATTCTAGAAGAGGTTTCATGGTTGCTCGAGCACGAGAAAAATGCCATTCATCCTGTTGTACCCCAAAATTTTCCCTCCCATATTTCTCAAAACATTTCAAGAAAGATCCCCAAGTTGCTCAAGGTAGTCCAATGGTTGGCCAGACAAGCTCTCTCCTAAGGCAGTCTACCTCAAATTAGGGTTTCATGTTGCATCAAGATACTTGAGCCCAAGGGATTCCAAATGCTCAACATTGTCCTAATATGTTCTCAAGATCATCCATGTCAAGTTTCAAGCCCTACAGAGGAAATTTGCTCAGTCAATTGCTCAAAAGCCTGAAAATCGACTGTGCTAGGGCAAAAGTCAATTGTGACCCACATACAGTCAAACTTCAAGATTTTTGGTCAACGTCCTAATTTTGAATTATATTTTATCATTTGATCAAGTGTTGATTATGATTCATCAAGGATTGCTCATAATTCATCAAGAACCAAAAGTTGCTAAATTAGGGTTTTGCAGGAAATGTCAACTCAACTTTCACCAAGCATAACTTTCTCATACTTTATGAGAAATGACACATCCAAAGCTAATTTTGAATAGGATGCAATTCCCTAAAATCCATCTTCATCTCCCAAGTTCAAAATATGCACTCACAAGAAGTTATGAATTTGGACATTATAGGTCATTTTGAAAAGTCAACAAAAACACCTTTTTTTGTCTAAGCTTCATACATGAGCATGGAATATCAAATTGAGATGAGACCCAAAGGGTTTATTAGAGGACATCTCAAGCTTTCTAAAAAGTCCTATAAAACCTCCAAAGAGTCAAAATTGGGGAAGTTATGCATTGGTGAAGTTGACCTTTTTTGTAAAATTGCCAAAAGTCAACTATGCCCAAAACTTCAAATTTTGCCAAAGGGGCCCAATCTTTTTCACTTGTTTTGGATAGGCAACATAGTCCACGAGCTATATCCCTTTCCACTTGTACTTATCATATTTTTATTATTTATTTTGATTTTTATTTGAATTAATTCAATTTAAATCAAAACAAATCATATAAAATCCAAAATATTGAAAAAAAAAGATTTTGTGCTTGTTTTAGGTCTTATTATACAGCTAGCAAGTATTCAAATTCGTATCAAGGCATGGTGTGTACAAAAAGATTGAAATAAGCCAATTTTGGAAAGTTTTCAAAGTAAATCAAATCAACAATCCAAATCATTGATGGAGGAAGATTGAGAGCAGTTATCAACCCTAATCCCTTCATTGATACATATAGAGGGCGTGCAGACTCAAAAAGGAGGTTAGAAACAGGGCATAGCAATCAGAACTAAACTGGGAAAAAACAAGAAAAGTGGTGAATCAAATCCTTAGTTAGAAGCAATTTCAAGATCCTTTGACTATCCTAATCGCTTCCTGGGTTCACCAGCAAGCAGAACCAATCAAGAACAAGCAATTTCATGCCTTGAAACCCATTGTAAGTCAGTCACGACTTTGATGAATTTTTGAAATCGAATTGCATAAATTTGGCATTGATAGCATGAAATAATCATATATTCTTGATTCTTAAGACGTTTGAAAACTATCTGTAATATTCAATTGCATTTTTATGGACTGTATCAAGATCTGCCATTGTTAGGTTTTCTTGGTTCGTTTTAGGATTTTCTCGTACAAGTGAAATTGGCCCAGCTGGAAGAAACCATTGTGATCAGCCGATCAAACCCAGCTGATCCATGGTCTTGAAATTTATTTATATGGCTTGTATGTGATTTCTGAGATGTACAGGGTTTCAGCTACAGCGCCATGCTTGTAGGTAAAAGTCTAGATTTTTTAACGACAGATCCAGGAGGAAGACGATGGCGTGTCATGACTCCATTGGCCGGTTTAAATTCTGGCACGTTACTCTGGCCAGAAACCTTTAGATCTGATATATTATCGTTCTGTTGTATTGTTAAACTAACACCCTAATGCAGTAGTCCAGAAGGAGGACGTCAGAAGTTCATGATTCTGGTTTTGATCCCAGGCGTGACCCTCTGGCACCCTTCCCCTATGTTTTCACCAGTTCCAGCACTTACATCTGCTAGAGGTTATCTTCTGATTTCATCAACCAGGACCAGATCAAATATCCCCTGGACATCATCCTCTGGATCAATCAGTCCCAACCAGATCCAGCATACCTCATCTTCTGATGATCATAATCTGTTGGATCCACTAGCCAGGAGCAGATCCAGTGTCTCCATCCTCTGGACCACCATCTTCTGGATCACCATCTTCTGGATCACCATCTTCTGGGCACCATCATCTTCTGGATCATCATCCTCTGATCCGAACCGCTGATACCAGGCTACTTTTTTCTTTTATTCTTTTGCATTTTCTTCATTAAATTTTTTTATTTTACTAACCAATAAATTAATGTTCTTTTTATAAAAAAAATCACCAAAAATATTATTTTTCACCAATTAAATTTAAAATATTTATTTTTATCAATAATTAATTAATTTAATTAGGTTTGATTAATTTAGAAAACTTTAATTATTTTGTAAATAACTTAAAAATAATTAGAATAAATAGGTTTTATTACTAACTTAATTATATTTTATTTTTTCCTAAAATAACCAAAAAACCAAAAATAGGTCATTTAATTATTTTTACTAATTAATTTAATCACTAATTAATTTGTACATTTATTTTAAAACTTAAATTCTTTTCTTAAAAAACAACAAAAAACCATTTTTTTTTCTTCTTTTAATTAGGATAGGAGGGTCAAAACCCTAATTCGCATTCGATCTAATTTGTCATCGCGCGCTTTATTCTATTTTTATCCCAATTATTGTATCTGCTCATAGTTTGTAATAGTTTGAATTAGGGCTTTTACTTTTCATTATCGCTTTATTTTCAAAGGGTTTGTTTTTGGCTATGTAAATACCCGAAGCCTTGTAATAGCGTAGTTTAATTTCCTCATTTTAAATTCTGCAAATTATCAACTGTTAGATGTATGAATAATTAGGGTTTGCATGACAAGAATGTATATTAAGTTTAAAACAGTTAGATCACCCTAAATGTGCAAAGATAAATAAACTGAAATTGAATCATCCGCACATGCGCACTCCTAGGGTACACTCCCACTTGGTTGCCTTCGGTAAATGGTCATTGAGTATAGGATGCTTTAGTGGTCGTCCTTTTGTCTAAACAAAGATCAAAGTACCGATTCAGAAAAGTTGCCTCGGAATTGTTGCCTCGAATAATTGATCTAAGACATTAGGGTCATTACTAAGACGTCCTAACATTGCTTTAATGACCGTACGTCCCTTTCGAATTGACCCTAAAAACTCCAATGACGATGCTACCTACTCACTAATAGTGGGATAGCATTGTCTAAAGGAAACGAACATAGAACGATTCTTTTTTCGAGTAGGTAGATTAGTTCTTAAGTACTTGCTCAAATCAAAACAAACTTTTTCTCACACTTACACTCCTTTACAAACAAAGTTTTCAAAACACTTCATTACACTCTTGAAGATAGAAGCAAGAGTTAAATCGAAGTTAAAACAAAAACTTTTCAAAGCACACAAAACACAAAGAAAACAATTTTGAAAATGATGAGCAAGTACCTAAGAGCCCGTAGATAACTACGGATAGAAAGGGTGCTAATACCTTCCCTTTCTATAATCTACCCCCCGTACTCAGAAATATCTCGAAAAAGGAATTTTTCTGTGCTTTTTTCCTTTCCTTGTTGGATAAAATAAAAGACGGTGGGGACTCTTGCTTACCGCGACATTTTACGAAAATGAACGCAAAACGCAAACCAGCAAATTCCTTAAAAAATAGGGAAACCACGTCCCGGTTCTGACCACCGTATCACAGAACTGACGACTCTGCTGGGGAATTAATAAGTGGGGTGTACTTTAGGATTAGTTCATCATATTGTTTTCAATTGTTTGATTTGTTTGCTTTATCTTTGTGGGCTTAGAATCGGAGTTACTATAAATCCTAACCCGGATCTGGGGACACCTTTTAGGTAAGTAGCAATAGACTGTGAGGGAACTGTACAGCGTAGACCGATACGGTTGAAGCAGTAGCTACGTTGGTGTGGCACATTAGTTGGTACCGATATCCCTTGTGGAGCAACAATGAGAGTATGGGGCTGCTATATGGGTCATTAAGCATCAACTGACCTTCGAACCTATAATCGACCAACTTGGCCATAGAAATTAGCAGTATGCTACACTCATTGAGACCATACTCTCGAGATGGTTCCAGCTGCAAGAAAAGATTGCGTGACTGGAATTATGACCGATAGAGGATGGTCAGTGATATTGAGAACCTCTAGAACCCGGTTACTATTATCAGGATAGGTTGAACCAACTTAACTTCAAGAGGGTAATGCCTAGACCCCATGCAAGCCTAAACCTAAGGCTATTTGTGTGACTTGTGTGCTTTCAACTTGAACTACTTGCGCATTTTTATTATCTAACAACTTGAGTTCCTTGCAGGTTTTGTTTACACTCCGTATCCAATACCTTGGATTTCTTGTCGGATTTACTTGTTTACATTACCTCGTACTTTTTCTTAAACGCATAGCATACACGTCATAACATCATACCATAACATTTCCTTAACCATTTCAAGGATCTCAAGGGTTTGTGATGCAGGTTATGGTAAATCAAACGTCTAGCAAGGGGCAAAGGGGATTTATTTTCCTCTAGCCAATGTCGTCTAGAGATCAAAACACGATAACTTGAGTCGGGGGCTATGACCCACTCGATATGGTGAGCCTAACTCTTGAAGAAGGATTCTTAATGACACGAAGTTTCTTCAATCAAAGCTGCAAAATTCAAATTCTAACAGTTTCTTGTTTACCCCGCGAGATCCTTGAAAACATTGCGTATATATCATACATATCATTGTATAAGCAGGTTTCAAAGCAGGTCTCTCATGTTCTCGCTGTTTATTTCAGCAAATGGCTCTCAAACAAGACAACAGAGATCTTCACACTTAAGAAGCACAGTTCAGGGAAATCCTCCTAAACCTATCCAAGGGGCAGGAAGGGTTGAAAACACTCCTCGTCGGGAACTTGGTCAAGAAAAGTCCTGAAGACAATAAGGACGAGTGGCTGAAACAACTGCAAGCTGAGGTAGATGCAATAAGAACCCAGATGCTGGGGCAGATGGCTCTTATCCAAGGCTTAGCCCGGGAACAAGAAGAGCTGAGAACCATTATCAACCAGCTTCATCAAGACAGATACAACAGTATGAAGCAAACAGTCGAGGCCGGGGGCCAAGTCACTGATCAGCCTCCAAGAAGACAAGGGTTTGGTTTTGTGAAGAATGGGCGTCTCCAAGTCGCTAATACCTCATGGGTCCAACAACAACCTCGCCAAAAACAACGGGTTGATCAGAGTAAGCCAAATATGCCCAAAAGGCAGTTTACCAAAATCAACATGTCATTGGCTCAAGCATTGCAACGCCTGTTGAAGGCCAAGTTGGTTATGTTAAGGGACCCTCCTCAGAATCCCAACATAGCCTCCCCAGACTACAATCCTGATGCAAGGTGTGCATACCATTCCAACAGCCCGGGGCATGATACTGATTACTGTTGGGCATTGAAAAATAAGATTCAGGACTTGATTGATGAAGGAGTGCTGGAGTTTACACAAGATGGTCAGGATGAGTTCTTCTACCATCCCTCCAAGGCACATCCTCTGAAGTGACAAGACCAGACGAGAAGACTTTTTGTTCATTAGAATTTTCAATTTGTAATTTTCTTTTGATTGTTCAAACATTTATCCATGTCAAACTTTGTTACTTTATCAATGCATTGCATATGTCTGTTTTGAATCAATCCATTCGTATTCACTATATTCAAATTACTTTCATTTTTGTGATGTTCAAATCTCGATTAAAAAATTCTAAGCCTTTAGAGGGAGGATGACAAAAATGATATCAAATCTCTACAGTATGCTTTTGAACAGACCCCGCTGACGATGTACAGGCGTTGTTTCAAATCCTAAATAGTGGAGTTATAAGGAAGATAGTACCTAGTCAACCCCTTTGAGCCAAAGAAGTAGGAGTTTTTCTTTCACACAAATTAAAACCCTTAATCACAACCTGGGGCAGGGTAGTTTTCTCAGTTAATCCAGGTGCACAATGAATGACATCAAAGAGGTCATTCCAAAACAAAAAGCGGTGATGGTTCCCTATAATCGTCAAGACAGGTAGTCATTATCTCTCGAAATAAAAGCCCATTAAGTCAAAACCTATGAAGGAGACTTAAGAAAAAACGGGGGCATCCCGCTGACTGTAATCACAAAAAGAAACAATTCAGGCAAAAGACAGGGATAATAAAATAAAAAAGAAAGAGGTCCTATAAACCCTCAACAAAAATGACTGCCTATTCAAATTAAACTGTCAGTATCCGAACCATCACTGGAATATCAGAACAAAGACTCAAACGGGATCTAAATGCACAATTAGCTGAGTTTTAGGATCGAAGAACATCACGAAGAACAGGTGGGTACAAATAAATTTTGAGCCTTTATCCTTTGTTTCTTGAACCGTGAACCAGGCCACGTTATAACCCTTAAAAGTCTTATCTGAAGCATGGGTTAGCTCGAAAGCATACTGTTACAAAAGGTATCCTGACTCCTGAAGGTTTGTTACAAATCCTGAGTTGACATCGCATTTTACAAAATCTGTCTGTTTTACTGAAAAATGAATTTTCAAAAATTTCAAGACAGACATAAGCTTTGCATTCTTAAAATAACATTGTTTGCATATGACTATTTGTTCAACAGCAGAGAAATTCGCACGACGAACATCTAGTGAACAAAAAAAACCTTCTCAATAAAAAGGATCACCTCAAGTGGAAAAAACGCTTCCAACCAAAGGGCACGGCATGATCATTATCCATCATCTGGGGCAGTCAAGTCAAGATTCAAGGAATCTCTCAAAGATGCCAAATAGCCAGAGGCAGATCTCCATCTGAATCACTTGGGGGAATTGGGCATGAATTCCAGCAACGAATCATGTACGATCAAACAAACATATTTTGTAGTATGGCAACACAACACTACCGACAGTGATAACTCCCTACACCCTGAGAGCGTGGACATAGTCAGAAAATATTGCGCATGAATAAAGACCCGCTAGGTTGACTGGCCTAGGCAAAAATAAGGGCATCCCGGCGAACCAATAGGGTTCGGGCAAAAATTAGGGATAAAAACAAAAAATATGTACACCCGGCAGGTCGAAAACCTGAAAAGGCGGCTTGGGCAAGAAAGGGTATCCCGGTGGACTGAAAATCTGAAAAGACAGTCCAAGCAAAAATTAGGGATCAAAGCGTACGACTATGTCCCGTCATCTTGTCACTTTCCTACCAAAAGAAGACTGATCATTTCGATCGAAAGTTACCAAACACCTCATAAGTTGGGATAACACTCGATCCACAAGGCCCCCGTAGGCACTTTCTCCCGCAGAAACAGGGGCAGAAAAGTCTCGATGCAAAGTGTGATCGGTGGATCTGGAACTGACTGTTTAACGCTGGTTCGCGAAATGTCGCAGAAGCAAGAGTCGCCACCGTCTTTTATTTTCTCCAAATGGAAAGGACAAAAGCACAGAAAAATTCCTTATAGAGATTGCTCTCGGTTCGGGAGGTAGATTATAGAAAGGGAAGGTGTTAGCACCCTTTCTATCCATGGTTATCCATGGGCTCTTAGATACTTGCTCATTGTGTTTTCAAAAATGGTTTGTTTGCTTTTCAATGTGGGTTTAAAAAGTTTCTTTGAAAATTCCAGTTCGACTCTTGTGTCAGAGTGTTTGAAAAATTGTTTTGAAAGCTTTTGAAAAGTGTCGGTGTGAAAAGATTTTTGTTTGTTTTGAAGAGAGCAAGTATCTAGAGTTGTCTACCTACCCTAAGGAATTCGTCTGTGTAAATATCCTTTAAAGTAGTGCCATCCCACCATTGAGAGGTAGGTAGCACCACCGTTGGAGGTGTTCGGGTCAATTCGAGGTTCGGGACATGGTGATCACCAGAGCAATGGGAAGACACCTTAGAAGCTACCCTCATGCCAGGTTCCCGGATCATGAGGACTTACTAAGACATCCTCTACTCGACGATCACCTTTCGAAGGCAAGGCAACAGTGAGGCGTACCCTAGGGGTGGTGTGTGCGAATTGTGTGTCGTTTTCATTTACATTTGTCTTGTCATATTATTGGTGTTCTACGCTTGTTTTTATTATGGCCATTCATTCTTGCATGCTTTGTTTAACAGTTAAAAATTGCGAGGAAAAGTAAATCTAAAACTATTACAAATGGCGCGGGTCCACATCGCCAAAGTTAACCGGGACCCGATTTGACGGAAAGATAAATAAAGCAATTAAAGAAAAGTAATTGAAAAATGCGAGAAATAAATGTTACAAAGCTTTGGGAGAGATACATAATTATTCAAGCGAAATAAGATAAATATACGAAATTAAACAATTAAGAACGAAACGAGGGCGTTGGACCCTTTTTGCAAAATTAAATTAATAAGGAATAAAAATTAAAATTAAAAGAAAATGTTTTTGGTATTTTTATGTTTTTTTTTTCAAGATTTAATAGGAAAAGAATTAATTAAAACTAAAAGAAAATGTTAAACCTAGTTCTAATTATTTTTTAAGTTTTTAAGAAAAATATTGGAGTTTTTTTAGTATTTAATGAAAAAGAGAATTAATTAAAATTAAAATGAAATGTAAACCCTAATTCTAGTGGCTTTTAAATTTGTTATGAAAATATTAAAATATAACCTAAATTAAACCTAAATTCTTTTATGTACAATTTAATTATGAAAATAAATAAAATAAGTAATATTATTATTATGAAAAAAGGAAAAATTGAAAGGAATAAAATTATTAAACCTAATTCTACATTTTTTTTTAGATTTTATTATGAAAAGAATTAAAATTGTTACCTAATTTAAAACTAATTAATTGCATGCTAATTTATTTACAAGAAAATATCAAAATAAATAATCATTATATTTTTTATCTTTTTCTGAGTTTTTTATGTGTTTTATATTTTTTGTAAAAATAATTAATTAAATTAAAACAATGAAGCAAATAAAATAATAATAAAATAAAAAGAAAATTGCAAATCAGGGGGGGTTCAGGCCCCAATTGTGAGGTTTTGATTGTGAAATTCTGGCCCAATAAGACATGGGTCCATTGACTTTTTTGAGTAGCGTACAGCAATGTTGACCAGCGTTTATGGTGCTCTCTCAATCTCCGCCCTTGGCTTGATCTCAGTGTACACGTGAGTGGATGGATGATGAAGGCGTACTCTGTGCCTTGACATTGGAAACGCATATGAATTCATGTGGAAAAATAATATGAAGAATACACAGACCTGGGGCTCGAACCCAGGTCTTGGACATTGCAAAGCAACACCTGTGCCACTAAGCCATTACTACGCGTTTTGATATATAATAAGCAAATAAATATAATAAAGGAAAACAATCCCGTAATGCATCTAGCGCGCGAAATTTTGAATTGGCCTATCTTCTCTTGCCACAACTCTATCTTCTTCGTTTTCCTGAAACATAAAGTATTAGGCCACGGTTTCTTATGCGTTGCTTAAGGTCAGTTTCAAGAAAATAGCGACTAGCGCTATGGTGTCCATAAATTGGGCGCGATAGGTGCTTCTACTTCGTCCAGATGCACTGAGTACAACCATGGTGGTCTTAAGGGCTAATTTTACTTTGTTTCAAAAGCCCTAATTTCTCATCATGCAAACCCTAGAAAGCTAACATGGTAAAATCGCGTTGAGAGCACAAAAACACAATTAAATTGTACAGTTAGCATCAGAAATCATTAATGAGTAATAATCCATAAAGAAAATGCAATGATTATGCTTCAAAATCAAAATACGATTATGCAATTTTTTTGATGCAGTTTGCGTTCAATATACCAATTCTTGGAGTTTTGATGGTGGTTTCTGATTGGAATGTGATCAGGGGACTTTGAGGAAGCTATTGAAACAAATCTTATGCTTTGAATCGACCTAAAAAGGGTTTTTCAGATTTGAGTTTTTAGAGAATTTTTCCAAGTTTTCCAATGGCTTTCTTGCGCAGTTTTCTGTGTAGCACAATTAGGTTTATGATCAAGCCTTTGTAGTGAATGCATTAGGTCAAAAATATTGATCAAATCTCTTGTAATTCATTGTTTTGAATATTTGATTTCTTAAGATCTTTTCCATATCTTTTTCACATGTTTTTGTATCAATTAGCATCCAATCAAGCCAAATCTTTCCATAATTGTACAAGCACGAAATATTGAGTCCAAAACATGCATGAAAAGATTTATTAGGTCAAGTTATATATTTTTCATATATTTAAATGATTTAAATGAATTAATATAAATAATAATTCAAATAAATAGATAAAAAATGAGAAAATACTTCCCTTTGGGCCAAGTGGTCGTGCATATGCTTGGAATGATGAATCATGGAAGAAAAATGGGCCCATTAGCAATTTTAGGTTATTTGAAGTAATGTTGACTTTTCAAAATATCCAAAAATTTCCCAACTTCCACAAGGCATAACTTGCTCAATTTTTAAGCTTTTCTCATGTTCTTGGACATTTTGGAAAGGTCTTTGAGTCCTCTAACCAATGCCTTTGGTCCCATGTCATTTTGATTTACCAATCTCAAGTTATGGCCTTTGACTTAAAGTCCCTTTTTGTTGACTTTTGAGAATGACCTATAATGTTGAAATTGATAACTTTTTGTGAGAGCATCTCTTGGACTTGAAGTATGAAGATGAGTTGTAGTAAATGTCTTTCTCTTCAAAATGAGCTTTGGATGGGATTTTTATGATAATCCATGTGAAAGTTATGCCCTGGTCAATTTCAGTTGACTTTTTCAGCTGTCCAAATAAGGAAACTTTTGCATCTTGATGATTTCTGAGCCAAATTTTGAGAATCATGATCAAGCATTGATCAAATGATGTTTGTGGCTTCAAAATGATATGTTGACCAAAAATTTGAACTTTTGACTGTCAAATGACCATTTTGCCCCTACAGTTGACTGTAGTGCAACTTAGGGTTTTGACTGTGCAATTTTGAACTGAATGCCTTGAAACTTGATATGAGGATGCTTGACCATATTTGTAGGCATATGAGACTTGATTGGGCCTTTGAAAACTTCACTTCCTTGATCAGAACACAAACCCTAGCTTTGACTGTGTAGGAGACCTTTGCACTGTGCAACCCTTGGGGAATTTTGCAGCTTGGCTTGGCAATTTCTTGAAGAATATGGGAGGGCAAATTTTGGGGTACAACAGTTGCCCCTGTTCAATCTTCTTAGACCTGAGGATGCAGATTGGCTGACGTGCCTTTCGTAATCCGAGGGTAGAAGATGATTGAACACTAGAGTGCCCAGAAATTTGCGCTCACATAGTAGCAGTGTGATGGAAATGGGCTTATAGATGCCATCTAGAGATTGCTGGATAGGATGATGGGCTTATAGATGCCATCTGGATGTTGATCGGGTAAGAGATTCCTTAGCGAGAACCTGCATACCTGCAAAAGAAAATGAGTACCTGACACGTCACAGGAGTTGGTTTTCAGATGCTTGGTATATATATGTCCTGACTGGTTACAGGAGCTGGATCTGGAGCTTTAAACGGCGATGAATGAACCAGGGATGGTTACTGCCTTAACATGAATGGTAAGAGAACCTTGGGCGACTTTAACTTCAACCACGCTCGTTGAGAAAAATCTTGGGTGAATTTAACTTCAACAACGCTCGTTGAGAAAAATCTTGGGTGTCTTCTACTGGGATAAGAATCAGGGAGATCTTAGGGTCGATCTGACTGAACCAGAGAAGGCCTTTGACTGGATAAGCATCAGGAAAATCTTAGGGTCGATTTAACTGAACCGGACAAGGTCTTGAAATATCTTCAACTGGATAAGCATCAGGGAGATCTTAGGGTCGATCTGACTGAACCAGAGAAGGCCTTTGACTGGATAAGCATCAGGAAAATCTTGGGGTCGATTTAACTGAACCCGGCTAGGTCTTGAAAGATGATTGAGAATTTAGCTGATTCCTTCCTGAAAGGTAAAGGTCAGTCATATGCAATGCATGATATGGATCAAGCGATGATGTTCTCAACATAAATGAGACTTGTCTGATATGATGTGTCTATGCGTGCTATAATGATGTATGTGATGTTTTATGTAGGTTTTTGTCTAGGGAAGTAAATCCTTGACGGGTGCCGGGAAGTCGTATCCTGGGCTGATGTTGGAAAAATAGATCTTGCTTCTGCTGGGGATGATAACTGCAAGAATACCGGTAGGAGAAGACGACTCCGTTGCGGAATAAGCTTGGCAAATGGAGGATTCTGCAGGGAGAAAGATACTTTAGCAACCATGCTGGGAAGCAATACTCTGTGGGGAATAGAGATGTTTTGCTGAATGTTGATAATTACTTGTTGGGGATAACCTTGTTGTATTGGAAGTGTTGATAGACTTCGTTGGGGATAAGAGAGTTTCGTCGAGGACGATCTTTCCATGGCTTTTGGCTGAGGATAACCCAGTTATATCCTGTTAAGGAAATAACTCTTTAAATCAAGCCGGACGACGCGTTCGTGCTCTGCGAGGGATAAGCTTCCAGAATCTATTGGGGATAAGCTTACTGCTTGGGGATATGAATTCCAACCTTCCTGGGGAACTTGGATTGGACTCTCCTGGGGAGATTTTGAACTGTAATTTCGTAAGTTGAAAGAGGGAACCTATGTAGGGTTACCTGCTGATGAGCTCGTGTAAAACCGCATCTGGAATGGAGAAGGAACCTGGGTAGGGTTACTTTGATGATGAGTTCGTGTCAAACTACGTCTTGGAAAGAGAGAACCTGTGTAGGGTTTCTGGGTGACGAGTCCATGTAAAACTGAATCTTGAAGAGAGGGAACCGGTGTAGGGTTGCCTGATGTCGAGTTCGTGTAAAACTACGTCCGGAGAAGGAGAACCTGTGTATGGTTGCCTGATGAGGTAAGTTCACGTAAAAATTCTTGATGAACCGGGGTGAGGTTATCTTGAGCTAAATCCATGTAAGACTTCTGGGGGGAACCGAGGTTAGGTTGCCGCAGGATAAGTTCGTGTAAAAACTTCTTGATGAACCGGGGTTAGGTCATCTTGAGATAGGTCCATGTAAGACTTCAGGAGGAACCGGGGTTAGGTTACCTTGGGATAAATCCATGTAAGATTCCTGGAGGAACCGGGGTTAGGTTACTTGGATAAGTTTGTGTAAAAACTTCTTGATGAACCGGGGTTAGGTCATCTTGAGATAGGTCCATGTAAGACTTCAGGAGGAACCGGGGTTAGGTTACCTTGGGATAAATCCATGTAAGATTTCTGGAGGAACCGGGGTAAGGTTGCTTCGGGGTGAGGAGTCTGTGTACGACTTTGTCTGAAAGTTGGGAAGAAACCGGTGTTGGGTTGCATGATTTTGATCAAGTGGATGATTGTCCTGTTTGGTCTCGGATGTTAGCCCACGATCTGGAATTTGTAAAGGTAGATGGTAATCATTCTTATGTTGATCTTTCCGCTGTACTTTGGTTGACAGAGCAACTGGATCGCCTGGATAACTCATTATTGCCCCTGCTTCGGAGGTGAGGGAAAAGGATACCTGTGGGGTGTAATTTGACAAATCTTCGGGTAGACAAGTGATGAGATACCGGAACAGAGTCGTACGCTTTGATCCTTAACTTTTGCCTGGACCGCCCTTTCGGGTTTTCAGTCCACCGGGATACCCATTTTTGCCCAAGCCGCCTTTTCAGGTTTTCGACTTGCCGGGTGTACATATTTTTTCATTTTCATCCCTTATTTTGCCCGAACCCTTTTGGTTCGACGGGAAGCCCTTATTTTTGCCTAGGTATGTCAACCTAGCGGGTCTTTGATTATGCGCAGTATTTTTCGACTATGTCCACGCTCTCAGAATATAGGGAGTGCCCCTGTTGGGAGTATTTTGTCATGCCCCGGATACTGGGCAATACTCCTGCTGTGCCCCTTGATTGGAGGTACTTCTGTTCACAAGGTGTTCATCGTGCGAATTTCCCTGCTGTTCAAACAAATAGTCATATGCAAACAGGATTATTTTAAGAGTGCAAAAGTCTATGTCTGTCTTGAATTTTGAAAACGCATTTTTTGTAATACAGTGCGGTGTCAACTCAAGATTTTACAGCAAACCTTCAGGAGTCAGGATACCTTCGTAACAGTATGCTTTCGAACTAACCCATGCTTCAGCTAGGACTTTTAAGGGTTATAACGTGGCCTGGTTCACGGTTTAAGAAACAAAGGATAAAGGCTCAAATTATTTATACCCACCCGCTCTTCGTGATGTTCTCCAAACCTAAACTCAGTTGATCATACGTTAGACCTTGTTTGAGTTTTTGCTTTGATGTTCCAGCGATGGTTCAGATATTGATGATTTATTCTGAACAGGCAGCCATTTTTGCTTTTGTTGAGGGTTTGTAGGACCTCTTTCTTTTTTTGCCTGAACTGTTTCCTTTTTTGGAATCACAGTCAGCGGGATGCCCCAGTTTTGTAAGTCTCCTTCATGGGTTTTGACTTAATGGGTTTTTTATTTTTGAGATAATGACTGCCTTTCTTTATTGATTGTTCGGAACCGTCACTGCCTTTCATTTTGTAAGGACCTCTTTGGTGCCATTCGTTATGCACTTGGATCAACTGAGAGACTACCCTACCCCAGGTTGTGATTAAGGGTTTTGATTTTCGAAAATAAAAACTCCTACTTCTTTGGCTCGAAGGAGTTGACGAGGGATTATCATCCTTATAACTCCAGTGTTTAGGGATTGAAACAATGCCTGTACCTCATCAGCGGGGTCTGTTCAAAAGCATACTGTAGATTGTGGTATCGTTTTCGTCATCCTCCCTCAAGAGGTTTAGAATTTTCAGTCAAGAGTTGATCGTCACAAAATATAAAAGCAGTTTTAAGTATAGTAGACATAATTAAATCAAGACAGACATGTGTAATGCATTCATGAAATAAAAGAGTTTAACATGATAATTGTTTATCTGAACAAAAAATACAACTTGAATTCAAATGAACAAAAATCTCTCGACCCTAGCCATGTTTTGGCAATGGAGCAGTGATCACGTTGGGGGTTTCAGCAGGCTCGAACTCGATCTCTTTAGCATCGATCATGTTCTGAATCTTGTACTTCAGTGCCCAACAGTCCTCAGTATCGTGCCCCGGGCTATCAGAATGATAAGCACACCTCGCTTCCGGGTTGTAGCTTGGAGAGGAGGTCTTAGGATTTGCAGGAGGGTTTATTACCGCAATCAGGTTCATCTTTAACATGTGTTGCAGTGCTTGTGACCATGGCATGTTAATGTTGGTGAATTGTCTTTTAGGCCCGTCCGGCCTTTGTTGATTCCCCTTTTATGGTTGGCGGCGTGGGGTAGAACCAGAGATCATGACTGCCCCTGCATGTTGGTCACGACGACTCTTTTGGCTGTATGTAGCATTAGATTCTTTCTTTCCCGTGTAAGGCTTCTTGTGGGTGTCAGAAGGTGTGGCTTCTTGGATTTTCCCACTCTTGATACCAGCTTCAATTCTTTCGCCAGTCAGGATGAGGTCGGTAAATCCAGCAGATGAATTACCAATCAGGTGGTTGAAGAATGGCCCGGATAGGGTCCCTAAGAACATATCAACGAGTTCCCGATCAGTAAGAGGTGGTTGTACCCTTCCAGCAAGATCCCTCCATTTCTGCGCATATTCTTTAAAACCTTCACTTGACCCTAACGACATACCCTGGAGTTGGGTACGCGTAGGAGCAAGGTCGGCATTATATTGATACTGCTTGTAGAAAGCAGTAGCCAACTCCTCCCAATTACGAACCTTGGTCCCATCTAGCTGATAGAACCATTCGAGATGAGTCCCTGAAAGACTCTCCTGGAAGAAGTGGATCCATAAATTCTTGTCCGCAGAGTACGGCTGAATTTTCCGAACATAGGACCTTAGATGCAGCTTGGGACAAGACGCCCCGTCATACTTAGAGAAGGATGGTGCTTTGAACTTATGAGGGATGATCACACCAGTTGACAAACCCAAATCTCTGAAATCCAACCCAGGTACCTGCTGAACCTCCATAGCCTTCAACCTATCCTCCAGTTGCTTGTATCTGTCGTCAGCAGGAGGGTACTGTTCGTCGTTGAAATCTGTCTCGTTGTCGGAGACCACTGGACTAGGCACCTCTCTCTCATGGTGACTGCTTTCCCTCACAGACGGAGTAGTCCTCTCAGTTTCAGTCTGCGGTGTGTTCCTAGATCTGCGTCTAGGGCTGAACAAAACAGTCCTCTTCTTCTTCTTGTCCTTCTTCAAGAGCAGAGCCTTCAGATCTTGTTGCCCCTGGGTCAAATTCATGATCAGCCCTTGGAACTGGGCGTTCTGAGCCTGGAGGGCCTTGATAGACTGCTCAGCTGATGATTCAGGATTCATGACGATCGGCTGAAATAAACAGCGAAGAAGGGTAAGCAACCTGTCAAAGGGATACCTGTAATGCAATGAGATGTATGATATGCATGCAATGATTTCAAGGATCTCGCGGGGTAAACAGAGAAACTTGTTAGAGTTGAAAACCGGTAACTTGATTGAAGAAACTTCCTGTTGCAGAAAATCCCTCTTCAAGGGTCAAAGGCTCACCATATCCAGTGGGTCATAGCCCCTGGCAACTTTGGCTAGAGGAAAATAAATCCTCTTTGCCTTTTGCTAGATGTTTGATTCGTCATGACCTGCATCACAAGCCCTTGAGATCCTTGAAATGGGTTAGGATGTATGCAATGGTATGATGTCATGATGCATGGGGTAATGTGAGTAACCCTGTTATGAGTCCCGATTAAGGACTGCAAACCAAAACCTGCAAGAAACAAGTGTCAGGTAACAAGCATGCAAGTAGTCAAGTTTGAAAGCACACAAGTCACACAAAGAGCCCTTAGAGTTTAGGCCAGCATGAAGTTTGGGATGCTACCCTCTTGAAGTTGGTGGGCTCAAAACCTGTCCTATCAGAAGTAACCGGATTCTAAGGGTCCCAAGATCACGGGATTGCTTTCATTGTTCATCGTTTTGATTTAGCCACTGAACTGGCGACCGAAATATTCCAGGAAAGCAACCCTCAATTGAGTGTAGTATCGAGTATCAACCAACCTCAGACTGCACCAAAGTCAGTTATCTCACTACCCTAAATAGGCCAAGATAGTTCAATTAAGGTTCCTAAGGTCTGTTGATGCTTCATGACACCACGCGGAGGCCCCGTACTCTCCTTGACTGAACTCAAGGGTTACCGGTACACACCAAAGTGCCACATCAACGTAGCAGACTGTTTCAACCATGTCGGTATACCCCGCACAGTTCCCTCACAGCCTTGTTGCTACTTTCTAAGAAGGTATCCCCCAGATCCGGGTTAGGATCTATAGAACTCCCAAGCAACCCACAATTTAAAGCACACAAGGAAAACAATTGAAAACACAGTTATATACTAGCCCTAAGGTACACCTCACTTTAAGTTTGTTTCCCCAACAGAGTCGCCAGTTCTGTGATCGATGGATCTGGAACTGACTGTTTAACGCTGGTTCGCGAAATGTCGCGGAAGCAAGAGTCGCCACCGTCTTTTATTTTCTCCAAATGGAAAGGACAAAAGCACAGAAAAATTCCTTATAGAGATTGCTCTCGGTTCGGGAGGTAGATTATAGAAAGGGAAGGTGTTAGCACCCTTTCTATCCATGGTTATCCATGGGCTCTTAGATACTTGCTCATTGTGTTTTCAAAAATGGTTTGTTTGCTTTTCAACGTGGGTTTAAAAAGTTTCTTTGAAAATTCCAGTTCGACTCTTGTGTCAGAGTGTTTGAAAAATTGTTTTGAAAGCTTTTGAAAAGTGTCGGTGTGAAAAGATTTTTGTTTGTTTTGAAGAGAGCAAGTATCTAGAGTTGTCTACCTACCCTAAGGAATTCGTCTGTGTAAATGTCCTTTAAAGTAGTGCCATCCCACCATTGAGAGGTAGGTAGCACCACCGTTGGAGGTGTTCGGGTCAATTCGAGGTTCGGGACATGGTGATCACCAGAGCAATGGGAAGACACCTTAGAAGCTACCCTCATGCCAGGTTCCCGGATCATGAGGACTTACTAAGACATCCTCTACACGACGATCACCTTTCGAAGGCAAGGCAACAGTGAGGCGTACCCTAGGGGTGGTGTGTGCGAATTGTGTGTCGTTTTCATTTACATTTGTCTTGTCATATTATTGGTGTTCTACGCTTGTTTTTATTATGGCCATTCATTCTTGCATGCTTTGTTTAACAGTTAAAAATTGCGAGGAAAAGTAAATCTAAAACTATTACAAATGGCGCGGGTCCACATCGCCAAAGTTAACCGGGACCCGATTTGACGGAAAGATAAATAAAGCAATTAAAGAAAAGTAATTGAAAAATGCGAGAAATAAATGTTACAAAGCTTTGGGAGAGATACATAATTATTCAAGCGAAATAAGATAAATATGCGAAATTAAACAATTAAGAACGAAACGAGGGCGTTGGACCCTTTTTGCAAAATTAAATTAATAAGGAATAAAAATTAAAATTAAAAGAAAATGTTTTTGGTATTTTTATGTTTTTTTTTTCAAGATTTAATAGGAAAAGAATTAATTAAAACTAAAAGAAAATGTTAAACCTAGTTCTAATTATTTTTTAAGTTTTTAAGAAAAATATTGGAGTTTTTTTAGTATTTAATGAAAAAGAGAATTAATTAAAATTAAAATGAAATGTAAACCCTAATTCTAGTGGCTTTTAAATTTGTTATGAAAATATTAAAATATAACCTAAATTAAACCTAAATTCTTTTATGTACAATTTAATTATGAAAATAAATAAAATAAGTAATATTATTATTATGAAAAAAGGAAAAATTGAAAGGAATAAAATTATTAAACCTAATTCTACATTTTTTTTAGATTTTATTATGAAAAGAATTAAAATTGTTACCTAATTTAAAACTAATTAATTGCATGCTAATTTATTTACAAGAAAATATCAAAATAAATAATCATTATATTTTTTATCTTTTTCTGAGTTTTTTATGTGTTTTATATTTTTTGTAAAAATAATTAATTAAATTAAAACAATGAAGCAAATAAAATAATAATAAAATAAAAAGAAAATTGCAAACCAGGGGGGGTTCAGGCCCCAATTGTGAGGTTTTGATTGTGAAATTCTGGCCCAATAAGACATGGGTCCATTGACTTTTTTGAGTAGCGTACAACAATGTTGACCAGCGTTTATGGTGCTCTCTCAATCTCCGCCCTTGGCTTGATCTCAGTGTACACGTGAGTGGATGGATGATGAAGGCGTACGCTGTGCCTTGACATTGGAAACGCATATGAATTCCTGTGGAAAAATAATATGAAGAATACACAGACCTGGGGCTCGAACCCAGGTCTTGGACATTGCAAAGCAACACCTGTGCCACTAAGCCATTACTACGCGTTTTGATATATAATAAGCAAATAAATATAATAAAGGAAAACAATCCCGTAATGCATCTAGCGCGCGAAATTTTGAATTGGCCTATCTTCTCTTGCCACGACTCTATCTTCTTCGTTTTCCTGAAACATAAAGTATTAGGCCACGGTTTCTTATGCGTTGCTTAAGGTCAGTTTCAAGAAAATAGCGACTAGCGCTATGGTGTCCATAAATTGGGCGCGATAGGTGCTTCTACTTCGTCCAGATGCACTGAGTACAACCATGGTGGTCTTAAGGGCTAATTTTACTTTGTTTCAAAAGCCCTAATTTCTCATCCTGCAAACCCTAGAAAGCTAACATGGTAAAATCGCGTTGAGAGCACAAAAACACAATTAAATTGTACAGTTAGCATCAGAAATCATTAATGAGTAATAATCCATAAAGAAAATGCAATGATTATGCTTCAAAATCAAAATACGATTATGCAATTTTTTTGATGCAGTTTCCGTTCAATATACCAATTCTTGGAGTTTTGATGGTGGTTTCTGATTGGAATGTGATCAGGGGACTTTGAGGAAGCTATTGAAACAAATCTTATGCTTTGAATCGACCTAAAAAGGGTTTTTCAGATTTGAGTTTTTAGAGAATTTTTCCAAGTTTTCCAATGGCTTTCTTGCGCAGTTTTCTGTGTAGCACAATTAGGTTTATGATCAAGCCTTTGTAGTGAATGCATTAGGTCAAAAATATTGATCAAATCTCTTGTAATTCATTGTTTTGAATATTTGATTTCTTAAGATCTTTTCCATATCTTTTTCACATGTTTTTGTATCAATTAGCATCCAATCAAGCCAAATCTTTCCATAATTGTACAAGCACGAAATATTGAGTCCAAAACATGCATGAAAAGATTTATTAGGTCAAGTTATATATTTTTCATATATTTAAATGATTTAAATGAATTAATATAAATAATAATTCAAATAAATAGATAAAAAATGAGAAAATACTTCCCTTTGGGCCAAGTGGTCGTGCATATGCTTGGAATGATGAATCATGGAAGAAAAATGGGCCCATTAGCAATTTTAGGTTATTTGAAGTAATGTTGACTTTTCAAAATATCCAAAAATTTCCCAACTTCCACAAGGCATAACTTGCTCAATTTTTAAGCTTTTCTCATGTTCTTGGACATTTTGGAAAGTTCTTTGAGTCCTCTAACCAATGCCTTTGGTCCCATGTCATTTTGATTTACCAATCTCAAGTTATGGCCTTTGACTTAAAGTCCCTTTTTGTTGACTTTTGAGAATGACCTATAATGTTGAAATTGATAACTTTTTGTGAGAGCATCTCTTGGACTTGAAGTATGAAGATGAGTTGTAGGAAATGTCTTTCTCTTCAAAATGAGCTTTGTATGGGATTTTTCTGATAATCCATGTGAAAGTTATGCCCTGGTCAATTTCAGTTGACTTTTTCAGCTGTCCAAATAAGGAAACTTTTGCATCTTGATGATTTCTGAGCCAAATTTTGAGAATCATGATCAAGCATTGATCAAATGATGTTTGTGGCTTCAAAATGATATGTTGACCAAAAATTTGAACTTTTGACTGTCAAATGACCATTTTGCCCCTACAGTTGACTGTAGTGCAACTTAGGGTTTTGACTGTGCAATTTTGAACTGAATGCCTTGAAACTTGATATGAGGATGCTTGACCATATTTGTAGGCATATGAGACTTGATTGGGCCTTTGAAAACTTCACTTCCTTGATCAGAACACAAACCCTAGCTTTGACTGTGTAGGAGACCTTTGCACTGTGCAACCCTTGGGGAATTTTGCAGCTTGGCTTGGCAATTTCTTGAAGAATATGGGAGGGCAAATTTTGGGGTACAACACAAAGTCATCGTCATATCCTCAGCATGCGTCCCAGTAACATTCACTCCCCGCAGAGTAAGACAAAGACAGTGATGTTAGTTTTCCCAAACAGGACACGATTCTCCCCAGCTGAGGCTCGCAACCACGAATGAGTCGGTAAGATTCTCCCCAAGCAGAGTTTATCTATCACCAGCACTGGAAGATTACCCCTAGAGAAGTTTGGAGAATTATCCCCAGTAGAGTCTGGAAAATTGTCCCCAGTAGAGTCTAAAAGGTTATTCCCAGTGAAGTCGCAACTGGAAAATCATCCCCAACGGAGTTCATTCCTTTTACAAACAGAAAGTCAATCCCCAACAGAGTTTATCATCACCGCAATGATGATTCATCACCAGCCGAGGTTATTTCTCCAAATCAACAGGTCCTCTAGCAGAATATGTCCTTCCCACGGAGTCATTTCCTCGTCAATTTATTCCCCAGCGGAGTTATCCTCTCCTGCAGGTTTATTCTCACAATCATCTTCATTCACTATCCCCATCGGAAATGAAGAATTCAACTCTTTTCTCTAGCAGCAATCCGGGATTTATTTTCCCCAGCTAAAAACATCACATTTCCATACATCACGACACATGCATATACGCATCATACAAACAAAATCTCATTTATTTTGAGAACATCATTGCTTGATAAATATCACGCATTACATACAACTAACCTTTACCTTTCAGGAAAGATACAATCAAATTCTCACAAAATTCAAGCTGTGAAGCCCGGGTACGACTGGATAATAGTTTAATCCCCAGTAAGTCGCTGTAAAGCCTGGACCACGACCTGATAGTAGTTCATTCTCAACTTTCCTCTTCAATAGAGATGTTTCCTCAGTAGAATACAGACGACCGAAGTTCCTAAAGTTCAACAGAGATGATTCCTCAGTCGAATACGGACGATCGAAGTTCCTAAAATTCAACAGAGATGATTCCTCAGTCGAATACGGACGATCGAAGTTCCTAAAATTCAACAGATATGTTTCCTCAGTAGAATATGGACGACTGAAGTTCCTAAAATTCAACAGAGATGATTCCTCAGTCGAATACAGACGACCGAAGTTCCTAAAATTCAACAGAGATGATTCCTCAATCAAATACGGACGACCGAAGTTCCTAAAATTCAACAGAGATGTTTCCTCAGTAGAATACAAACGACCGAAGTTCCTAAAATTCAACAGAGATGATTCCTCAATCGAATACAGACGACCGAAGTGCCTAAAATTCAACAGAGATGTTTCCTCAGTAGAATACGGACGACCGAATTTCCTAAAATTCAACAGAGATGTTTCCTCAGTAGAATACGGACGACCGAAGTTCCTAAAATTCAACAGAGATGTTTCCTCAGTAGAATACGGACGACCGAAGTTCCTAAAATTCAACAGAGATGTTTCCTCAGTAGAATACGGACGACCGAAGTTCCTAAAATTCAACAGAGATGTTTCCTCAGTAGAATACGGACGATCGAAGTTCCTAAATTTCAACAGAGATGATACCCCAGTAGAATAAAGGACGACTGAAGCTCCTAAAATTCTATTCCTCTCAAGACAGAGATCAATATTCCCCAGCGGAATCTCCCTCAACAAACAGGTATACAAGCTCTCGCTAAGGAACCTCTTATGTGATCGACACTCCTTCGGGTGGCATCTTTAAGCCCATCCCCTCGTCAGCAATTTTCAAATGGCATCTATAAGCCCATTCTCGACATGGCAAGACGGACACCATTTCATGTGAGTGCAAATTTTTGGGCACTCTAGTGTTCAATCATCTTCCACCTTCAGATCACGAAAGGAAGATAAGCCAATCTAAATCTTCAGGTTTAAGAAGATTCAATAGGGGCAGCTGTTGTACCCCAAAATTTTCCCTCCCATATTTCTCAAAACATTTCAAGAAAGATCCCCAAGTTGCTCAAGGTAGTCCAAGGGTTGGCCAAACAAGCTCTCTCCTAAGGTAGTCTACCTCAAATTAGGGTTTCATGTTGCATCAAGATACTTGAGTCTAAGGGATCCCAAATGCTCAACATTGTCCTAATATGTTCTCAAGATCATCCATGTCAAGTTTCAAGCCCTACAGAGGAAATTTGCTCAGTCAATTGCTCAAAAGCCTGAAAATCGACGGTGCTAGGGCAAAAGTCAATTGTGGCCCACATATTATAAAACTTCAAGATTTTTGGTCAACATCCTCATTTTGAAGTATATTTCATCATTTTATCAAGGTTTGATCATGATTCATCAAGGATTGCTCATAATTCATCAAGAACCAAAAGTTGTTAAATTAGGGTTTTGTAGGAAAAGTCAACTCAACTTTGACCAAGCATAACTTTCTCATAATTTATGAGAAATGACCCATCCAAAGCTAATTTTGAAGAGGATGCAATTACCTACAATCCATCTTCAGCTCCCAATTACAAAATATGCACTCACAAGAAGTTATGAATTTGGACATTATAGGTAATTTTGAAAAGTCAACAAAAACACATTTTTTGTCAAAGCTTCATACATGAGCATGGAATATCAAATTAAGATGATACCAAAAGGGTTGATTAGAGGACATCTCAAGCTTTCTAAAAAGTCAAAGAACACCTCCAAAGGGTCAAAATTGAGGAAGTTATGCATTGGTAAAATTGAACTTTTTTGCAAATTTGCCAAAAGTCAACTATGCCCAAAACTTCAAATTTTGCCAAAAGGGCCCAATCTTTTTCACTTGTTTTGGATAGGCAACATAGTCCACGAGGTGTAGCCCTTTCCACTTGTCCTTATCATGTTTTTATTATTTATTTTGATTTTTATTTGAATTAATTCAATTTAAATCAAAACAAATCATATAAAATCCAAAATATTGAAAACCAAAGATTTTGTGTTTGTTTCAGGTCTTATTATACAGCTAGCAAGTATTCAAATTCGTATCAAGGCATGGTGTGTACAAAAAGATTGAAATAAGCCAATTTTAGAAAGTTTTCAAAGTAAATCAAATCAAAGATCCAAATCATTGATGGAGGAAGATTGAGAGCAGTTATCAACCCTAATCCCTTCATTGATACATATAGAGAGCGTGCAGACTCAAAAAGGAGGTTAGAAATAGGGCATAGCAATCAGAACTAAACTGGGAAAAAACAAGAAAAGTGGTGAATCAAATCTTTAGTTAGAAGCAATTTCAAGATCCTTTGACTATCCTAATCGCTTCCTGGGGTCACCAGCAAGCAGAACCAATCAAGAACAAGCAATTTCAGGCCGTGAAACCCACAGTAAGTCAGTCACGACTTTGATGAATTTTTGAAATCGAATTGCATAAATTTGACATTGATAGCATGAAACAATCATATATTCTTGATTCTTAAGACGTTTGCAAACTATCTGTAATATTCAATTACATTTTTATGGACCGTATCAAGATCTGCCATTGTTAGGTTTTCTTGGTTCATTTTAGGATTTTCTCGTACTAGTGAAATTGGCCCAGATGGAAGAAACCATTGTGATCAGCCGATCAAACCTAGCCGATCCATGGTCTTGAAATTTATTTATGTGGCTTGTATGTGATTTCTGAGATGTGCAGGGTTTCAGCTACAGCGCCATGCTTGTAGGTAAAAGTCTAGAGTTTTTAACAACAGATCCAGGAGGAAGACGATGGCGTGTCATGACTCCATTGGCCGGTTTAAATTCTGGCACGTTACTCTGGCCAGAAACCTTTAGATCTGATATATTATCGTTTTGTTGTATTGTTAAACTAACACCCTAATGCAGTATCCCAGAAGGAGGAAGTCAGAAGTTCATGATTCTGGTTTTGATCCCAGGCGTGACCCTCTGGCACCCTTCCCCTTTGTTTTCACCAGATCCAGCGCTTACATCTGCTAGAAGTTATCTTCTGATTTCATCAACCAGGACCAGATCAAATATCCCCTGGACATCATCCTCTAGATCCATCAGTCCCAACCAGATCCAGCATACCTCATCTTCTGATGATCATAATCTGCTGGATCCACTAGCCAGGAGCAGATCTAATGTCACCATCCTCTGGACCACCATCTTCTGGATCACCATCTTTTGGCACCATCATCTTCTGGATCATCATCCTCTGATCAGAACCGCTGATACCAGGCTACTTTTTTCTTTTATTCTTTTGCATTTTCTTCATTAAATTTTTTATTTTACTAACTAATAAATTGATGTTCTTTTTATAAAAAAAAATCACCAAAAATATTATTTTTCACCAATTTAATTTAAAATATTTATTTTTATCAATAATTAATTAATTTAATTAGGTTTGATTAATTTAGAAAACTTTAATTATTTTGTAAATAACTTAAAAATAATTAGAATAAATAGGTTTTATTACTAACTTAATTATATTTTATTTTTTCCTAAAATAACCAAAAAACCAAAAATAGGTCATTTAATTATTTTTACTAATTAATTTAATCACTAATTAATTTGTACATTTATTTTAAAACCTAAATTATTTTCTTAAAATACAACAAAAAACCTTTTTTTTCTTTTAATTAGGATAGGAGGGTCAAAACCCTAATTTCGCATTCGATCTAATTTGTCATCACGCGCTTTATTCTATTTTTTATCCCAATTATTGTATCTGCTCACAGTTTGTAATAGTTTTAATTAGGGCTTTTACTTTTCATTATCGTTTTATTTTCAAAGGGTTTGTTTTTGGCTATGTAAATACCCGAAGCCTTGTAATAGCGTAGTTTAATTTCCACATTTTAAATTCTGCAAATTATCAACTGTTAGACGTATGAATAATAAGGTTTGCATGACAAGAATGTATGTTAAGTTTAAAACAGTTAGATCACCCTAAATGTGCAAAGATAAATAAACTGAAATTGAATCATGCGCACTCCTAGGGTACACTCCCACTTGATTGCCTTCGGTAAACAGTCATTGAGTATAGGATGCTTTAGTGGTTGTCCTTTTGTCTAAACAAAGATCAAAGTCCCGATTCGGAAAAGTTGCCTCGGAACGGTTGCCTCGGAATTGTTGCCTCGAATAATTGATCTAAGACATTAGGGTCATTACTAAGACGTCCTAACATTGCTTTAATGACCGTACGTCCCTTTCTAATTGACCCTCAAAACTCCAATGACGATGCTACCTACTCACTAATAGTGGGATAGCATTGTCTAAAGGAAACGAACATAGAATGATTCTTTTTTCGAGTAGGTAGATTAGTTCTTTAGTACTTGCTCAAATCAAAACAACTTTTTCTCACACTTACACTCCTTTACAAACAAAGTTTTCAAAACACTTCATTACACTCTTGAAAACAGAAGTAAGAGTTAAATCGAAGTTAAAAAAAAACTTTTCAAAGCACACAAAACACAAAGAAAACAATTTTGAAAATGATGAGCAAGTACCTAAGAGCCCGTAGATAACTACGGATAGAAATGTTGCTAATACCTTCCCTTTCTATAATCTACCCCCCGTACTCAGAAATATCTCGAAAAAGGATTTTTTCTGTGCTTTTTTCCTTTCCTTGTTGGATAAAATAAAAGACGGTGGGGACTCTTGCTTACCGCAACATTTTTCAAAAACGAACGCAAAACGCAAACCAGAAAATTCCTTAAAAAATAGGGAAACCACGTCCCGGTTCTGACCACCGTATCACACATCCGTATGAAGAGTCATTGGAAACAATCAATTTGGGTTCAGAATAGGAGCCAAAGGAAGTCAAGATTGGAGCATCATTGCATCCTGATGTGAAGAACAGGTTGACCAAACTATTGAAAGAGTATGTGGACATCTTTGCTTGGTCTTACCAAGATATACCGGGTCTAGATACTGATATTATGGAACATCATTTGCCTTTGAAGCCAGAGTGCCCTCCCGTCAAACAGAAGTTGAGAAGAACTCACCCTGATATGGCACTAAAAATCAAAGAAGAAGTCTTAAAGCAGATAAATGTCGGTTTTCTTGTGACATCAGTGTATCCTCAATGGATAGCCAACATTGTGCCCATACCGAAGAAATATGGAAAAGTCCGCATGTGCGTAGATTACAGAGATCTAAATAAAGTTAGTCCAAAAGATAATTTCCCATTGCCGCACATTGATATGCTGGTTGATAGCACATCAAAATTTAAAGTATTCTCGTTCATGGATGGATTTTCTGGATATAATCAAATAAGAATGGCTCCTGAGGACATAGAAAAAACAACATTTATCCTACCATGGGGAACATTTTGTTACAGAGTGATGCCCTTCGGGTTGAAGAACCCTTGTGCAACGTACCAGAGGGCTATGACAACCCTATTGATGACATGATTTCCAAATCACAGACTGAAGAAGGGAATGTGTATGATTTGTTGAAGTTATTCCAGCATTTAAGGAAGTATCGTCTCCGGTTGAATCCAAATAAATGCACCTTCGGTGTCCGATCAGGGAATTCGTTGGGTTTTATTGTCAGCTAGAAAGGGATTGAAGTTAACCCAGATAAGGTCAAAGCGATCCAAGAAATGCATGTGCCAAGGACTGAGAAGCAAGTTAGAGGCTTCCTTGGGCGTCTAAATCATATTTCCAGATTCATCTCCCACACGACAGGAACATGTGAACTAATCTTTAAGTTGCTAAAGAAAGATCAGGGTTGTGTGTGGACAGAGGATTGCAAGAGGGCATTTGAAAGTATCAAAGATTATCTGCTTTAACCTCTTATCTTGTTCCCTCCCGTTGAAGGAAGACCATTGATCATGTATCTAACTGTGTAGGATAGTTCTATGGGCTGTATTTTGGGAAAACAAGATGAAACTGGAAAGAAAAAACATGCCATATACTATCTCAGTAAGAAATTTACTGATTGTGAGTCACAGTATTCTATGTTAGAGAAGACATGTTGCGCTCTGGCCTGGGTGGAAAAGCGGTTGCGACAATATATGTTGAATAATACTACTTGGTTGATTTCCAAAATGGATCCAATTAAGTATATTTTTGAAAAGCCTACTCTCACCGGGAGAATTGCCCGCTGGAAATTGTTATTGTCTGAATACGACATTGAGTACCACACTCAGAAGGCTATAAAAAGTAGTGTGCTGGCGGATTATCTTGCTCACCAACCGATAGGTGACTATTAATTCTTCAAATTTTACTTTCCCGATGAGGATGTGATGTTCTTGAAAGCAAAAGATTGTGATGAAAATTTTCCTGGGGAAGGTCCAGATCCTGAATTTTGCTGGGGCATGGTATTTGATGGAGCAGTGAATGCTTACGGAAAAGGAATCGGTGCGGTGATCATCACTCCGCATGGATCACACATTCCTTTTACTATAAAGTTAACATTTGATTGTACTAATAATATGGCGGAATATGAGGCTTGCATTATGGGTCTCGAGGAGGCCATTAATCTTAGGATCAAGATTCTAGATATATATGGTGATTCGGTTTTGGTTGTTAATCAGATTATAGGAGAATGGGATACTCGTCACCCTGGCTTGATCACTTACAAAGATTATGCTAGAATACCATTACCCTTCTTTAATGAAGTTGAATTCCATCATATTCCAAGAGATGAAAATCAGATGGCAGGCGCTTTGGAAACTCTGGCTTCTATGTATCAAGTTAATACTTGGAATGTTATGCCTCGTATTACGGTACGACATTTGGATAGACCAGCTCATGTGTTTACAACAGAGGATGTGGTAGATGAAAAACCTTGGTACTTTGATATCAAGCATTTTCTTCAGACTCAAGAATACTTGGTTGGTGCATCAAATAAGGATAGAAAGTTATTGAGAAGGTTGGCGGACACCTTTTTCTTCAATGAGGATCTACTGTATAAAAGAAATCATGACATGGTCTTGCTCATATGCGTGGATAGACACGAAGCAGACATGTTGATGCATAAGGTTCATGAAGGTTCATTTGGTACCCATGCCAATGGATATTCAATGGCGAAAAAGATGCTTAGGACAGGTTACTATTGGCTGGCAATGGAATCTGACTGCTGCAAATTTGCAAAGAAGTGTCATAAATGCCAGATTTATGTTGATAAAATTCATATACCTCTGAGCTTCTCAATGTTATTTCTTCCCCGTGGCCTTTCTCTATGTGGGGTATTGACATGATTGGAATGATTGAACCAAAGGCGTTAAATGGGCATCGTTTTATCTTGGTGGCAATTGATTATTTTACCAAATAGGTGGAGGCAACTTCATATGCTAATGTCACTAAATAGGTAGTAGTGCATTTTATCAAGAACAACCTCATATGTCGGTATGGTGTGCCTAACAGGATTATTACCGATAATGGCTCAAATCTGAATAACAAAATAATGTCTGAAATTTGTGAGGAGTTCAAGATTGTCCATCATAATTCATCTCCCTACAGGCCAAAGATGAATGGGGTTGTTGAAGCGGCCAATAAGAACTTCAAGAAGATCATCCAGAAAATGGTTGTTACTTATAAAGACTGACATGAAATGCTTCCTTTTTCTCTACATGGGTATCGAACATCTGTACACACCTCAACAGGTCAACCCCGTTCTTTCTTGTATATGGCATAGAAGAAGTGCTCCCCATTGAAGTTGAGATTCCCTCTTTGCGTGTAATAATGGAAGCCAAGTTGTCGAAAGTTGAATGGGCTCAGAACATGTTTGACCAGCTGAATTTAATATAAGAGACAAGAATGACGGATTTGTGTCATGGTCAATTATACCAAAAGAGAATGAAGAAAGCTTTTGATAAGAAGGTCAAACCTCGAGAATTCAGAGAAGGTGACCTCGTACTCAGGAAGATCGTGTCTTTTAACACTGATTCTAGGGGAAAATGGACTCCCAATTTTGAAGGCTCATATGTTGTGAAGAAAGCCTTCTCTGGCGGTGCACTGATTCTTGAAACAATGGATGCAAGGAGTTCCCACGTCATGTGAATGCTGATGCAGTCAAGAAATACTTCGCCTAGGAAAAATAAAAGAACTGCTCACTAAGACGAAAACCCGAAATGGCGGCTTAGGCAAAAAGGAGCGTCTCGGTAAGACGAAAACCCGAAAGGGTGGTCTAGGAAAAAATTAGAGACACAAACAGAATAAATTTCCCCGGTAGGTTAAAAACCCACAACGGAAACCTAGGCAAAAGTTAGGGATTTTCTGGCAAGTAACTGTATCAGACAAGACTTGATTAATGGAGCAACAATCTATTTGGATCTTACTACTCTTCGACCGAAGTTTCGGCTCAGGAATTTGAAGTTATTAGGGTTAATAGTGGTCATTGTATTTCGATGTATCTTTTCCAATATATATTTCCATGTTCCAAACTTTGTAATTATCTATGGATTCTTGACATTCGTACACTACCATTCTATTAATAAAGTTTGAGCCTTTTATCCAATTCTTCGCAATTCTTATTTTATTCAGCCTATAAAGATTTCATTTATTATTGATAGTAATGATCAAAGCAAACAGATTAAATAACAAAAATTATTTTTGAAAAGAATTTACAAATTACCCATTGCTTTAGATTTTATGAATAAAAGTCTTTTCTCTATGTGCGTGCTGAGTTGGACTCATTAGAAAAGCATATCCTTTCAGTAGTACTAGCATATTGTTTGTTTTCCCGGCAAACAGGAAAGGACAATGTCTTATTTAAGAAGTTTTGAAACGGTTATCAACTTTTTGTGTTTTCTCCCGCCAAGTGCTAGATTGGATTTAAAATCCCCATAAGTTTTCTTGTTGTAGTGTTTGATTTCTTGAGTTCCCCAAGTGAATTTGAGATGATATACTTCTTTGAAATTGTTGTCCCCCTTGAGTTTTCATACTTCATCCCTAGAGAAGGTCGTGCAATTATCACTCTCAGTATTAAAGAATGTATCTCGATGTCTCCTTCAACGTTATAGTATTACCCTCCCCAATAAAGTCAGCATGTCATCCCCAAATGATGTCTCAATGATGTGATATTGTTTTCCCTAGTAAAATCAACCATGGCAGAAGTGTGAACTTCAAACATTTTGTTTCCCCCGCTGAAGTCTGTGTGGTTTCCCTGTTGAAACTTGGAGGAAGATTTTATATCGCCTTATTTGTGTTAATTTACTGTTATTGATCTTGTTCCTTCCCAGTGAATTTAAGCTTTGAAATAGGAATTTGTTTCCTCAGTTGGTGCTTACTATTTTATGGAGTTTCCATCCTGTTTGTGAGTTAGCCGAGTATTGCTTGTACCCATTTTTGGTCTTGTGTGTACCCCTAGTGTCATATGTCTGTTTTGTCAGCATATACATGGTAAGATTCATACTTACATACCAGCATCATGCATAATTATTGGTCATTTGCATTTTTTAATATCTTGTTGGTATATTACCCTGTTTTGCAGAGTTGTGTTACCCTCTCTCCAATAGAGTGTCAATCTTAAGCAGAAAGTGTATATTCTTTCAACTTCCCCACTGATTTATTCCTCGTTGAAGAATTTTGTTTCAGTCTTCTTTTTAGCTCATTGTGTGGATGGAATGGGTTTTCCTCTTGAGTTTATTTCTTAGGAGATGTGTTTTGGTTGACTGCTTCATTCCGGTTTATTTATATTTGGAGTGGGTACCCTCAGCAATACTCTTATTTGGATTTCGGCAAGCTTTGAGCTTTAGTTTGAGAATGTGCATTTATTTTGCACAAGAAGACTTTATCTCGTCATCATGAATTTATTGGCATTTCTCCAAGATTTCCATCTCTTTCCCTAGGAAGCCATATTTTCTTTCTTCAGGAAGTCTTTATTGTAATTCCTTCTCATAGCGTCAAGTGGCAGGTCTCTTTATTTGAGCAACATGTACTTCCCCTTATGAATCTGATGGCTCCCAGAGAAGATTCAGATTTGTTACTCCAATGAATGGTAGCCTTGTCATTATGGAAGGTAGTTCGTTGTTGAGATTTTGTTACTCCAATGAATGGTAGCCTTGTCATTATGGAAGGTAGTTCGTTGTTTATATTTTGTTACTCCAATGGATGGTAGCCTTGTCATTATGGAAGGTAGTTTGTTGTTGAGATTTTGTTACTCCAATGGATGGTAGCCTTGTCATTATGGAAGGTAGTTCGTTGTTGACATTTTGTTACTCCAATGGATGGTAGCCTTGTCATTATGGTAGGTAGTTCGTTGTTGAGATTTTGTTACTCCAATGGATGGTAGCCTTATCATTATGGAAGGTAGTCCGTTGTTGAGATTTTGTTACTCCAATGGATGGTAGCCTTGTCATTATGGAAGGTAGTCCGTTGTTGAGATCTTTTTCCGATGAATGGTATCCTTATCATTATGGAAGGTAGTTCGTCGTTGAGATTTTGTTGCTCAGCAGAAGTTCATTTGTTTGTAGTCATGAGTATTGAATACATCTTGAAATTTACTGGTATTATCTTACCGTTCCTTTCCGTGGTGGATCGAAGTTACTTTTTTGTTATCCCCTCTGTGAGTTGGCAGTTCACAATTATCTGTCGGTCACAGTTATCCTTCACTCTCTCTCCTTAATTTTTGAGTTTACGATGCTTTAGATCCTCTCTTGGGCATTACCCCAACAGAGTCTTGTCTTTTCTTCACACCAGTGATTTATTTTCCTGGTCAAATTTTCCTTTTGTTTTCTCTTTTACTTTTTACATCCCCAATGGTGTCTTGCGTCCCTTTAGATTTGTTCATCTGCATTCATAATCATAAGCATTGCATGGTATCTTAGGGCCAAAAATAGGGTTTGTTTTATATTTAAGTATCTTCAATCGCGTCGACACGAAGATTTTAACCTTCGTATCTCCGGGTATAATACACTTAAATAAGGGCAGCTGTTGTACCCCAATTTTCGCCCCTAAGATCCCTTCATCATATCATATCAATTCAATCACAACAAGATCACATTAGGGTTTGGTTCTTCTCCCTATCTTTAGCTTTTGCTCTAGGAGGAATCACCAAGCACCTTGACTTGTATTTTATGATCATCTATGTTTTGTATTGATTATCCTTGAACTAATAAATACAATTAGTGTTTGCCCCAATTGTTGATGTTGTAGGTAAAAGCACAATACATTCCATCAAGATTGATCTAGGGATTCATGAGTTCATTTTTGTGCCTTCCTCAACAAAGCTTCATTGAGATTCAAGCCTCATCATTAAAGATGTTTTGAAGTAATGTCATGACAAATTCTTTTATGATTCATCATGCCTCAATTTGTCAAATTTAGTTCAAAAGTACAAGGGTTGATTGAAGAAGTTTGACTCAATTGGACAAGTCTTTGATTTCAATGATCACAAGTACATACTCCTTCCACTCTTAAAAGATTTGGAAGTAGTTTTATTTTCTATCGTTTCTCCTTATCATCCTCAAAAACTTATATTCATATGACAAGGGTATTTTTACAAGAAGGTTGGTTAAAATTGCAAAGGTTTCCCAAGGCATTTTCTTACTTTAGGAGTTAGGGTTTTGAACTTGAAAGGGGTATATCTTGTTCATCTTTTGGTATTTTTGAATGATTCCAAAGACATCCTTCTCTTCAAAGGGTTATTAACAAATCACTTCAAAAGTTTCAAAAAAATTTCATATGGAAGAAACTTGATGATGAAGAAAGATTACAAGTCCTCCAGATGAACCCTCAAATTCCCTTATGTGACTTCAAATGATCATAACTTGGTAAAATTTTATCACCTTGAACCCATTATGTCTCCATAATTATCTTGAAGATTTGAACTTCAACCTTTATTTTATGTGAAAAGTGTGAAAATAGATGGAAGATGTCGTAAGGATGCAAAAGATTATAGGTCATTTCATGAATTTTTGCCAACTTCAACAAGTCATAACTCTCTCAATTTTTTGATATTTGGTTTAAGTTTCAAAATTCCACTCAATAGATCTACTTCATGACATCTTTTTTGGTTAAGAGCAAATTTCAAGTGGAAAGCCATGTTTGGATGCAAGACATTACAAGTCATTTTTGAAGAAAAACTTATAAATTCTCTAAGTATAGAAAGTCAACGTTTTTTCTCAACTTTGACTCATTACAATTTTTAGCTCAAGCATCCATTTGATCCCATTCTTTACACATTGTAAATTTTGTAATCTCATCTTTCCAATGCAACAAGAATCAAGTCTTGAGATGCCCTGAATCATGCAGACTATTGATTTGAATTTGGTAATTTAAAATTGAAGTTTCACCACAAGTCAGAATTTGAAGTTCATGTTGTAGCTTCTAAACATCAAATTATCACGCTTTTTTGTTCTAAACATGTTTAACCAACTTGCCAAAGTGGATTAGAGACTTAAAACGCAAGGATTGTATGAGTTTTGATGCAAAATAGATCACACTTTGCTCGTGTATCAGGTTCACATGATTTCCCTCCAAACTTCATCATTTCACACGCTTGAGCATCCCATTTTATTCTCTATAAATAAAGGGTCATCCCTCATTCATTTCCTCAAGCTTAGAAAGCCAGAATCACCCTGCCAAACTCTCTCTTGAACTCAATTTTTTGTAACTTCGAATTTGTTCTTACAACTTTTCTCAATCATTTTTCTTTGTCAATTCACCTTCCTTGAACCTCACTGAAGCTAACAGAAGAAGAATTAAGCTCTAAAACTCCCTGAATCGTGCTAGCCAAGTCCAGTTTCAGAGCTCTGCAACTTAACTTCAATTGATAGATTCCTTCACCAATTATCTCAAACTTTGATACTATTGTGAAGCTCTTATCATTATGGTCCTAGTCGCAACACTTGTTTTTAACTGGAAGCACGTTTTGACCATGAAATTTCAAATCCATTTTCAAAACTTTTCTTCCAAATTGTCTGAGCTACACAGTTTAGATAAATTTTTCGCGAAGGTGTGATTGTCTTCGTCTTGATGAGACAGAGCGAATGGCATAGGTACGAGCTTCTGATTTTACTGATTCTGGGACATGTGTTTCACATTGGCTGGAGGTTGAAGATGATCAACATGTCATCTTCCAACCAATGATGGCGTGCCATTTGTTTTTTTTGAAAATCTGATTTTATATGTGATTCAGTGCTTTATTCAATAATTACCATGATATGCACAGCGCGTCTGATCCATTGCATTAGCTTACTAACGCGTTTCGACTCTCATCCATTGGTCCACATTTTTTTGACTTTATTTTATTTTCTGATTTTTATATTTAAATTGGTTTAAACTTCAAAAATTCATAGAAAATTCATTTTTACTCCAAAAAATCTAAAAAATTTATGGAAAATACTTTTTATTTTTCTCTTTCTGATTCTTATTTTTTCACAATTTTATTTTGTCTTTTGGTATTTTTTTAAAATAATTTTTCACTTTATTTGAGTTGTTTTAAATGTTTAAAAATACTTTTCTTTATTTTTAAATTCTGAAAGAAATAGGGAAGGATCCAATGATATTTTGACAAATATTGGTGATCTCATTTATTTTTTATTTCTGACTTTGTTATTTTTTATATCATTTTTGGTTTATTTTACCTACTTCTTTTAATTTTAAAAATAGTTTCTGACTTTAAAAAAATTACCAAAAATTTTATATAAATATTTGAACTCATTCTTGATTTTTCTATGGTCTTACTTATTTTTTCTTGATTAATTTGAATATAGTTTCTAATTTTCTCTCTTATTTCCATTTTATAATCATTTTAAAAACCTTTTTTCTTTTATTTTAAACATAATTTTATTTTGTATATATGCTGGATGATCTTGGATTAAAATTTTGATCATGAACTTTATTAACATCATTGGATCCATGGTGTTGAGTCTAACTCCATAAAAATAGATGAATGATTTTAATAATAGTTTGATTAAATTTTTGGTTCAAATGTGGTTTATTCATTTCCCATTACCTCTTCATCTTACCCCATTCTTATTGTGTCAAATGTTATTGGAGCATGATTTACATATCATGTCTCAAAACATGAGGTGCATAGATTGCTATTGACCGGCCTCAAAATAGGTGCGACTTCTATATAAGTCAACTTACGATTGCTTAAGATAGCGCTAAATTTTGTCCTAATTTGAGAAAAAGATCATTCATGGCCCAAACCTATGTTTGCAAGCCAAAGTATGTTAATTTGAACCTTTTGATCCAATAACCTTGAGATCCATTGTTAGGAGGCTTTGGTTCTACCAATCCTCCAATGGAACTTCGTCAATTTTGGTCAAAATGGATCACTTAAACATCATTGATCATTAAGTGTTATCTTGAGAATTCTTAAATGGATGATATACTTGACAAAAAGCAAATGCAACTTGTTGTTGAGAGGCTTTGGTTCTACCAATCCTCTAATGAGTTCCAAAATACAAGTTTCAAGATGGTCATCTAACTAACTACTAATTCCTAACAATTAACTTTACTTTTATGCTTTTATTTTATGCTTTTACTTTATGTACCATTTAATTTAGCATTTACATTTCATGCTATTTTTATCTTTGCTCACTTGAGTCTTTATCTTCATGTCATTTTTATTTTGTTCACTTGAGTTTCTCATTTTCTTTTTGAAGATACCTAATAATTAAGTTGAACCCTAAAACCTTTAATGTTACTTGGACTACTTGGTTACTATCTTTGGCATTATGGAGTGGTGAACATCTTGAACTTAGGATTATAAGTGGTGGTCTACCTTGATCCTTTTTGACCTTGATTATTATTTTGTCTATAGTTCTTGGGGTTTACCTCAGGACATTGGGTTGTTGGTTTGCTTTGTGTGCAGTTTATTGTGATTACACACTTTGTCTGTAATATAGAATTCATCTATGTACAACTGTTACTCTGCCCAATTTTTGTGAAGACTTAATGCAATTAAAGCTTGGTATGCTTAAGAGGTTTATCAATTGTTTGCTTGGTTTCAAATCCAAAGGACGGAATTCTACATTGACTTATTGTGTAAAGTGTTGGCTTATTGTTTGGTTAGATGGCTCTTCTCCTTAGCTTTTACCTTATGCTTTAGGGTAGTCTCTTCATCACCTCTCATCTTCTTTAATTTCAAAAATCTTCCCCCTCCTTTTGAAAAATCTTCTTATTTTAAAACTTGAACCACATTCATAATAAACTTGGACTTATGTCCATGTATTTTCAAAAATTATTTCTTAATCAAATTTCAATTAACTTAACAATACCTTGACATTTTTGTGAGAAGACTAAAAGTCAATAAATCTCATTCGAACTATTTTGCCATTTTGGCTTTTACTCTTAAAAAAATTCTCAAAAGATTATACTCTTGTCAAACTTTGTAGTGATGCAAACAACTATACTACTATAATATATAGTGAAGTGAGGTATTTTCCACTTGGTTGTTGAGTGAGGCATTGTTGATTTTAAAATCCAAGCCATATCCTCCACTTTGAGATGACGCAAATTCTTCTTTCTCATAATTGTGGGTAGTAAGTATGTTTTCTACACGGACAATGACAATGATGTTTTATCTCTTAAAATTTACCAACAGACTTTTGTTTTTTTTTTTAAAACTTTTAAAGAGGAACTACGTGTACCCTGATCCCCTATTGCACGAAAGGTGGTATGTAGGCACTAAAGGTTCACAACCACGGCGGATGCAAAAATAATAAAAAAAATATTCATTTTCTCATCCCCATAATCTATTTTTATACAACATTTTATAGCCAAAACATACATATTTTACAAAGAGGTTCCTGCGGAGTACCGTAGATGTTTAGGGTGCTAATAACTTCCCTTTGAATAACCAACCCCCTTACCTAGAATCTTTCCCCCCTCTTTTGGGTTATTCGCTCTTTTCTAATTCCTTTGGAAACAATAAAGCGCGGTGGGGATTTTTACTTTGATCTGTGCGAGTCAAGTCAATCTGATGGCTTAGTCTCAACATTTCTACCGCTACAGTCTTTTTCTAAACTATCCCCACTTTCGAGGGACGTGACAAATATCATAAGGCAACAAGAGAAGATACCCTAGAGATGCAATTGTGAGGAGTGTATTGATTTCAGTTATTTGTCTTGGAAATTAGGGTTTTCTACGTTTGTTTTTAGTCTTGCCATACAAACCCTAGTTACTAACAGTACAAGAAATTAGAGTGCGGAATGTAAAGACCTAAACTATTACATGGATTTGGGGCAGTTACATAATAGAAATTTGCAGGAAAGTAAACCTACGCTATTACATCCTCGGAGCAGATACATAATTAGAAAAAATGCGGGAAAATAAATCTAAGTTATTACATCAATAGTGCGACCTATTCACTTGTCTAATAAATTTAAATAGAAAAGAAAGAAAATAGAAAATAGAATGTTAAAATGAAAAATGTTTTTGTGGTTTTTTGTAGAAAATAGTTTAAATGATGATAGTAATTAAAAACCTAATTCTAATTGATTTTAATATTAAGAAGAAAATTTTAGTTAATTAATTAATTAATTAGTAAAAAAATATATAAGAAAAATTCAATGACTAACTAAAACCCTAATCCTAATTTGTTAGTATTAAGAAAAAAATATTAGGTTGGTTAATTGTTAATTAAGAATTAATTAGTTAATAAAATAGAAAATTAATTAGGGTTAGTAAAACAGGGAAAAAAGAATTGCATGAGGTGGGTTTTGAACCCACGCCCCTGGCTTCAGGGCGCACCTTCTTGCCACTAGGCCAACGTTGCTTTTGTGATAGAGAATAAAAATTTATCAATATATATATATATATATATATATATATATATATATATATATATATATATATATATATATATATATATATATATATATATATATATATATATATATATATATATATATATATATATATATATATATATATATATATATATATATATATATATATATATATATATATATATATATATATAAACTGCATGTTAGTTTGAAAAATAACAAAAAATAATTGTAAGACGCATGGATCGAACCCACGCCCTTTACGTTACATGCCTCTATTTCAACCAACTGCAATGCGCTGCCTTTATATCATTGAATGGAAACAAATAAATATATTATAAAACACATATCAGAGAAGCGCCGGAGCCCTAGCTCCGGTCGTCTTCTCCGGTGAGAGGATTTTCAAACCTGCGAAATAACATGTGTTAGACCATAAAAAGGACCTTATCCCCCTAATTTGACCCTTGTGAATCCAATGGTGGTGTTTTTTTGGCCCAACCAGCGTGCTTGTATGAGTAAGTTCTAGCATGCTACAAGCTTCAAGGATGGATGGGATGAACTCCTGAGATCTACAGGAACAAGATGGAATGCTTAGAACGCTTTGAAAGTGGCTGCACACAAGGTTTTCAAGTTGCCCTAGTTTTGACAATTTTGAGATTTTTTGGACTTGTTCTTGAGGAAATTTTTTATGTCCTTGGATGTATGAATATGTTGTCTATTTATAATGGAAAAGATTAGGTCAATAATGTTGTATCAAATCTGGTGCAATCATGGTATAATATTTGATTTGGAATTTGCATAAAATCTTTCTTTTTTAGGCCAATCTCATGCCAATCAATCTCACACATTCTTTGCAAGTTGTCACCAGCTTTTTAGACTTATGATTTGATTAAAAAATAGATCTACACACCTGTATTCACTCACTTGGTATTTTATTTGATTTATTTTGCTTTTAATAGAATAAAATCAAAATAAAAAAGAAATAAAAAACCAAAAAATGTATGAATGAATTAAGAGGTCTATTATGAGGTCAGAAACACGTTTGGACTTTAAAAATATTGGCCCATTAGCCCAAAAATTCAAATTTTCTCAATTTGGATTTCATGCAGTTTCTCAAAATTTCCCAACTTGCACAAATCATATCTCACTCAATTTTTGTCCTATGAAGGTGATCTTTGACTTTATAGAAAGCTCAAGATGTCTCCTACAAATTCCATGTTGGTCATTTTTTCATTTGAAGCCTTTATCTTGATGTAAAGTGCTTTCACAAAAAGTGACTTTTTGTTGACTTTTAAAATAACCTGTAATGTTTTGGCCCATATCTCTCAAATGAAGCATTTTTGGCCTTGATCTTAGAGGGATAAAGTTGTAGAGAATTTAATTTACTTCAAGATAGGATTTGGTTTAGAAATTTATGATGAAGTATGTGAAAGTTATGCTTGGTCAAAGTTCAGTTGACTTCTCCTTAATAAAACTCTATTTTAGTAACTCTTGACTTTTGATGAATCTTGAGTTTTCTTGATGAATCATGATCAAACCTTGATAAAATGATGAATTCCACTTTAAATTATTGATGTTGACCAAAAATCTTGAAGTTTGACTGTAAATTGGTCAAAGTTGACTTTTTGCCCAATACAGTTGATTTTCAATCATTTGACTAATTGACTGAGCAAACTTGTACGCCAAGGCTTGAAACTTGGTATGACGATACCTTGAGACATATGAAAAACCATGAATTCCACTTGAGGCATTATAATTCCAATTTCTTTTAAGGAAATCAAAACCCTAGTTGTAGGTTGATTGCTTAGGAGGAGAGTTTGTCTGGTCAACCCTTGAGTAGTCTTGAGCAATTAAGACCTTCATGAGCATTAGGAGGTATCTTGAATTAATTTGTCTTGAAAATGGGAGGGAAAATTTTGGAGTACAACACCTTCAAATAACAAATTATATGACAAATCGTTGATAAGTAATGATGACGAGGAAAATGCTTGAATTAACTTGTTGAATAATAAAAGATATGGCAGGGAAAATAATAGTCAATTAATTAAATCTACCCATGAGTTTTTGATACATAAGAGATTAGACAAGATATCACAATCAACATGATAGTATTTAACATTGACCTCATGAGGAGTATCTAGTAAATTAGTCGATTGAATACCAACCATATAAATCAAATCGGTGGCATACTATTTTTGATGGAGGAAGATGCCTTTAGATGTGTAACAGAACTCAAGGACGAGAAAATAATGCATGCTACCAAGATCTTTCATAAAAAATGAGTCATGCAATTGTTGTTTAAGTCAATGCATAAAATCATGGTCAGAACTAATAACCATATCATTAACATAAATAAGAAGAAGAAGAAGAATTCTCATAGATGTGTTATGACTAAATAGAGATGTCATATTGACAATGAGCAAAGGAGAATCCAAGTAGAATCAGAGGAAATTTCTCATACCATGCTTTTGGCGCTTGTTTTAAGCCATATAAAGAGATTGTTAAATCCACAGTTTTAGGTTTGACACGAATTTGCTAAAATATGGTTCTGAACTGATGTTGAGTAAGATGTCACAACATCTTGACCAATTGTCATGATATGTTCAGCTGTCATGCTTATCAGACAGATGGTGAGCCATATGTCTTGACATCTTGGCTCGTAATGTGGCAGGTGATGCTATTATATCTCTTGACAAATTTGATTTGTTTTTGAGATATCCTTTTGGAAATATCTTATAATTTTGCATAGGACAAAGAAATTTATTAGGAACAACTACATATTTGATTTGTTTACATTAAAAAGGATATTGGATACTTTTTAGGAAACTTTAAAAGATATGTTCCTATTTTTATGTGAAGATCTTGCATCTGATTTAAAAAGTGAAGAATGGATTTGATTTTAAGAGTCCAAGCCCATTCTTCAAGAGTCTATAAATAAGTACTTACTAAACCTAAAATAGCAAGCATTCACATTGAAGAAACCGTAGGTGCAATATAAGGATTAGGGTTTTGGGTGTCTTTTAAGTTCTTTGTATTTTTGTTCTTTGTATGTCACTAATGTATCTTTTGATACATTGAGGTAGACTGATTATTACTTGATATTTTATCAAGTTATTATTCTCACTCATGAGCTTTTAAGAAAAGAGTTGAGTATTATTCTTAGTTGAAGCTTTTAAGAAAAACTAAGTATTGTTTATTTGAAGTGTAATCTTCTATTTTGGTTATTTTTGTCTAGTCACAAGGTTTGTAACTGTAGGTATCACTGAGGTGATTAGAAGTGAGAGGGGGTTCTCATATCTAGATGTGTCTAGGTATAAGTTGCACCAGGTAGTGATTAGGAGAGAAGTTGTAAACTGGGATTATTTAGACTTTAAAATAATATTATCATAGTGGATTTCCTTCCTGGCTTGGTAGCCCACAGAGTAGGTGACATTGCACCAAACTAGGTTAACAATTAATTGCGTTAATTTACTTTCAGTATTTTATTTTCCTGCATAATTCTTCTTCTGAAAGTTGTTGTTTCAAGAACAAATGTTTTAACATCTATCTTGATATTGTGTTGGTGTTAGGACACCAGTCGTAACATTTGTATTTCTAGGGAGAATATTTCTGGTACTATAGACAAGGAAGGAGGATAAAACAACATACCACATTTGTTAGATGGTTCAAATTATGACTGATGGAAGGTTAGAATGGTGGATTTTCTGAAATCCATGGACAGTAAAGTTTGGAAGGCTGTTTTGAAAGGATGGGATCATCCTATTGAGAAAGACAAAGATGGGAATGTGTATTTGAATCCAGAAGAAGATTGGTCTGAAGAGGATGATAAATTATATATTGGAAATTCCAAGGCTTTGAATGCTCTATTTATTGGAGTGGACAAGAATATTTTCAAGTTGATTAATACTTGTACTGTAGCTAAGGATGCTTGGGAAATTCTCAAGACAACTCATGAAGGTACATCTAAAGTGAAGATGTCAAGACTCCAGCTTCTCACTACTAAATTTGAGAATCTAAAGATGAATTATGATGAGACCATCCAGAACTATCATACGAAGGTTCTTGAAATAGAAAATGCATCTAGTGCCTTGGAAGAAAAGATGTCAGAACAAAAGCTTGTTAGAAAGATTCTTAGGTCTTTACCTAGGAAGTTTGACATGAAGGTAATAACTATTGAAGAATCTCAATACATCAACATCATGAGAGTTGATGAACTTGTTGGGTCACTTCAAACGTTTGAATTGGCTATTAGTGACATATCTGAAAAGAAGAACAAAAGCACATCTTTTGTAGCCAACACTGAAGGTGAAGAGGATCAATTTGACTTGGATATTGATGAAGGAATTTCTAATGATATTGTGCTTCTTGGTAGGCAATTCAATAAGGTGATGAAGAGTATGGATAGGAATTCAAGACCAAATGTTAAGAACATCTCATATGACATCAGTAAAAAGAGTGAGTTTACGAGAAAAGGAAGAACAAAGGAGAAGCCAAATCAAGGTAGAGGAATGTAGGGCCATGAATGTGATGTTTTTGGACACATTATATCAGAATGTCCCATATACCTCAAAAAACAAAAGAAGGACTTATTTGATGATGAGTTTGAGAGTGAACTTGATGACAGAACTACTAAGGCTACTATTACCTTCAATGGTAGATATGAATTTGATAAAGATTCTTGTAATGAGGATGTCTCTTGTGAAGAATTACTTGCTTCTTACAAAGAGCTATATGCCATAAGTAAAGAAGTGTGTACGTCAAGTAAAACACAGAAGAAGGTCATGGCTCAATTCAGGATAAAAAAGAAAAAACTTTTGGTCATAAACTTAGAGCTTCAACATAAGAAACTCTATTAACCTCTAAACTTGAAAACTTGACTAATAGATATGGTATGTTGGATGAAATTATTCAAATAGGAGGAGGTAGAAGATTCACTGGTATATACTTTAACTATCAGCCTTTGAATGATAAGGGAAGAACTTATGTGATAAAACATGTTATTAGAAATGAAAAGGATGAGATAGAAATGCCAGACCCAATGTTCCAATATCCTGCCAAGTTACAAAAAAACTCAGACCAATGCCAAGTTTCAACCCTGGAAATATCATTATTATGGAAAGTATGGTCGTATAAAACCTTTATGCTTTAGACTGTATGGTTATCCAAGACATTCTTCTCAACCTATAGATAATAATGTAAGGGATAAATTCATAAAGAAATGAAAAGACAAGGATGTTGTCACAGTTTTATATCTTGTACCCTTGCTAAAAACTTATCTGAAGATATTACTTGTCTATTCACATGTTCAACATTCAAGGAAGTTGGAATCAAACTAGATGAACAAAATTGTGAATTTCTTAACCTTATTTTTCCTGAAGCAAATAAAAGCAAATGATCTCAAATGAATTGGTTGCATCAAAGGTCAAAAGAGAGTAATGTTAAACTGAATGACTTGACAACATATTGTGAACACATGGTCACCAGAACTCAGGTCATGATGGAGTCTATAAATGTTGTGGTTGACGACTCAAGCACAGACAGTGAGCATGATGTTGAAGTCAATGTTGGAACATCATTCCAGATGGATGATGAGTCAGGAAATATGGAAGAAGAAGACAACAATACTGAGACCGCTGATGCTAAAACTGAAATTAATCAAGTCAATAAAGGTCCTTCAATTAGAATTCAGAGAGATCATCCTAAAGAACTCATTATAGGAAATACTAACCAAGGGATTACTACTAGATCAAGGGAGGTTGTTTCTAACTCTTTATTTGTTTCTAAGATTGAACCCAAGAATGTAAAGGAAGCCTTAATTGATGAATTTTAGATCAACTCCATGCAAGAAGAACTTAGTCAATTCAAGAGGAATGAAGTTTAGGACTTAGTTCCTTGGCCTAGTGGAACTAATGTCATTGGTACAAGGTGGTTGTACAAGAAAAAAACTGATGAAAGTGGAGTTGTCACCAGAAATAAGGAGAAACTTGTGGCACAAGGCTACACTCAAATTGAATGAATATATTTTGATGAGACTTTTGATCCAGTTGCTAGATTTGAATCCATCAGACTTTTGTTAGGAGTGGCTTGTCTAATGAAGTTTAAACTGTTTCAAATGGATGTGAAAAGTGCCTTTTTGAATGGGTACTTACATGAAGAGGCTCCTTGAGCTTGGTATGAGAGGTTGACATAATTTCTTGTCAATAATGGATACAGGAAAGGAGGAATAGACAAGACCTTATTTGTCAAGGATAAGAACGACAAACTTATGATTGCTCAAATATATTTTGATGAAATTGTGTTCGGAGGGATGTCAGACCTGGTGGTAGAACATTTTGTCGAACACACACAATCAGAATTTGAGATGAGTCTTGTTGGTGAATTGACATATTTTCTTGGACTTCAAGTGAAACAGATGGATGACTCTATCTTCATCTCTTAAAGTAAGTATGCCAAGAACATAGTAAAGAAGTTTGGTGTGGAAAATGTAAGTCACAAGAGGACCCCTGCTCCTACTCATTTGAAACTATCAAAATATGAAAAAGGTTTTGTTGTTTATCAAAGCTTATACAGAAGTATGATTTGTAGCTTGTTTTCACTACAACAAATAATGTTTTTCATGACGAAACTTACACCTCGAACAATGAAAAAAAAGAGGGTATAGGTCCAAGGAGTGCTATGTTGTATTAATTTTTTTTATAATAAAAACATTAGACCTCGAATATTTAATATAACAGAGGTAAGGTAGCAATAGGGGAGCTCCCTTCGACACTTAACTGCTGTATTTTATGTTTTTTTCAATTGTTTAGTAGGTATTTCTCACTTGGCGCCTTTCCAGTTTCCTTTTTTATTTTTTTATTTGTTCCATTAGTATTTGCCTCGACTATATAATCCAACTGAGACATAATATATTTTGCATTAACAATTTCATAATACTAATTTCAAAATCTTATTTTAATACTTTATTTGATATATTTTAACCCCTCGATTTTCCTAAATATTCAATGTGATATATCTTTTAAATGAACTTCCAGAATATGGCGCTATGAAGTTATTTTTGTATTTTATATTTTTAATAAAACAGACACGTCAATTTTTTTTGTAAAACCGAAATGAAACTCATATTCCATGAAATACTTCATAGAACTACCTATCTAGTTTCTAACTTTTCATTTACCTATCAAAACTCAAACGTATGTTCGTCACCCTCATTTCGAAAAAAATCTAGGAGATATCAAAACTCTTCGAACAGATATTCATCAAACGTCATTTTCGCAACAGGTTTGTTCTTCACAGAATTGTTAGTTTGTATATTCATCAACATTAGTTTTTCACTTTGTCTATTGATCATTTTGTTTAGGGTTTCTTTGTTAATTTGTCTATTGATAATTTTCTTTCTATTATTTTCCATTTGTATATTCATCTACATTAGTTTTTCACTTTGTCTATTTATCTTGATAGTCATGGCCGATTCGACAAGCACCCCCCATACAACATCTGTTGCAAATTCTATTAATACACAAAGTCTTAAAAGAAAAACTAGAGGTGCCACAATGTATACAAAGGTGAAATAAGCCAATGAATTTGGTATTTAACACCCGGTTAGAGTTGATGCAGAAACTGACAAGGTTGAAGGTGAACACGTTGATGGTTTTTCGGGTTACATTGCGTTACAAGGTAGAAGTAAGGTGAGTATTTTTGTAAATAATTGGCATGAAATTAATAATGAATTTATAAATGACATATGGGTCGATATTACGTTATTGATCTTGTATCCTATCATTTGTCTTGCAAGTATATTTTTTATACAATGCTAATAACATCTCTTTTGTGTAAACATAGGATCACTTCATTGTTACTCCAAATGATAAGTATGTGAAAAAGAAAATGCTTACTTATTATGGTGAGTGTTTGAGGGGGTTTAAGACATAACTCACCCATGATTATATTAAACATCATAAAGAACCACCTCCATACGAGTTATATTCATTTATTGATTGAGCTACTTGGAAGAAATTTGTAGAGTCTCACAAAACTCCTGACTTCTTGGCAAAGATCCAAAAAGGAAAGGAAAATCGAGCTAGAAATATCTATCCACATAGGTTGTCTCGTGGAGGATATCAAAGAATTGAAAAAAATTTGATGGACGAAAAAATAAAAAAAATGGAAGAAGAGCCGGGAGATTCTATAAGTCTTGATCAAAGTCTATCTCCACCATCACGCCACAAGAAATAGAAGAGGGCACGCCAAAGAAAAGATGGAGAGTACACATTAGATACTACACGCAAAGTGGCTTAAAGGATTGTAAGTAGATACTTTTTTCAAGAATATTTATTTTAATTAAATCAATTAGGTAAAGATAAAATTTAATGTGTTGTAGGATGATCTTGTTGAACAAACCAAAGTTGACCTCTTCACTTCACAAGGTCGTCATGACATCTTGGTAGAAGCGATTGGAACCAAGGAGCATCAAGGGCGTGTCCATGGTCTTGGTAGAGGCGTTGGCTTAAAGGTATATTTTGGACAGTCTCAATCATCTAGAGAGAAAATGAGCAAGAGCGAGGTTGAAGAGATTGTTTCTGTTAAGTTGGGGGAGGAAAGGGATAACTGGGATAGGTTCTTGGAGGAGGAGAGAGAGGTTATGGCAGATGGTGTAGGAGAAGTTCTTGGAGGAGGAGAGGGAGAGGTTATTACAAACGGTGCATGAGAAGTTTTTGGAGAAGGAGAGAGAAGTTGTTGCAAACAGTGCGGAAGAGTGTCCAGAAGGAGCAAGAGGAGCGATAGAGGATGAATGAAAATAAGAGGATCGAGAAGTATACCCACGATGTTCTTGAGGTATAAGTTGTATTTTGTTGTTATTACTGTCTTCATATTTCAGTTTTGGATTATATTTATGTTGCTTTTGTGATGCAGAAATTGAGTTCGTTGGGTATACTCAGCAACACAAATTCAAATCAGATGGAAATTTGAGAGAATGTGGTTGAGAAAGTTATTGGTGGTACAAGTGTGACACATAGTTTTTCTACCAACCAGGGCAGTGTTGAACCCTCACTACGAAATCAAGATAGCCTTCGGAGACTGGAGATGATGATGTCGAGTATTGAACTCATTACTATGGGTATTAAATTAATTCATGATCCACAACAGTCGGTGTTTCTTAGCAAGACTTCATTACATGAATTTTTGAAGGGAGATGAGGAATTAGACGAGTCCATATTGCAAATTTGATCATCGTAAATATAGTTTTATGTTGATTTTTATTTATATACATACATTCTTGTACTTTAACATAAAGATTTGACCTTAAAGGCACATCCATGAGTTCTATTCAGAAAGGATTCTTCTAAACAAGTATTGTATCTTAGATGCTACGAAGATTGCTCTTACTCGCGATTCTTCAGGTAACAAAGTCAGAATTTACTTACAAGATAAGTTAATGGAGAGAGGAACCATCAAAGATTGTTATGTGGCCTTGTTTTACCGTGAGTAAGTATATATTAATCTATGTTTTCATTTATAAATCAATTTTATCCATATTCTTAATTATTTTGAATGTTTATGCAACCAACATTGGCAACTACTTGTCATATGTCCCATGAAACATAGTATATTTGTGTTTTGCTCGGTGCACTTGACACTGCCCGACATTGTGATCAACGCTTTGAGTGGGTAAGTTGTATTATTTCTTATACTCAATTTTAACTTTAGAATTGAATAGTTTTTATTCATGTTTAATTTTAACCTACATGTGTAGAGTGATGGAGGAATGTAATGCACGAAGAAGAAATCTTATTGGTAAAAAGCCAAAATTTTATTATCCAAGACTAAGTATAGTAATTGTGCTATTTGACATTATATTAATTGTGAATATTAGTTTGGCATTAATAAATTTGTTATATTTGTAGTGGCGAAAATAAACCGACGATCATTCTTATGGATATTATGTTATGAGATATATGCTCCATATTGTCTCCGATGGCATTACATAAGGATGGATGAAGAATACGGTATTAGCTTAATTTATGTTATGTATACTTCTTAAACTAATTTTGTTGTTTTTAGCTAATCATAGTTTAAATTTTATTCTAATTATAGGATCTTAGCAACCAAAAATCATATTTAACAGAGGAAATTGATGACATCCGATCATGTTGGTCCACTGTCTTCTTATCTCATTATGAAGATAGAGAATAAGAACAATAGTTTATCTTGGTTGCTTATTATTTTGTATATGAATAGAGGTTTTCTTATTTTGTCTTGATGATAACAATTTTAATTTGCACACTTGGTTTGAAATGATATATGATATTATGTTACATATTTTATAGTTTCTTTGTAAAAAATAATACTTCAAGCCTAATAAATTTATTATAATGATATGATACATGCCGGTGAAAACAATATAGGAAAAAAATGATACAAGGGTCCAATGAAATTGATAAATATAGCCAAAAAGCTTCATATTAAATCCCTCGGTTTTTATCTAAAACCGAGGTAAATTAATACCTTATTACCTCAAAATATAAACAAAACCGATAGTTATATGAAGTGCGCAAAAAATGTAGAAAATAAAATATACGTAGTTCTTAGGGATCGAACCCGTGAACTTTTCAATTTTAACCTCGGTTTTTAAAACACCAAGGTGTTAAGTGGAGACTTTTCATGATGACCTTACTAATCTCGTATGGATTGCCGAGTTAAAACGCATTTCACGTCCGACATTATAATGACTTTTTGTAGTAGTGTGTACCTTACAACTAGCAAACTTGATATCACATTTGCTTTTGGTGTGTGTGCCAGATATCAAGTTGAGTCAAAATTAAGTCACATCAATCAAGTGAATAGGATTAAGTACATAAATGGTACTAGTGACTATGGTATGTTATACTCTCATGGTCCATATTCCACTCTGGTGGGATATTGTAATGCAGATTGGGCTGGTAATGCTGATGACAGAAAAAGAATTTCTGGTGGGTGTTTCTTTTTGGGAAATAATTTGATTTCCTAGTTTAGTTAGAAACGGGACTGTGTTTCTTTGTCTACTACTGAAGCTGAGTATATTACAGCTGGAAGTAGTTGTTCACAACTGATGTAGATGAAACAGATGTTGAAGGATTATAATATTAAATATGATGTCTTGACATTATGTTGTGAAAATCTGAGTGATATCAAACATGTTATTCAACATGGCTAGAACGAGAACCTTGATATTCATAATCAGCTCATCAAGAATCTTGTTGAAGGAAAGGTTGTTATTTTGGAGCATATTGACAATAAGGAACAACTTAATGTTATGTTTAAAGCAAATCAGATTGAGAACATAAGTAGTGGGATTAGAACTTGCACTATTGAGGAATTATAGTAATTATAAATATGGAGGAATGCAACAGATACTACATATTTTTCTCTATGTTATAAGGCATGATAAGCCTATACAAATTTCTATTGCTAGAAGGGTTAGTGACAACACCAAGGAGTGCAGAAGGATCTTTGACAGAGGAAATAGGTGGAAGACCACCTGAAGTAGTTCAATATTGTATGTTTCCATTTTATATGTGTTTGTTTCTATTACTAGTATATGCTTTTATCTGTGGTTTTATGCTTGTGTGCATTCTGTGCTTCCCATTTGTGTTTTTATATTTACTCTATTTTTTGTCAATTTTTGGCTAAAAAAGGGGAGTAAAGTGTTAGTATTTTTGTGTGTACTGATGTTATGAAACATGTCTTGACATGTTGATTAGCATGTTGATAGGACTATTATACTGCTAAGAGGAGAGTAGTGATTATGGTTGCTTATTGTGTGCAACTATTTAGGGGGGAGCATGATTGTATGTCATGATTGGTTAGAGCTTCTAGTGCTGCTACTACTGATATGGTAGAATTTCTTACATGATGTTCTAACATCCTTCACATTGGAGTTGTGTGAAAATTAAATGTGAGGATATTTTATCTTCTGTTGATGCTTCGTCTAATGTGTGAACTTGGGTAATTCATATTTGGTTTTTTAGAATTTCTGGTGATTTAGGTTTTCCCTTTGAGGGGGAGTCTTGGTCATGTGTGACTGGGGAGTTTGTTCATGTCTGTGATGCCATACCACATGTTGGGACATCTGTTTTATGGAGTATTGAAGATTGTGATTTGTAACTGCATGTAATCTCTGATATTTGTTTATGTTGCAGTTTGTACAAATTTTACATGTTTACATGTAGCTTGTGTTGTGGTTTTATTCCTCTCTCCAGGGCTATTGTGAATTGGTCGTTTTAGCCAAAATTTTCCAAATAAGGGGAATGTTAAATCCATGGTTTTAGGTTTGGCATGAATTTTTATAAAACATGGTTCTGAACTGATGTTAAGCATGATGTCACAACATCTTGACCACATGTCATGTCAGGTTTTGGTGTCATGCTTATTAGATAAATATCGAGCCAGATGTCTTGACATCTTGGCCTGTTATGCAGTAGGCGTTTCTATTATATCTTTTGATATATTTGATTTGTTTTTAAGAGATCCTTTTGGATATATATAATTATTTTGTGCAAGTCAAAGATATTTATTAGGAACAAGTACATATTTGATTTGGTTTCATTAAAAAGGATCTTGGAGACTTTTTAGGAAACTTTAAAAGATTTGTTCCTATTTTTATGTGAATATCTTGCAGCTGATTTAAAAACGGATGATTGAATTTGATTTGAAGAGTCCAAGCCCATTATGCAAGAGTTTATAAATAAGGACTTGTTAAACCTAAATATTAAGCATTCACATTGAAGAAACTGTGGGTGCAACATAAGGGTTAGGATTATGGGAGTCTTTTAAGTTCTTTGTGTTTTTGTTCGTTGTATGTCATTAATGTATCTTTTGATACATTAAGGTACATTGGTTGTTACCTGATAGTTTATCAAGTTATTATTCTCACTCATGAGCTTTTAAGAAAAGCGTATTGTTCTTAGTTGAAGCTTTTAAGAAAAACTAAGTATTGTTTATTTAAAGTGTAATGTACTATTTTGGTTCTTTTTGTCTAGTCACAAGGTTTGTGACTATAGGTATCACTGAGGTGATTAGAAGTGAGAGGGGGTTCTCATATCTAGATGTGTCCAGGTAAAAGTTGCACAAGGAAGTGATTAGAAGAGAATTTGTAAACAGGGACTGTTTAGGCTTTAAACTAATATTTTCATAGTGGATTTCTTTCCTGACTTGGTAGCCCCCAGAGTAGGTGACGCTGCACCAAACTAGGTTAACAATTAACTATGTTAATTTGCTTTCAGTATTTTATTTTCTTGAATAATTCTTCTGAAAGTTTTTGTTTCAGGAACAAATGTTTTAACATCTACCTTGATATTGTGTTGGTGTTAGGACATCAGTCTTGACACCTTAATTGCAAGTGCCAAAATTTCAATTGGCACCAAAGCAGGCACCCTATTTTGTTTATTGGGTGAGCTCCAAGGAGAATATTTTTGGTACTATGGACAAGGAAGGAGGATACAACAACGTACCACCTTTCTTAGATGGTTCAAATTATGATTGGTGGTAGGTTAGAGTGGTGGCTTTTTTGAAATCCATGGACAGTAAAGCTTGAAAGGCTGTTTTGAAAGGATGGGATCATCCTGTTGAGAAGGACAAAGATGGGAATGTGTCTTTGAAGCATGAGGAAGATTGGTCTGAAGAGGATGCTAAATTAGATATTGGAAATTCCAAGGCTTTGAATGCTCTATTTAATGGAGTGGACAATAATGTTTTCAAGTTAATTAATACATGTACTGTAGCCAAGGATCCTTGGGAAATTCTCAGGACAACTCATGAAGGTACATCTAAAGTGAAGATGTCAAGACTCCAGCTTCTCACTATTAAATTTGAGAATGTAAATATGAATGATGATGAGACCATCTAGAACTATCATATGAACTTTCTTGAAATAGAAAATGCATCTAATGCCTTGGGAGAAAAGATGTCAGAACAAAAGCTTGTTAGAAAGATTCTTAGGTCTTTACCTAGGAAATTTTACATGAAGGTAAAAACTATTAAAGAAGCTCAAGACATCAACATCATGAGAGTTGATGAACTTGTTGGGTCACTTCAAACGTTTGAATTGGCTATTAGTGACAGATCTAAAAAGAAGAACAAAAGCATAACTTTTGTAGCCAACACTGAAGATTAAGAGGATAAATTTTACTTGCATACTGATGAAGAAACTTATAATGTTGGCAATTCAATAAGGTGCTGAAGATTATGGATAGGAATTTAAGACCAAAAATCAAGAACATCTCATATGACATCAGGAAAATAGTGAGTTTCAAAGAAAAGGAAGAACAAAGGAGAAGCCATATCAAGGTAGAGGAATGTAGTTCCATGAATGCGAGGGTTTTGGTCACATGACTAGAGCACGAATGTAACATTATCCGCCTCCGGGCATTTTTCTTTTGAAAATACCTTTTCAGATAGAACATGTTAATTCATTCCTATATCGACGCGTGAGTCTCCAAGGGTCGAGTTGCGGTAGGAAGCGAAATTAGCATTGTTCATAAAAAACATACAAGAAACCAAAAATTTTGTGGTGAACTACGAAGTGCCTTGATCCCCGTTGTACGAATGGTGGTACATAGGCACAGAGGTTCGTAACTAAGGTAGGCTTGCTTAATAACTCCTTTTTTCTTTATATATACACAGTGCATACATTCATTTTTCCCTTATCTTGATTAGCATTTTTGAACACACCCTTTTATTAGACCAATAAGTGTGGATCCCATGGAGTACCACGAACGTGAGGGGTGCTAATACCTTCCCCTCATGTAATCGACTCCCTTACCCGTATCTCTCAGTCATATGATCATGATTTCACACTTCTTAGGTTTACTCGATGTTTACCTTTTCCTTCCTGTGGGATAAAAAATGTTTGATGAAGACTTCATTGATTTTCTCTCGATGATTTTTGGCTGGTTGTTTCAGCTGGCGACTTCACTGGAGAAAAATTAACCAAATTCTAGTCCATCCCGGAGTCACTCCTAGATTTTGTTGTTTTTTTATCATTGGGTGTTTATCTTTGTGCTTTATAGCTTGTACATTTATATATATTTAAGCATACATATGCATTCCATTTTATCACTTTCCATATACTGGTTATATCTGTTGTGGTGGTTCTGTTAGTTTCCTTGTTGGGTGGGTGTTACTATTGAGGTAAAAGGCCCAGTACCTAGACCAGAGTTATAAACCATTAGGAAGCATAGGAATATAGTGGAACATGATGGCTACTGGAAGAAGGTCCCACTAGTGCGTTCATGTCATCCACACTCAGATGAGGTTCGAATGGGGTGTTATCGTCATCCACCTCTGCAGATTTGATGGTAGTGCTTTCAAGCGAACCCGTGATTTTGAGTTACCATTGACCTAGTCTTTACCCGTGAGTGGGGAGGGAATATCTTTACATGTATAGATGGTGGATATATTGTTCTGTTGGTGACTATTTATTCTGATGCTCACCATATGTTCTGTTGGTGACTTGGTTTTCTTTGGTTATGTTCCAGACCTTTTATTTTGGTATTCTTGGCATATTCAGAAACAACTCAACATATTTTCAGTGTTATTGAACCTTAATTCCATGTTAATGCACTTGCATCATAGGATTTTTTATTTTTTTTTAAAAATGTATATGAAAAAAGTTAACCTGTATTTGCATTTCATTTCTAGGGTGTTCCAGAGTATTCGTCTATATCGAGGATGGCAAGCAACAAGGATACCGTCAAGAGGGATACAAGGGACATTTTTGGCTACAAGTTTGGCACTAGCTATTGGCCACGTCTGAAAGAGTTGGGCGATCCAGTGGTTTATCCTAACTCGAAGGTTTTCAGTAAATGGTATGGGGATCTCTTGCCTTTATTGAATGCTCAAGTGGATGGCAGAGCCCTTCAGACTTTGCTACAATTCTATGACTTAGAGTTGCGTTGTTTCACATTCCAGGACTATCAGCTAGCTTTGACTCTTGAGGAGTATTCTCACATTATGGGGGTCAAAGTCACATATCACATTCCCTCTTCTCGTGTTCTAGAGGAGCCCGATTATGAAGCTATCGCTAAGGCTCTTTATCTGAGTCAGAGAAATGTGAAAGGTAATTAGAGGAAGAGAGGTGCGACCAATGGTCTTTCTGTGGATTTCCTTATAAGAAAAGCTGAAGAGATGGCAACTAAAGGTTCTTGGGTTGCATTGAACACATTGCTAGAGGTTATGATTTATGGCGATATTTTATTCCCTGATGTTGAGAAACTGGTCGATTTGGCCGCCATCTGTGTTTTTATGAATTTGAATCTGGCACCTACCATTTTGGCCAACACTTACTATGTTATTCACTCTAGGCATGGTAAAAAGGGAGTTGTGGTTTGTTGTGTTCCATTAATGTACAAGTGGCTCATGTATCAGCTATCGACTAAAGGACCGTTCATGGATATTCAGAGTACCCGTACTTGGGCATCAAAGCTCACGACTCTCACTTCTTTTGACATAACTTTGTGCGGACTCAGAGTTGACAGAGCTGAAGTGATTACAAGTTGTAGGGGTTTCTCCAACGTCGCACTAACGGGGACGCAGGGGATAATTAACTATAACCCTATTCTTTCCTTATGCTAGTTAGGGTAATGCCATGCGAAGTTCGCCTAAAAGTAGTGAAATTAAGGAGTCTGTGTTTTGAAAAAAGAAGGGGAAATATTTCTTCGGACACAAAGGGTTGATAGTTTTAGGACCTTATGTTTATTGTGTTTAAGAAAGAGCGAGAACACTCATGTTACCGATCTCGATGGAAGACCCTTTGTACCCACATCTGGATGAGTTGCAACAGGATGTGCCTAAGGAGTGATTCTACCAAGTGCAGAGTGAGAATAAGCACCTTCGTATAGATATGGAAGCTAAAGAGATGGAGATATACTTCCTAAAGGAGGAGAAGAAAGAGTTGACTCGTAAGCTCAAAGTGCACGAGGGGACCAGTACTTCCAGAAAGAGATCCAGAGCTAAAGACGATTTTATTTCTGTCGAAGATCACCAAAGAATTATTGCTGAGATTGAAAAGAAGTACAAGCAGAAATGTCGAGATTGCGATATCCTTAGAGTATCCAAGGCTGAAGTAGAGAAGAGATCTGAAGCCAAGTTCAAAGTTATGGAAAAGCAACTTCTATAAAAAGGCGCCCAGCTTGAAGAAGAAAGTACCCAGAGACTCACAGCAGAGGCGCATCTCAAGGGGCATGGTATTCAACTAGCACAGGCCGTTGAAGAAATTACAAGGCTCAAGAGCCAGATGGGAAGATGAGAGCTTTCAAGCTAGTCAGAGTTTGGATGTTTAATTTTTGTTTCATTTTGTTGCAAAAATCACTGCCAGGCTTGTTGGTTGGGGTTTTATCATCTTTGTCGTATTTTGACTATTTGTCTTGTATGAACTCAGTTCGACTTGAAGTTTTATGAATGAAAGAATAGTTATTGCCGACATGTGCTCTCTCAATCATTATGTATCTCCTTTATCATGTTGTCTGTTATTTTTTATAATTGACAAAATTCTTGAACGTCTTGAAATGGTAAAACATTGCATGCATAATCATGGATTTTCATGCATTCAAAATAGGTACCCGAAGTTGGGATAATTTCTTATTGAGACTTGGTATTTTCTTTTCAGAACTGTAAATCTTGACTTCTCACCACTCTGTGATCATAACTAAGCTATGGAGAAACTTCGTGGGGGAATTGGATGAAATGAGACATCAGATAGGGTTGTTTATAGTGGACATGCAGGCTATGGCCCATGGTCAAGAATTCTTGAAGGAGGACAATTGTCAGTTGAAGACTCAGCTAAGTTTAGTAATGAAAATTCCGAAGGCAGTGTTGAGAAAGGAAGATGATGTTATACCTGTTGCAGTAACAAGAGTTGTCGTTCCTCCCCATACTTTGGGGGCACCTTCAAGTCGTGGAGTAATTCATTTATTTCCTCTACAACCTTATGTTTCGGGGTCTTCTCGTCCACAACCGTTTGATGTTCCCCGAGAAAATAAAAAATGGAAAGCTCTTCAACAAAAGCCAAAGAAGCCTGTGAGGCATATTGATCCCATCCCAATACCTTGCATCCAGTTACTTCCTCGTCTGTTGGAAATTTAATTGGTAAAGCTCTATCATTTGGGTCCTCCTCCCACAAACCTCTCTCCTAATTTAAATTCAAATTCTAGATGTGTCTCCCATTTTAGGGCACCTGGTTATGATATTGAAGACTGCAAGCGGTAGAAGTATAAAGTCTGACACTTGTCTGGCTTCTTTTCCAATGACCAGTCCCTGTTTGGAAAATCGTTTTAGACTCTTTCTCCTCAGTTGAGTTCTTCTTCTGTGTAGTAGAAGATAGGGTGATTCTTCTATGATGAAGAAGTATAAGATATCTAGTTCTTGGACATCTGCTACTGTGTAGAAGAAAAATACCGCAAAGGTCGAGTTATACATTCAGAGTTTATTTTTTCTGTGTAGTAGAAGATCCTTTGGTATAGTTTCTGGATTTTTCTTCTATGTATTAGAAGACAGAGATTCTTTTGTGAAGTAGGAGATTCCCCGAAATTCAGTTGCTAAAACCTCTCTTTTGTAATCTTTCTTATTTTGTTCAGTACTTTTTTTGTATGCAAAACTTGTTTGTTTTTTAATGTTAATCACAATGCATTGAATGTCTTGAATTAATCCAATCGTATTCACTCTTAAATGTTTTTCGTTGCTTTTGATACTCAACTCTTGGGAAGAAATCAAATACCTATGGAGGGAGGATGATGAATAACGTACCTAGAATCTCAAATGGTATGCTTTAGAATAAAAACCTCGCTGACAATGTACATGCATTGTTTCAAATCCCCCAAACACCAGAGATATAAGGGAGTGAAACCCTTGTTAAACCCTTTGAGCCTTGAAGTAGGAGTTTCTTTTCTGTTAATAATAAATCCTCATTTTTGACCCAGGGGCAGGGTATGTTCAGTTAATATGATCTAGTATTCGAATCTTATCAGGAGTGTGCATCTAAGGATCAACCACAATGGTTATCCTTCATCCGTCAGAAGGAAAAAAGATGATGATACCACAGTGGTTATACCTTATCAACCAAACAACAAGGCATTTACAACCCTTCCAATAAGTCAAAAGACTTAGGATCACATGATTTGTTCAAAAAAGTAATGAATCAAAGAAAATAAAAGAAAGCCCGATAAGTTGAAAACTTGAAAACAAGTGACTTAGGCAAAAGTTAGGTATCCCGCTGGACCTAAAATCAAAATTCAAAAGAATTTGTCCAGGAAAAAGTTAGGGAAAACAAAAACGAAAATGAAAAAGCTTGAAAGGAAAAAAAGGATTACAAATACAAATCCTCAAATGAACAAAATCGTGTGATCAAACACCAAAACAAAGAAGGTGAAGTGTTGTTGTGTCCAAGAAACATCAGTGGTTCCTCAATCATCGTAAACTCCTTGTGAGAGATGAGTGCTCGTATCGAGTTAACTGAACATAGGAATGGAGAACATCATGGAGAATGGGTGGGTAAATTTTTTACCCCAATATTTTCCCTCTCACTTATCAAGAATTTTCTCACAAGATCTCGTTTGACTCAAGACTGCACTAGGGTTGATCAGCTCAAGACATCTCCTTAAGCACTGATGACCAAAATTAGGGTTTGAGTTTTCACAAGTACTTTTGATATTATAATGCCCCATATGACTTTCATGGATCATTATGGACCCCCAAGACTACTCATGCCAAGTTTCAAGCCTTGGATCACTATTTTGCTCAGTCAATTGAATAGTTGACCTAAAAATCAATTGTATTGGGGAAAAAGTCAACTATGGCCAATTTACAGTCAAAATTCATAATATTTGATCCACATCAACATTTTAGACTCATATGTATCATTTGATCAAGTTTGGACCATAATTCCTCAAGAAATTTGATCAAATCTCCAAAAGGGCAAAATGGTCAAAATTAGGGTTTTGACTGGGAAAGGGCAATTTCTGATTTTTGACCTAGCAAATGATCAATTGGTTTAAGGAATGATCTCAAGAGTCCAATTTCACCATTTTGACCTAATGATATGATTCAAAACATTGCTCAAGATCAATAGATTGACAGATGAATTTTCAGTCAATTGGTCAAAAGTCAATTGTACACTGAAAAGTCAAACTTTGACTTTTTGGTCAAAATCAAGTATCAAAGATTACAATTCCTCAAAACATTTCAAAACATGAAACTTATTCATCAATAAATCAAGAAATCAAGATTTTATTTTGAAAAGTCAAAATTTCTAAACTTAGAAATTTTTCTAAGTGTTAAAAATTTCTTATTTTTTCATAAGTTTGAGCAATTTTTTCATTATGATGCAAGATGATTTAAAGGAAACTTTCAAAACGAAAGTTGTAGATATACATGAAATATAAAACTTTTCTTCACACAACTTCTTCTAAAAGTGCTTGTATCTCAAGTTATAATTTTATGAATACATGCTCATGAACTAAAAAAGACTTAGTGAAATTTTGCCCTAGTTAGGCAGATTTTTTGACCTAACTTCATGGAAAATTTTCACATAGTTCCAAGATGAATCTTCTAAAGAAATTCAAATATGGGTTGTATAGCATGTTACAAGCTTTCTAAAATGTCCAATAACTCATTGAGATCATTTTTTAGCAGGGAGAATCGAAGAGATGAAGTTAGGGTTCCATTCTTGTTTTTCAAGCCATTTTCATGATGAACATTTGATCCAATCTTCAAGCATGTTGTACAAATCTCACTTTGCAGGCTTCTAACTTGACTTTCACTGCATAATTAAGTGTTTTCACAGCTGTTGGAAGCTTTAATCCAAGCATTCAATGCATTGTTCAAGTATAATTCCATTTTGGGAAGAAAGGCAACATTGCCATTTTAGAAAAGCAAGCTTTATGCAAAGTCAGCTTTCATTGAGCCTTGCATTTGTTCTTTCTGTACAAACACATTCTACACAATCAGAACAAGTGTGTTTAAAGGTTTCAGCCACCCTACAAGCCTTGTCCCTTGCCTTGGAACAATGCTTGTCAATGTTGCTTCAAAAACAAGGCAAAACCCATAACATGTGATCTCTTGTTTTCTGATCATTTCAAAACCTCTAACCCTTTGCTTATATTTATGGATACTATTTGCAACATAATACAGTTTTTTACAAGCCCTCAAACACCCTCAAGTCTTCATAAGTCAGAACTGGCCAAAAACTCCATTTTTGAGCTTCAAACACCCATCTCCATTTCCACTCGTGCGTTTCCACTTTTAACCATCTAAACACTTCACATACATCATATAGAACTCATCTCAACACCTGTTACACTTCTGTAACTTCATCTTCATCATCCACCATTTTCAAAAATCTCCATTATAGTTGGACTTGAGTAGAGAGTTCTAGCTGTTTTCAGAGCAAAGTAGGAGTTGGAACACACTCAAGGAGGCCCAGGCAAGCTACATAAATCATCAGGCCATCACAAAGGTTGCTAAAACTCCATACACCACTCCAGCTACAAGAGGTAAGTTTTCAAACTTCTATCTCTTCATACAAGCATCATTTGATTCTGATTTGTGAAGATAAAATGTAGATACCATTGCCACGAAGCTGTACATGTCCATAGTTTGCATTTATATGGCCTGAGCTTAAAGAATTTTAAAGTTGAAGTTTCTGAAATTTTTAGGTTTTAATTTAGGGCCAGAAAAATTCTCACTCATCTTGGATTTATAGCTTTAGTTATTTATATGGTTGGATTCGTGGGAAGAAATGCCATAACTTTCATGTTTGTGCTTTCCATTTTTGTTGAGAGATGAAGAAGTTACAGGTACTCTGGTTGGCTGAAGGTTGAAGACGAAGTACAGGCCTTGGAAGCATGTTACGTTATGTATTTATCATTTCATTTTAATTAACGGATGTATATCCATCCCAGGGGTAAGGCAGCGCGCTGGTAACCAAGAGGGTGTGGGTTCAACACCCAGCGGGCTGCCTTTGATTCTTTTTGCTAACTTGCTAACCCCTGCCTCACTTCAATACCCCTCTGGCCCATATTTTCATTATTATTTTCTTTTTCTTATTTTATTTTATTTCTTTTTCCTTTATTATTATTAATATTATTATTAGTATTATTATTAATATTATTTTTTATTGTTATTAATAAAAACCCAAAAAAAAATATTCTATTTATTATTTTTACAATTATATATTTTATTTTCTCTATAAAACAAAAAGACTAAAAAACCTTTCTCTTAATAATTAATTTATTTTTAGTAATTAATATCTAGACATAGGTTTAATTATTTATTTTCTTAATTAAAATTAATTTATAACTTAGGTTTATTTTAATTAATTAATTTTCATATTATTTTTATTAATTTAAAACCTTTTAAAAAACCCTAAAACACATTTTAACTTAATTTCCTTCTTAATTAAATTAGGTTTAAATTTTATTTATTTTTCATTAATCATCTCTCTTAATTAGGTTAAAACTCCTTTCATAAAAACAACAAAAATCATTTCTTTTTCCATTCATATTCTTGCATTTTATTTTCAATTTTGTACAATATTCAATATGGTTGTAATAGATAATTAGGTTTAACTTTCTTGCAATCCCCATTTGTAAATTTGTACACCCCTTCCCCTAATGATGTAATAGCATAGTAATTTTACTTTTCACAATTTATCGCTTTATATAAACGCTAGTAATTAGGGTTTTGTATGGAAAGACTAAAACCAATAAAATAGCAAACCCCAATCAAGACAAAAACAAAGCATGAAAACAACACACTTACACACAAGCACCCCTAGGGTAAAATCCACTTGGTTGCCTTACAAAATGGCCATATTACACATGTGAGGTATCTTAGCAAAAACAAACGAATACAAGATCATAGTCCCTCGATGACGCTATCTAAGTTTCCTTACAAATGATCTTAGTCCCTAAAAGAGAATGCTAAGATGCCTTGCAATATTGCTAATTATGGTTATACGATGACCCACGCCAGTCCCGTTTACATCCAAAGATAGGATTACTTACCAAATCAATGGTAAGATAGCAATGTCAAAGGAAAGAGTAAATGAACATGAAAGACTTTTGAGTAGGTAGAATCCTCCTAATTACTTGCTCAATTTCAAACAAAACATCCTTGCTATTTTCAAAAACAAACACTTACACTTTCAAAACATCTTACAAATTTTGAAAACATTTTCAAAAGATCAAGATCTTTGTATACATTCTTACGAACGAGAATCATTACAAAGGTTGCCTAAAAATGACCTCTTTATAAAATAATTTCAAAAACCACACAAAGCACAATTTCAAATAAAAGCAAGTGATCTAACAAGTAACTAAGAGCCCATGGAAAACCATGGATGAAAAGGGTGCTAATACCTTCCCTTTTCATAATCTACCCCCCGAACTCAAGAAATAATCTCAAAGATATTTCCTGTGCTTTTTCACCTTTCCTTTTGGATAAAAGAAAATTCAGTGGCAACTCTTGCTAACGCAACATTTGCGATCAAATGCAAAACACCCAAGTCAGTTCTCCCACTGTATCACAGACCTGGCGACTCTGCTGGGGAGAATCTTAAAAGTGGGGTTACCTTAAGGCTAGATCACATTAATTTTCTTCCATTGTTTGACTTGTATGCTTTACATTTTGGTTCTTTGTTTGTGTTTGAATCCTCTACCCGGATTTGGGATACCTTATAGGTAAGTAGCAATACATTGTGGAAATTGTGCGGGGTATACCGACATGGTCTAAGAAATAGCTATGTTAGTGCGACATATTTGTGGGTGCTGGTAGCCTTTGAGTTAATCAAAGAGAATACGGGGCCGCTGAGTGATGTCATAAAGCACTAATGAACTTTTAGAACCTTTACTTGACCAACTTGGCCTTTAGGATGTAGTGAGATGACCGGCTTTGGTGCAGTCTGAAGTTGGTAGATACTCGATACTACACTCATAGAGGTTTGGTTTCTTGGGATATTTCGGTCGCCATTAAAGGGGCTTGTGCTGAAACAATGACCAAGGAAACAAACCAATGATATTGAGCTCCTTAGAACCCGGTTACTATTACTAAGACAGGTTTAAGCCAACTAAACTTCAAGAGGGTACTTACCTATAAAACTCCATGCAAGCCTAAACCTAAGGATTTGTTTGTTTTGTTTGTATATGCATACTTGTACATAACATCATGAACGTCATGAACATCATATACATCCACTAACCATTTCAAGGATTTTGGGATTCATCTTTGTTCTTGTTTTGTAGGATATGGATTCACTTCGTAGGAAAACTATTCAAGTCAATATTGTAAGGATCCCTCCATAACTCAAGGAGCTAGCTTCAAGGATTCCTGAAAATTCTCCATTTACCGAGAGACATGGTCTCCTACTCAACTTGGTTACCTCCAACACAGATGAGGATATGATGAAGGTGCTCTTTCAGTTCTTTGATCCTTTACACCATTGCTTCACATTTCCCGATTATCAACTTGTGCCAACTTTGGAAGAATTCTCCCAACTCTCAAGGATTCCCATTCTCAATCAACTACCTTTCAACGATACGAAAAGAGACCCAAAGCCAGAAGAGATTGCTCAAGCTCTACACTTGCACTCATCTGAGGTCACAACTCATTGGGAAACAAGGAGTGGTGTGAAGCGTTTCATAGCAAAGTTCCTGTTTGAGAAAGCCCAAAATTTTTGTAATTCCTTGGACTTGCAAGCCTTTGAGGAAATTGTGGCTCTCCTCGTCTATGGGATAGTTTTGTTTCCAAATCCTGACCAACTCATATATGTCAACACCGTCAAAATATTCATATCCTGCAACTCGGTGCCTACATTGATAGGAGATATCCTAAACTCTTTTCACACTCACACAATGAGGAAAATAGGTGTCCTTTTGTGTTTCACTCCTCTCTTGGCAAGATGGTTTATTTCACATCTTCCCCAATCTGTATTAAAAAATGAACAAGGTTCAAGGTGGTCACAAAGGTTGATACCGCTCAAACATTCGGACATTCATTGGTGCTCCCGATCCAAAGAGAATGTTATCATTGTCGACCGTTATGGAGAATTCCCTAATGTTCCTTTACTTGGAATTAGGGGAGGTATCACCTACAACCCCTTCTTAGCCTTAAGACAATTTGGTTACGCCCGAAGGGATGGCCCGCACGAGATGTTGATTCAAGGTTTGGTATTTTACTACGACAACGACGATCAAGGTCTTTGCCATAGATTTATCCGAGCTTGGAGGATGTTAAACAAGGTGGATAGCAAGACTTTGGGGCATAAAAATTCCATCCCTTTTGAGCCTTACCTCAAATGGGTACGAACTCGTGCTCAGAGTCTTATGATGCCTTACCCCTCCATTCTCCCGGTAATCATTAAGCCTGTCATGGAAGGAGATGTTCCATACATTATCCTACATCCTGACATGCCTACCTCTCTTGAAGACCTACAAAGGGATGGGATACAACTCAAGGGAGAGCGAGATACCTTCGAAGCCCAATTTTACGTGAGCGAGAAGAAGGTTTTGGAACTCACTAGGCTACTTTATGAGGAGCAGACTCTTAATGCCTACATCGCGCCAAAGAGGATGCGCACTACCTTTTCATCTTAGAGCTTTTTTATTTCCTTATAAGCCCAAGAGGCATTGATGTACTCAAGCTTTAACTTATTAATATAACGTGTGTTTCCTTTTTGTCTAAAACAAATTTGAATCTTTGAAATCCTTGAAATCATTACATATGCATATACCATTCATCATAACATAAGCAGGTCTTTTGTAACAAGTCTCCTCATCTCTTTATTGTTTATTTCAGTAAGATGGATCTCGAGAAAACAGTGAAGGACCTTCAAGCTCAGAATACACAGTTTCAACAGTTTCTCTTGATCCTAGCCAAAGGACAAGAAGAGTTGAAGACTTTGCTGGATGAGGAGAAGAAAAAGAAGACAAAGAAGGTAATCGGAGTCCTAAACATGGGAAGAAGATTTCATGGGCAGACAAGAAGGACCTTAGACTTTGCAACGACATCCGATGAGAGAGACAATCAAGATGGGAAAGGCAAGGAAACAGTTGTCCCGTTGATAACACAATTTTATATAGTATATTTGATTTAATTTTCATAAATAATGTTAGTATTTTTATTTAATTATTTCATTTTATTTCCATATTACGCCGGTATTTTTATTGTTTCAGGTATTTTATTTTAATTAGACAAATTGAGCAAAGTGAAGAAATTAAGAGAGTTATTGGACTAAATATGCAAGAAATGAAGAAAAGGGGTGTGCAAAGCAATAATGATGGATCAAAAGGTTTATTATCTCCAAACTGGGCCCAAACGAATTCAGACCCACGCAAGCAAGAGAACCCTAAAGGCACATGCAAGAGTGAGACGCACGTCTCAACTCTTCTCCTACAATTGAGGCGCCCGCCTCGGACCTTCCCCTTAGTGGGAGGCGCCCGTCTCAACGTGGTCAATTGAGGACGTGGTCAATTGAGGCGCCCATCTCAACGTGGTCAAGTTAGAACGAGAAATTAGAGGATAAGTGGTACGAAAATATCTCAAGAGGTGGTTACATTCTACCACTATAAAAGGACATCAAGAAATCAAAATTGGGACCGTTTTTCTTAGCATTAATTTTCCAGTTTCAGAATTTACCTTCCAGCATTATTATTTTTCCATTGTAATTCAGTTTCCAGCAGTTATTTTCCAGCCAGTTCCTTTTCGAATACTTAGATTTTATTTCTGTTGAAGAACCGAGATTCTGTACGAATTGATTCAAGCTTCAAGAATTATTTCCAGCATTTATTTAATTCAGGTTTCTTATTTACATCGCTTTAATTTATTTAATTAATTATTTGCATGAGAGATATTTATTTAGCCATGAATTTATTTATGAATGTTAATCCCTTTAATGTATTCATGTCTGCTTTTATGAGTATGTCTAGCTAAATTATTTAAATATCGGTATGTAACGAGTTAATTTGAATGGATCCGGAATAAACAGGCTTGATTATATTTTATAAAATAAACACTTTTTCTGATTTAGTTATCTAATTTATTTTGTTAAAAAAGGTTTAGAAACCAACAGAGCGAAAGTTTGAAGCTAATAAACTGACTAAGATTAGAAACCAATAGAGCGACAGTTTGAGGTTTAGAATCAGATAGTAGATACTAGGTATTGTTTTTAAAGACTGCGACAACGTTTTAAAACCAATTAAACTTTATTTATTTTCAAAAAGTAATTTTAAAATCAATGGGATAGCGAAAGCATACATCAGAGTTTAAAATTATAATTTACTTCAATAGAGCGAAAGTTTGAGAATAGATTTTTGAATAAATACTTTTTGCTGAAAAAGATATTATTATCATTTTTTGAAAATAAGCCAGTGGAAAGCCGAATTCTTTAGTATTAACGAAGTACATACCAATATTCGCATTATTATTATTTCAATTAGAATTAATTTTTATTACCCAAAAATTCCCCTAATTAATTATTCGATAGCTATAGCTTTACACAGTAGTTTAGGTTACGTTAGTTCGATTTATAGTCCCTTAGGTTCGATATCTTTTAAAACTACGCGATAGGGCTGTATACTTGCAGTCTCCTGATTAATTTAGACGATAAAGTCGCGATCACCCGTCAGAATCAGAATAGGAAGAGGAAGAAGAAGACTATTCTGAAGAACAATACCCTCCAGCTGATGACAAGTATAAACATCTCGAAGAGCGGTTGAGTGCGATGGAAATCCAAAAAGTGCATGGCTTGGAATTTGAGGAATTGGGGTTAGTGTCGGGGATTGTCATTCCTCCCAAATTCAAAGCACTTGTGTTCGCCAAGTATGACGGAGTCTCATGCCCTAAAATGCATCTCTGGTCCTATGTGAGGAAAATTCAGCCCCATACCGATGACAAAGACTTATGGGTACACTTCTTCCAAGGCAACCTGTCTGGAACTCAACTTGATTGGTTTTACCAGTTAGAAAGAGCCAATGTTCATAACTGGGAAGATCTTGCTGCAGCCTTTTACAAAAAATACCAATATAATACTGATCTTACGCCTACCCGTACTCAACTCCAGAGTATGGTCATGATTTCCAATGAAGGTTTCAAAGACTATGCGCAAAAATAGAGAGATTTAGCCGGAAGAGTTCAACCCCCTCTATCTGAGAGAGAGAGTTGGTAGACATGTTCTTGGGCACCTTGTCTGGTCCCTTCTTCAATCATTTAATTGGAAGTTCATCGGCAGGTTTTACTGAACTGATATTGACCGAAGAAAGGGTAGAAGCCGGAATAAAGAGTGGAAAGATTAAAAAAGATACATCCTCTACTGCCATAAGAAAGCCATTTATCAGAAAGAAAGAAGTGGTTGTTGTTTATCCTCAGAGAAATCAAGATAGGGCCGAACGCCGACCAATGGTGGGAGCTATTATGATTCCTAAGCTTGCGCCTGATCAACAAAGAAATAACCAACCAAGGATGGAAAGGCCAGTCAGACAATTCACCAGAATTAACATGACCCTATCTCAAGTATTGCCACATCTGTTAAGATCCAACCTGACGACTTTGAAAGAAGCTCCAAAGAATCCTAATACAACATCTCCTCACTATCATCCTAATTCCCGTTGTGCATACCACTCTGAAAGTCCTGGTCACGATACTAATAACTGTTGGGCTCTAAAGAACAAAATACAAGACCTCATTGAAGCAAAAGAGATTGAATTCGATGCGCACGAAAAGCCAAATGTCATTTCTGCCCCTATGCCTAAACACGGCCATAATACCAATGCCATTGAAAAAGAAATATTTTTTACTTCAGTTGATGAACTTATGACCCCACTCCTGACTATTAAAGTGAACTTGTTGAATGTCGGTGTGTTCTCAGGTTGTGATGAAGGCTGTCATTTCTCTTTGTCCTCACTAACCAGCTATCCTTTGTTGAAAACAGGCATTCAGTGCCTAATAGATAACAAAGAAATTTTGTTTGAAAATACTTTTGTTCCACCTATTCCTTTTAAAGATGTCTCTATCATTACCATTTCCGCCAATTCTTCCATGGTCTCCACCAAAAGACCTATTAGAATTACATCAGTTCCGAAAGCAACTCCTTTAATAATCATAATTCCTATACCAGTCCCATATTCGTCAAACAAAACCATACCATGGAATTATGGAGGGGATGTCTACTACCACGGTATCAAGCAGGATTGGCCAGCCGTCAAAGATTCGAGTTCCGAGAAAGTAAACTCTGACATCAGTAATATTGCAGGAACTAGCAAGATTACCTGAAGCGGAAGGATATTCTCTCCAGAAATTGCTCCCCCAAAAGCAGTTTCTGGACCCGTAATCATTCTTGTTGTTTCTCCCCTGAAGGCTATTCCCAGTCCTACAATCGTCTCCACTAATACTCCAACTGACCAAGCTGTTACAATCCCTGTTATCATTCCTACAAACACTCCTGCTGCCAAGTTAACTGAGACTCGAGGAAAAGGTGTTCTGGTTGAGTCTGTCAAGACGAAGACACAATCATTGGCTATCCCTGAGACCTCCCAGAAGGAGATGGAGGAAATTCTAAAAATCATAAAAAGAAGCGACTACGATGTAGTTGAGAAACTGGGGAAAACTCCATCTAAAATTTCCATGATAGCTTTACTACTATGTTTCGAGGCGCATGCAAAAGCCTTGGTAAAATTCTTGAAAACTGCCCATGTACCCTATAGACTATAGCAACTATTTATTTTCCCTCTGTGTATGCCAAATACTCTCTCTCAAGGCGCGCCTTTGCATATACCTATATACGTTATCGAGCGTTACCTTAGATTAAGAAGACGAATTCAAGAGTATTTAGAACGCAACAACCTTCCTTCGACCAAACTTCCTGACGTTGAAGAACTCAAGAAGATGGATGATCTACCTGATCCTGCTCCTCGTCCTCTTAAGGACTACGCTGTTCCTTCTCAAGCAGAGCCTCATAATAGTATTGCTGCTCCTGCTATCGCTCGAAACGATTTCGAGCTAAAACCTTCGCTTCTTTCCGCCGTCCAGCAGAACCAGTTTTCTGGAGCTCCTACTGACGACCCGAATCTTCATCTGTCAGTGTTTGTGCAGTACGCAGACACTATGAAAGCGAATGTTGTTAACCCCGAGGAGATACGATTGCGCCTATTTCCTTTTTCTATCAGAGACAGAGCTCGCGCATGGCTCCAATCTCTTCCTTCAAACTCAATCACCACATGGGATGAGTTGAAGAAAGTCTTCTTGGCTAGATATTTTCCTCCAAGCAAAACTGCTATGCTCAGAGCCAATATCAATGGTTTCAGACAAAAAGACAATGAATCACTCTTTGAAGCTTGGGAACGTTATAAAGACATGCTTAGACTTTGTCATCATCATGGTTTAGAAGAATGGTTGATCATTCACACGTTCTACAATGGTCTCTTGTACAATACGAGATTGACTATAGACGCCGCAGCTGGTGGCACACTGATGAATAAACATATACTGAAGCAAGACAACTTATCAAAAGCATGGCTCAAAACCATTACCAATGGGGTACGGAGAGAGTTAGCGTAGAGAAATCTCAAACGAAAGGTGCCATGGTTGAAGTGAATAGTCTGGATCAAGTCAACGCTAAAGTGGAAGCTCTCACTCAAAAGCTCGAGAATCTTACCACCGCTCCCGCAGCTACTGTTGCTGCAATTGCTCAAACTTGCGACTTATGTGGTATTCAATCACATCTTGCTCCAGAATGCCCACTTTTAACAGGAGTTCCAGTTGAACAAGCGAATTACGTACAGGGTAATCCTTACAGCAACACATATAACCCTGGCTGGAAGAATCATCCTAACTTTTCATACAAGAGTAACAACGCGTTATACGCACCTGGACAAGCTCCTGCTACACCACTTGGTTATCCTAAGGCTATTCCAAATCATCCTAATAATGGTCCTAACACGTCTAATGCTCCTAGGAAGTCTAATTTGGAAGTCATGATAGAGAATTTCATCGCTACTCAATCCCAAACCAATAATACTCAATCCCAGACTAATAAGGATGTTCAAAATCAGAATATACACATTAATGAGCAGATTAAACAATTATCTAACAAGCTTGATGCTTTAGCTACACATAATAAAATGTTAGAAACACAAATCTCTCAGGTAGCTCAATAACAAGCAGCTTCTGCTGCTCCTGCTGGCTCATTTCCTGGACAGCCTCAACCTAATCCCAAAGGACATGCAAATGCTGTTATCTTAAGAAGCGGAACAGAGTATGATGGACCTGTAGATCCCAGAAACAGTAGCCCAGCTATGCAACAAAATTATGATAAACAATCTGAAACTAATGATAAAGGAGAAAAGGAAAATCAGAGAGATAATAATGAAGATACCACGCAAAAAGATGAAACTTATGTACCCCCACCACCTTATAAGCCTCGTATCCCATACCCTCAAAGGTTAGCTAAAACTAAGAATGTGGGTCAATTCAAGAAATTCGTGGATCTTCTGAAACAACTTAATGTTACAATTCCTTTTACTGAAGTTATAACTCAAATGCCCTCCTACGCTAAATTCCTTAAAGAGATTTTATCCAATAAGAAAAAGCTAGAGGATAATGAAACTGTCATGCTTACTGCTGAATGTAGTGCAATTATTCAAGACACAATGCCTCCTAAACTCAAAGACCCTGGAAGTTTCTCTATTCCATGTGTAATTGGCAAATTTGTCATAGATAAAGCTTTATGTGATCTTGGAGCCAGTATAAGTGTGATGCCGTTATCTATATCCAAGAAACTTGAAATGGGAGAACTCAGACCAACCAAAATGTCCGTTCAATTAGCAGATAGGTCAATTAAATATCCTGCAGGAGTTCTCGAGAATGTTCCTGTATGCATTGGCCAATTCTATATACCAACCGATTTCATTATTATGGACATAAGGGAGGACGAAGTTACCCTAATCATTCTTGGAAGGCCTTTCTTAGCTACAACCGGTGCAATTATAGATGTAAAAAGAGGAAAACTTACTTTTGAAGTAGGTGAAGAGAAAATCGAATTTATCCTCTCTCAATTCCTGAAAGCACCTGCAATTGAAGATACTTGTTACTTCATGGATATCATCGACGAATGTAGAAAAGAAGCTGAGCTTGAAAATGAAGACAATCTCGATGAAAATCTGAGTAGCAATCTAAGTGAATGCTTAGCTATAGCACCAGATCCTACACAATGTTTAAGGAAACCACCCCTAGAACTCAAAACACTTCCTAAAAATCTAAGGTATGAATTCCTAGATCCCGGACTCGAACGACCAGTGATAGTCAACGCAGAACTTGGCGAAACCGAAACTGAAAAACTTTTACAAACTCTGAGAAAATATCCAATAGCCTTAGGATATAATATCACTGATCTTAAAGGAATAAGTCCCTCTATCTGTATGCATCACATTATGCTAGAAGAAGATTGTAAAACTTCAAGAGAACACCAGAGGAGACTAAACCCGATTATGAGCGAGGTTGTGAAAAAGGAAGTTATGAAGTTGTTAGAAGCAGGAATCATATATCCTATATCTGATAGCAAATGGGTTAGCCCTGTGCATGTTGTACCTAAGAAAGGAGGTGTCACAGTAGTCGAAAATGAGAAAGGAGAAATCATAACTAAAAGAGTCGAATCTGGATGGAGAATGTGCATCGATTATCGAAAACTTAACAAAGCCACCAGAAAAGATCATTTCCCTTTACCATTTATTGATCAAATGTTGGAACGTTTAGCTAGACACTCTCATTTCTGTTTCTTGGACGGTTATTTAGGTTTCTTTCAGATACCTATTCATCCTAATGACCAAGAGAAAACAACTTTCACATGCCCTTTTGGAACCTTTGCTTATAGAAGAATGCCATTTGGTTTATGCAATGCTCCTGCAACTTTTCAAAGATGTATGATGGCAATATTTGCTGATTTTCTGGACAATATTATGGAAGTCTTCATGGACGATTTTTTCGTCTGTGGACAAAGCTTTGAAGAATGTTTAGAAAATTTAGAAAGAGTATTAGAACGTTGTGTGAAGGTTAATCTAGTGCTTAATTGGGAGAAATGCCATTTTATGGTACAAGAAGGAATTGTTTTAGGACACATTATATCCAAAAGAGGAATTGAAGTCGATTCTGCTAAAATCGAAGTTATTGAGAACCTTCAACCTCCAAAAACTGTTAGAGAAATCCGAAGCTTTTTGGGACACGCCGGTTTTTATCGATGATTCATTAAAGATTTCTCTAAGATAACTAAACCCCTAACTGAGCTATTAATGAAAGACGCTAAATTTATCTTCGACGAAAAATGTTTAGAAGCATTTCAAACACTTAAGAAAGCATTAATTTATGCGCCTATCATGCAAACTCCAGATTGGAATGAACCTTTTGAAATAATGTGTGACGCAAGTGACTATGCCGTAGGAGCTGTTTTAGGACAACGAAAGGATAAAAGACTCCACGTCATATATTATGCAAGCAGAACCCTGGACGAAGCGCGGATGAATTATGCTACAACCGAGAAAGAATTCTTAGCGGTGATCTTCGCATTAGACAAGTTTCGTTCCTACTTAGTAGGATCCAAAATAATCATATACACTGATCATGCTGCTATTAGATATCTCCTAACCAAAAAGGACGCTAAACCTAGACTCCTGAGATGGATATTGCTACTGCAAGAGTTCGATTTAGAAATCAAAGATAAGAAAGGAACCGAAAACGTGGTAGCAGATCATCTCTCTAGACTAGAAAATCTTAAACATGAACAAGTGCCGATCAATGATGAATTCCAGTATGATAAACTGATTGCCCACTTGGAAGACACAGAACCAGATAAACTCATGGAAACCACCTTAGCCGTCTCCTCGGTGCCTTGGTATGCCGATTTTGTAAATTACCTCGCTGCAGACGTTTTACCACCTGAACTTACCTACCAACAGAAGAAGAAATTCTTCCATGATCTTAAACAGTATTATTGGGATGAACCTTTACTTTTCAAGAGAGGTCCCGATGGAATTTTCCGCCGATGTGTGCCAGAAGAAGAGATTGAAAACATTATAAAACACTGTCATTCTGCACCTTACGGAGGACATGCGAGTACATCCAAAACTTGTGCGAAGATCTTACAATCCGGTCTCTATTGGCCTAATTTATGGAAAGATGTACATGCCACCATCTTAAAATGCGACAGGTGTCAACGCACCGGTAATATATCTAGACGTGACGAAATGCCACAAAAAGGCATTTTAGAAGTCGAAATCTTTGATGTGTGGGGGATAGACTTTATGGGACCCTTTCCATCTTCATCCGGTAACAAGTATATACTCGTGGCTGTGGATTATGTCTCAAAATGGATCGAAGCTATAGCTTCTCCAACAAATGACACCCGAGTGGTACTTAAGTTGTTCAAGAACATAATCTTTCCTAGGTTCGGTGTACCCAGACTCGTTATAAGTGATGGTGGATCTCATTTCATTTCCAAAATCTTTGAAAAATTATTAGGAAAATATGGAGTTCGACATCGCATAGCTACACCTTACCATCCTCAAACTAGCGGACAAGTTGAAGTTTCAAATCGCGAGATAAAACAAATCCTTGAAAAAATTGTCGCTACGTCCAGAAAGGACTGGTCCTTTAAACTTCACGAAGCTTTATGGGCTTATAGAACTGCCTATAAAACTCCCATCGGTACTACTCCTTTCAAGCTTATTTATGGTAAGTCATGCCATCTCCCAGTTGAGTTAGAACACAAGGCCTATTGGGCCATTAAGAATCTGAACTTAAGTTACACTGCCGCTGGAGAGAAGCGTATCCTGGATATTAATGAATTGGAAGAACTTAGACAAGATGCGTACGAAAATGCTAGGATTTACAAAGAGCGCACAAAGAAATGGCACGATAAGCATATATCTAGGAAGAATTTTAACATAGGTGACTTGGTATTACTATTTAACTCACGATTAAAATTATTTCCTGGAAAATTACGATCTAGGTGGTCCGGACCTTTTGAAATTACTCGAGTTTATCCAAGTGGTGCAATAGAGATTAAGGGACCTTCGATTGAACCGTTTATAGTAAACGGGAAGCGTTTAAAACATTACCATCTAACTGAACTCGAGGGAAATTCTCAAACGATAAATCTAGACGAGCCACACGCTCGATTAGAAGCCTAGTCTTTAGTTTTATTTGTCGAGCTTACGACATAAAACAAAGCGCTTTGTGGGAGACAACCCACCGTTTTTTTATATTTCCTTCTTCTTATTTTTCATTTCTTCTTTAGTCTATTTTTAACGAAAACAAAAACAAAAATATATCTATTTCTTTTCTTTATCTATTCATTATATTTCTCCTCTTTGTCTTATTTCTTTCTATTCTATGTTTTTTCTTCTTATCGGCATTTTGGCCAATGCTGATCTTCTTTATTTTCTTCTCTTCAGGATACTTCTTGCTTCTTATTTCTCTTCCCACTATGTCTCGAGTTGACGATATGCCAGTTAGTTTCAGAGGAAGAAATCAGCGCACCAAATATGGAGTTTTATCCGAGCGTGAGATGTTACCTACTATCTACCCTCATCACGGTGCTATGACTGCTCTTGGTATTCGTGATAGTGTGCTTTTTCTGCTGAATCAGATTGGGTGGGATAGTTCACGCTTGATGACTTGCTATGCCACTTATCAGAACCTCACTTTGGAGTTCCTCAGCTCTTTGATATACTTTCCTACTCATGGGTTCGCTTTACGCCGTGGACTTATTATCTTCAGACTTTTTGGCATCACTTTCAAGTTTAACCATAAGGAATTGGGTGAGCTTCTTGGTTTTCCTAACGGCATAGGAGTTTATCATGAAACTCAGGAGGAGTATCTTGGATTTAGAGAGCTTGACTATTTTTGGGGATCTATTTCTGGAATCCTTAACCCTGAGCCCGAGGACTTTGTATCAGAGAATATCCATAATCCGGCCTTCAGGTATTTCCATAAGATTCTGGCCCACACCATTTTTGGAAAACCCCAGAATGTCACCACTGTTTCTAAGGATGAGCTTTTTATCATGTTTTGTGCTTCGCAAAACCGTCCGGTTAATGCGATCACTTATCTGATCCGTACCTTTGTGGATCTCATTGATACTGATCATGCACCCATTCGGATGGGAGGTCTCGTCACTATGATTGCAAATGTTGTTGGACCTCGACAATCCTTTAAGCATCTGAATGCTTTTATTGGTATTACTTGCATGACCATCGAGTTCTGTTTCAACACTGGTATAATTGGTGATCTTGGCCCGACTCAGTTTACCTTGTTGATTAATGGTCAAGTTATGCAGCTGTTTACCTTGCCTAACCCTGCCACAAGTGTGCATAACAAAGCCAACTGGCTTTTTGGTCTTGATCAGCAGCCTTCTCCTCCCCGCACTCCTGAGACTCCGCAAGATTATGAGGTTTTGGAAGATTCTGAGGAAGATCCCACTGCTCCTTCAGGTTATTATGATATGGGCCCTCCTCAGCACGATTCTACCGCTCACTCTGTTGCTCCTGACACCGTTATGCATGAGGCTCCTACCGTTGATTATGCAACTGCCATCCACGCTCTCCAGGTGGAACATCAGGCTTTGAGGAACGATTTGACTAGTTTGCGAGCCGATTTCTTTGGTTTTATGGATACTGTTTCTGCGTAATTTCAAGAAGTTTTCGCTTACTTTCATTCTTCCTCCGCTCCTAAGGCAGGACCATCTAGTGGCTAGAGTTTTTCAGTAGTTCATTTTATTTAGTTTAGCTTAGTTTGATTTTATTAGAAATTGCAATATTTTCGTTATGTTCTTTTTTATTATGTTTTACTTTCCAAATACTTGATTCTTAAATTGTAAGCAACTTTGATCCTCATTCTAAAAGCAATTCATGTTATTTTCTTATAATTATAATGTTGCAGCTTAATTTATTATATCATATAAAAATATTATTGTGATCGGTGGATCTGGAACTGACTGTTTAACGCTGGTTCGCGAAATGTCGCGGAAGCAAGAGTCGCCACCGTCTTTTATTTTCTCCAAATGGAAAGGACAAAAGCACAGAAAAATTCCTTTTAAGAGATTGCTCTCGGTTCGGGAGGTAGGTTATAGAAAGGGAAGGTGTTAGCACCCTTTCTATCCATGGTTATCCATGGGCTCTTAGATACTTGCTCAATGTGTTTTCAAAATTGTTTGCTTGCTTTTCAATGTGGGTTTTAAAAAGTTTCTTTGAAAAATTTCAGTTCGACTCGTACGTCAGAGTGTTTGAAAAATTTGCTTTGAAAGCTTTTGGAAAAGTGTCAGTGTGAAAAGGTTTTTTTTTTGTTTGTTTTTGAATTTAGAGCAAGTATCCTTGAGAACCTACCTACCCTAAGGAATTCGTCTGTGTAAATGTCCTTTAAAGTAGTTCCATCCCACCATTGAGAGGTAGGTAGCACCACCGTTGGAGGTGTTCGGGTCAATTCGATTTTTAGGGACATGGTGATCACCAGAGCAATGGGAAGACACCTTAGAAGCTACCCTCATGCCAGGTTCCCGGATCATGAGGACTTACTAAGACGTCCTCTACTCGACGACCACCTTTCGAAAGGCAACAGTGAGGCGTACCCTAGGGGTGGTGTGTGAATTTGTGTGTCATGTTCATTTATTTGTCTTGTCATGTTTGTCGTGTTCTACGCTTGATTTTAATTTGTCCATTCATTCTTGCATGCATTTATTAACAGTTAAAAGTTTGCGGGAAAGTAAATCTAAGGCTATTACAAATGGCGCGGGTCCACATCGCCAAAATTAAACCGGACCCGATTTAGCGGAAAATAAATAATGCGAAATAAATAAAGTGCGAAAAGTAAAGTTACATGGCTTTGGGAGATTTACATAATTATAATAAGTGATATAAAATAAATGCGCAAAATTAATAATTAAAAGCGACGGGCGTTGGACCCTTTTGCAAAAATAATTAAATTAATGAATTAAAATAAAAAATTAAATGTTTTGGTATTTTTGTGTTTTTTAAGATTTAAAAGAAAAAAGGAGTTAATTGAAATTAAAAAAGTGGAGGTAAAACCCTAATTCTAATTATTTGTTAATTATTAAGAAAATATTGAAATTTGACTAATTTAACCTAAATTAATTTTTATATACAATTTACTCATGAAAATAATAAATAAAATAAGCAATATTATTACAAAAAGGGAAAAATTAAAAAAAGGATTCAGATCAACAATTAAACCTAAATTCTATATTTTTTATATTTTTGTTATGAAAAAGAATTAAAATTAAAAAAAACCTAATTATACTAAATTCAATTACACAATTTATTCATGAAAATAAAATAATTAAAATAAAATATTTATTACATTTTTATCTTTTTCTGGATTTTTATGATGTTTTTTATATTTTGTAAAAAAGAGAAAATTAATTAATTAAAGCAATAAAAATAAATAACACAATAATTAAAATAATAAAAAGAAAAGAAAAGCAAACCAGGGGGGGGTTCAGGCCCCAGATGGAGGTATAGGCCCGGAGATTCTGGCCCATTAACGTTGGAAATTGGTTGACTTTTTGAATCACATACAACGCGTTGGACTATGGTACATGATGCTCTCCCAATCTTTGCCCTTGACTTGATCTCATGGGACGCGTGGCTGCCTGATGGTGAGGGAATATGGTGCACCTGGACGTTAGCAAAGCATAGAATTTCATATTGAAAAATAGCATTGGAATTTGCCAGACCTGGGACTTGAACCCAGGTCTTGAAGGTTACAAGCGTTGTCCCTGCCCACTGAGCCATTTGTATTTCATTTAACAAATAATAAACAATAAATAATATAAGAAGAACACGTTAGTGCTTTTGGAAATTCGCGCGAAATTCAAATGGACCTATCACCAATTGACACGATGCCTTCGTCTTCCTCACCCTGTAAAACAAAACTCAGAGGCCACGGTTTTTGAAGCGTTGTTTTAGAGGGTCTATAAGAAAATAGCGACTAGCCCCTCGACGCTCATAAATTGAGCGCGAGGGTGCCATCTTCTTCGTCTCAACCTGCTTAAGCGAATGGCACTGGTCTGGAAGCATAATTTTCCCTTGGGCAGAAAACCCCAAATTTGAAACCTGCAAAAACCTAAAAATCGCGCATGGCAAATCCTTATAGACAGCAGGAAAATCAAATTAAATATGATGATTAGCTTTAAAACACCACAAAGAGCAAGAATCCACAAAGAAAAATGCAAAAGGATGCTTAATTTATGCTATGCGATTTCAAGAATTTTGAGGCACGGTTTGACTTAGGGGTACCAATTCAGGGTGTTTTTGTTGATGTTAATGATTGAGAAACGTCCAGTGGTGCTTCAGGATGCTAATGGAATGAAAGTTGAAGCTTGAATCGACCTCTAAGGCACTTTTCAGTTCTTGAGTTTTTTATGAAAAATTTCAATATGCCAAAGGTTCTTGGGGCGCAGCTTGCAGTCTTTTTGCATTAGGTCTTTGTTCTAGTACTTGTATGGAACGATTTAGGTCAAAAAGATTGAACAAAATCCATGGCCATAATGGTTTTTGAAGATTTGATTTCAATGATCTTTTCCATATCTTTTCCATATGCAATTTGGTTCAATCATGCTCAAATCTCATCAAAACTTGCCTATTTAAGAAGTGCAAGAAATATTGACCTTAGAATATGCATAAAAAGATTTTTTTAGGTTAGGTTTATATTTTTCATGTATTAAAATAATTTAAATGAATTAATATTAATATAAATTCAAATAAATAATTAAAAAATATGAAAATACTTCCCTTTGGGCCTAATGGTCGTGCATAGGCTTGGCATGAAGAAACTTGGAAGAAAAATGGGCCCATTTGCATTTTTAGGCCTTTTGCATCAATGTTGACTTTCAAAAATTTCCAAAAACTTCCCAACTTCCACAAGGCATAACTTGGTCAATTTTTAAGCTTTTCACATGTTCTTGGACATTTTGGAAAGGTCTTTGAGTCCTTTAACCAATGCCCTTGGTCCCATGTCATTCTGATTTACCAATCTCAAGTTATGGCCTTTGACTTAAAGTCACTTTTTGTTGACTTTTGAAAATGACCTATAATGTTGAAATTGATAACTTTTTGTGAGAGCATTTCTTGGACTTGGAATATGAAGATGAGTTGTAGGAAATGTCTTTCTCTTCAAAATGAGCTTTGGATGGAATTTTTCTGATAATCCATGTGAAAGTTATGCCCTGGTCAATTTCAGTTGACTTTTTCAACTGTCCAAATATAGCAACTTTTGCATCTTTGATGATTTCTGAGCCAAATTTTGAGAATCATGATCAAGCATTGATCAAATGATGTTTGTGGCTTCAAAATGATATGTTGACCAAAAATTTGAACTTTTGACTGCCAAATGACCATTTTGCCCCTACAGTTGACTGTAGTGCAATCTAGGGTTTTGACTGTGCAATCTTGAGCTGAATGCCTTGAAAATTGATATGAGGATACTTGACCATCTTTGTAGGCATATGAGACTTGATTGGGCCTTTGAAAACTTCCTTTCCTTGATCAGAACCCGAACCCTAGTTTTGACTGTATAGGAGACAATTGAACTGCATAGCCCTTGGGGAATTTTGTGACCTTGACTTGACAAATCTTGGAGAAAATGGGAGGGCAAATTTTGGGGTACAACAGTTGCCCCTGTTCAATCTTCTTAGACCTGAGGATGCAGATTGGCAGACGTGCCTTTCGTAATCCGAGGGTAGAAGATGATTGAACACTAAAGTGCCCAGAAATTTGCGCTTACATAGTAACTGTGATGGGGGAATGGGCTTATAGATGCCATTTGGAGATTGCTGGATAGGACGATGGGCTTATAGATGCCATCTGGATGCTGCTTGCGTAGGAGATTCCTTAGCGAGAACCTGCATACCTGCAAAAGAGAAAATGAGTACCTGACACGTTGCAGGAGCTGATTTTAGATGCTTGGTATAGATGTGTCTTGACTGGTTACAGGAGCTGAGTCTGGAGCTTCAAACGCTGATGAATGAACCAGGGATGGTTACTACCTTAGCATGAATGGTAAGGGAACCTTGGGCGACTTTAACTTCAACAACGCTCGTTGAGAAAAATCTTGGGTGTCTTCTACTGGAATAAGAATCAGGGAGATCTTAGGGTCGATCTGACTGAACCAGAGAGAAGGCCTTTGACTGGGTAAGAATCAGGAAAATCTTAGGGTCGATTTGACTGAACCGGTCTAGGTCTTGAAATATCTTCAACTGGATAAGCATCAGGGAGATCTTAGGGTCGATCTGACTGAACCAAGAGAAGGCCTTGGACTGGGTAAGAATCAGGAAAATCTTAGGGTCGATTTAACTGAACCGGTCTAGGTCTTGAAACGTCTTCAACTGGATAAGCATCAGGGAGATCTTAGGGTCGATCTGACTGAACCAAGAGAAGGCCTTGGACTGGGTAAGAATCAGGAAAATCTTAGGGTCGATTTAACTGAACCGGTCTAGGTCTTGAAACGTCTTCAACTGGATAAGCATCAGGGAGATCTTAGGGTCGATCTGACTGAACCAAGAGAAGGCCTTTGACTGGATAAGCATCAGAAAAATCTTGGGGTCGATTTAACTGAACCGGTCAAAGTCTTGAAACGTCTTCAACTGGATAAGCATCAGGGAGATCTTAGGGTCGATCTGACTGAACCAAGAGAAGGCCTTTGACTGGATAAGCATCAGAAAAATCTTGGGGTCGATTTAACTGAACCGGTCAAAGTCTTGAAACATCTTCAACTGGATAAGTATCAGGGAGATCTTAGGGTCGATCTGACTGAACCAGAGAAGGCCTTTGACTGGATAAGCATCAGGAAAATCTTAGGGTCGATTTAACTGAACCGGTCAAAGTCTTGAAACATCTTCAACTGGATAAGTATCAGGGAGATCTTAGGGTCGATCTGACTGAACCAGAGAAGGCCTTTGACTGGATAAGCATCAGGAAAATCTTAGGGTCGATTTAACTGAACCGGTCAAAGTCTTGAGACGTGATTGAGGGTTTCAACTGCATCTTTCCTGAAAAGTAAAGGTCAGTCATATGCAATGCATGATATGGGTCAAGCAATGATGTTCTCGATATAAATGAGACTTGTATGATGCAATGTGTTATGCATGCTATAATGATGTATGTGAAGTTTTATGTATGTTTTTGTCTAGGAAAGTGAATCCTTGACGGGTGCCGGGAAGTCGTATCCTGGGCTGATGTTGAAGAATAGATTTTGCTTCCGCCGGGGATGATAACTGCAGGAATACCGGTAGGAGAAGATGACTCCGTTGTGGAATAAACTTGGCAAATGGAAGATTCTGTGGGGAGAGAAAATACTCTGACGACCATGCTGGGAAGCAATACTCTGTGGGGAGAGGAATGCTTTGCTGAATGTTGATAGTAACTTGCTGAGGATACCCTTGTTGTATAGGAAGTGTTGAAGGACTTCGCTGGGGTAAGAGGACTTTGTCGACGACGCTCTTTCCATGGCTTTTGGCTGAGGATAACCCAGTTATATCCTGTTAAGGAAATAACTCTTTAAATCAAGCCGGACGACGCGTTCGTGTTCTGCGAGGGGGTAAGCTTCCAGAATCTACTGGGGATGAGCTTACTGCTTGGGGAGATATGGATTCCAACTTTCCTGGGGAACTGGATTGGATTCTCTGGGGAAGTTTTGGTATGCTGGGGAGGTGACTCCTTTGAATGTTGAGATACCGCCGGGGAACAATCTTTAGACCAAGACTATCGGAGATGCTTGTTAAGAATATATGTATTGCTGCTGGGGGATGTTGGGATCTGCTGGAGGATACCCAATTTCCTTGAGATTTGATAGCTCTGCTTGGAGAAGAATGTACTGCTTACCCTCTGGGGAATTAAGATGTACCGGCCACGTTCTTCAGCTGAACCTACCTTGGTACCTTGATGGACAGAGCAATTAGATTGTTTTTAGACAACTCATTATTGCCTCCATTTCTATGGGGGAGGCACCTGTGGGATGCTGATAGTCGTTGATGGACCAGCCTTCTTCTGGTAGGCAGGTGACAAGATGACAGGACATAGTCGTACGCTTTAATCCCTAACTTTTGCCTAGACCGCCCTTTCGGGTTTTCAGTCCACCGGGATACCCATTTTTGCCCAAGCCGCCTTTTCAGGTTTTCGACTTGCCGGGTGTACAGATTTTTTCATTTCATCCCTTCATTTTGCCCGAACCCTTTTGGTTCGTCGGGAAGCCCTTATTTTTGCCTAGGTGCGTCAACCTAGCGGGTCTTTGATTATGCGTAGTATTTTTTCGACTATGTCCGTTCTCAGAAAGTAGGGAGTTGCCCCTGTTAGAAGTGTTTTGTCATGCCACCAGAAGGTATTTGATCAGGCAAGATTCGTTGTTGGAATGACCCAAGTGACTCAGGCGGAGATTTGCCCCAGACTATTTGTCCTTTTGAGAGATTCACCGAATCTTGACTGGATTGCCTCAGATGACGGACCATGGTCATGTCGTGCCCCTCGATCGGAGATACTCTTGTTCATTAGGCTTTCATTATGTGAATTTCCCTGCTGTTCAAACAAATAGTCATATGCAAACAATGTTATATCGAAAATGCAAAGCTTATGTCTGTCTTGAAGATTTTGAAGATGCATTTTTTTTTCATAAAACAAGTGAATGTTTATAAAACGTGATGTCAACTCCGTATTTACCGTAGGCCTTAAGGAGTCAGGATACCTTTCGTAACAATATGCTTTCGAATTAACCCGTGCTTCAGCTAGGACTTTTGAGGGTTATAACGTGGCCTGGTTCACGGTTTAAGAAACAAAGGATAAAGGCTCAAATTATTTGTACCCACCCGCTCTTCGTGATGTTCTCCAAACCTAAACTCAGTTGATCATACGTTAGACCTTGTTTGAGTCCTTGCTTTGATTTTCTAGTAATGGTTCAGATGTTGATAGCTTATTTTGAATAGGCAGTCATTTTTTTTGCTTTGGTTGAGGGTTTGTGAGACCTCCTTCTTGATTTTGTTATCCCTTTCTTTTTTTGCCTGAACTGTTTCCTTTTTTGGAATTACAGTCAGCGGGATGCCCCAGTTTCATAAGTCCCCTTTGTAGGTTTAGACTTTTTGGGCTTTTCATTTATGAATTTTGATGATGACTGCCTGTCCTTTTGATTGTTCTGAACCATCATTGTCTTTGTTCGTTTTGTAAAGATCTCTTTGGTGCCATTCGTCATGCACTTGGATCAACTGAGAAGACTACCCTGCCCCGGGTTATGATTAAGGGTTTCAATTTTCGAAAATAAAAACTCCTACTTCTTTGGCTCAGAGGGGTTGACGAGGGATTATCATCCTTATAACTCCAGTGTTTAGGGATTGAAACAATGCCTGTACCTCATCAGCGGGGTCTGTTCAAAAGCATACTGTAAAGATCGTGGTATCGTTTTCGTCATCCTCCCTCAAGAGGCTCAGAATTATTAACCAAGAGTTGATCATCAAAAAAAATATGAAAAGAATATAACAAAAATAATTGTATTAATTCCTCAAAACAGACGTATGCGATGCATTGGTAACATAAAAGAGTTTGCTATGACATTAATCGTTTGTATAAGCAATGAAAAGTACAACTCCAAAATTCAAATAAACCAAAGGCTTCAATGATTGGGCAATGGAGCAGTGATTATGTTCGGAGTCTCTGGCACTTCAAACTGAATCTCTCCAGCGTCGATCATATCTTGAATCTTATTCTTGAGAGGCCAGCAATTGTCTGTAGTATGCCCCGGGCTATCTGAATGATATGCGCACCTATCGTTGGGATGATAGTTGGGTGCAGCAGTGTTCGGATTCCGAAGAGGAGCTCTTAAGGTGATCAGCCCTGTCTTCAACAGTTGTTGCAGTGCTTGATCCAACGACATGTTGAGTTTGGTGTACTGCCGTTTCTCTTTGCGCTGCTGCCCCTGTCCTTGTTGAGCAGGTCCGGGATTGGAGATTTGGATTGCCCCTGCCTCATGACGGCTCTTTTTACCGTGCACAGCATTGGATTCTTTCTTTCCATGATGAGGCTTCTTATCGGAAGGTGCAGCCTCTTGAATTTTCCCAGATCGGATGCCAGCTTCTATTCGCTCTCCAGTCAAGATAAGATCTGTGAACCCAGCAGACGAATTCCCAATTAGGTGGTTATAAAATGGACCAGACAAGGTCCCCAAGAACATGTCCACAAGTTCCCGATCAGTAAGAGGTGGTTGTACCCTTCCAGCAAGATCCCTCCATTTCTGCGCATATTCTTTAAAACCTTCACTTGACCCTAATGACATACCCTGGAGTTGGGTACGCGTAGGAGCAAGGTCGGCATTATACTGGTACTGCTTATAGAAAGCAGTTGCCAACTCCTCCCAGTTACGAACTTTGGTCCCATCCAGTTGATAGAACCATTCGAGGTGAGTCCCTGAAAGACTTTCCTGGAAGAAGTGGATCCACAAGTTTTTGTCCACCGTATATGGTTGGATCTTCCGAACATAGGACCTTAGATGCAGCTTGGGACAAGACGCCCCGTCATACTTAGAGAAGGGTGGTACTTTGAACTTCCGAGGAATAACCGCACCAGTTGACAGACCCAAATCTCCGAGATCCAGCCCAGGTGCCTGTTGTACCTCCATAGCCTTCATCCTATCCTCCAACTGTTTGTACTTGTCCTCCGCCGGGGGGTACTGTTCGTCGTCGAAATCTGTTTCATTGTCAGAGACCTCTGGACTGGGCACTCTTTCCTCTGGATGGCTGCTCTTCCCCACAGATGGAGTTGTCCTCTCGGTTTCAACCTGCGGTGTATTCCTAGATCTGCGTCTAGGGCTGAACAGAACAGTCCTCTTCTTCTTCTTTTCTTTCTTCAAGAGCAGAGCCTTCAGATCTTGTTGCCCCTGGGTCAAGTTCATGATCAACCCTTGGAACTGGGCGTTCTGAGCCTGGAGGGCCTTGATGGACTGCTCAGCTGATGATTCAGGATTCATGACGATCGGCTGAAATAAACAGCGAAGAAGGGTAAGCAACCTGTCAAAGGGACACCTGCAATGCAATGAGATGTATGACATGCATGCAATGATTTCAAGGACCTCGCAGGGTAAACAGAGAAACTTGTTAGAGTTGGAAACTGGCAACTTGATTGAAGGAACCTCCTGTTGTAGAGAACCCTTCTTCAAGGGTCAAAGGCTCACCATATCCAGTGGGTCATAGCCCCTGACAACCTTGGCTAGAGGAAAATAAATCCTCTTTGCCCCTTGCTAGATGTTTGATTCATCATGACCTGCATCACAAGCCCTTGAGATCCTTGAAATGGGTTAGGATGTATGCAATGGTATGATGTCATGCTATGCATGGGGTGATGTAGGTAAACCCTGTTATGAGTCCCAATTAAGGACTATAAACAAACCCTGCAAGAAATTCAGTATACTTTGTTATGAGTCCCCGTTAAGGACTATAAACAAACCCTGCAAGAAATTCAGTATACTTTGTTATGAGTCCCAATTAAGGACTATAAACAAACCCTGCAAGAAATTCAAGGGTCAGATGATAAGCATGCAAGTAGTCAAGTTGGAAGGCACACAAGTCACACAAGAGAAACCCTTAGAGTTCAGGCCAGCATGGGGTCTGGGTATTACCCTCTTGAAGTTGGTGGGCTCAACCTGTCCTATTAGAAGTAACCGGGTTCTAAGGGTCCCAATATCACTGGATTGCTTTCATTGTTCATCGTTTCGGTTTAGCCACTGAACTGGCGACCGAAATATTCCAGGAAAGCAACCCTCAATTGAGTGTAGTATCGAGTATCAACCAACCTCGGACTGCACCAAAGTCAGTTATCTCACTACCCTAAAGAGGCCAAGATAGTTCAATTAAGGTTCCTAAGGTCTGTTGATGCTTCATGACACCACGCGGAGGCCCCGTACTCTCCTTGACTGAACTCAAGGGTTACCGGTACACACCAAAGTGCCACATCAACGTAGCAGACTGTTTCAACCATGTCGGTATACCCCGCACAGTTCCCTCGCAGCCTTGTTGCTACTTTCTAAGAAGGTATCCCCAGATCCGGGTTAGGATCTATAGAACTCCCAAGACGGTCCCACAATAATAAAGCAACCAAAGAAGGCAATTGAAAACACAGTGATCTTAGTCCTAAGGTACACCTCACTTTAAGTTTAAATCCCCAGCAGAGTCGCCAGTTCTGTGATCGGTGGATCTGGAACTGACTGTTTAACGCTGGTTCGCGAAATGTCGCGGAAGCAAGAGTCGCCACCGTCTTTTATTTTCTCCAAATGGAAAGGACAAAAGCACAGAAAAATTCCTTTTAAGAGATTGCTCTCGGTTCGGGAGGTAGGTTATAGAAAGGGAAGGTGTTAGCACCCTTTCTATCCATGGTTATCCATGGGCTCTTAGATACTTGCTCAATGTGTTTTCAAAATTGTTTGCTTGCTTTTCAATGTGGGTTTTAAAAAGTTTCTTTGAAAAATTTCAGTTCGACTCGTACGTCAGAGTGTTTGAAAAATTTGCTTTGAAAGCTTTTGGAAAAGTGTCAGTGTGAAAAGGTTTTTTTTTGTTTGTTTTTGAATTTAGAGCAAGTATCCTTGAGAACCTACCTACCCTAAGGAATTCGTCTGTGTAAATGTCCTTTAAAGTAGTGCCATCCCACCATTGAGAGGTAGGTAGCACCACCGTTGGAGGTGTTCGGGTCAATTCGATTTTTAGGGACATGGTGATCACCAGAGCAATGGGAAGACACCTTAGAAGCTACCCTCATGCCAGGTTCCCGGATCATGAGGACTTACTAAGACGTCCTCTACTCGACGACCACCTTTCGAAAGGCAACAGTGAGGCGTACCCTAGGGGTGGTGTGTGAATTTGTGTGTCATGTTCATTTATTTGTCTTGTCATGTTTGTCGTGTTCTACGCTTGATTTTAATTTGTCCATTCATTCTTGCATGCATTTATTAACAGTTAAAAGTTTGCGGGAAAGTAAATCTAAGGCTATTACAAATGGCGCGGGTCCACATCGCCAAAATTAAACCGGACCCGATTTAGCGGAAAATAAATAATGCGAAATAAATAAAGTGCGAAAAGTAAAGTTACATGGCTTTGGGAGATTTACATAATTATAATAAGTGATATAAAATAAATGCGCAAAATTAATAATTAAAAGCGACGGGCGTTGGACCCTTTTGCAAAAATAATTAAATTAATGAATTAAAATAAAAAATTAAATGTTTTGGTATTTTTGTGTTTTTTAAGATTTAAAAGAAAAAAGGAGTTAATTGAAATTAAAAAAGTGGAGGTAAAACCCTAATTCTAATTATTTGTTAATTATTAAGAAAATATTGAAATTTGACTAATTTAACCTAAATTAATTTTTATATACAATTTACTCATGAAAATAATAAATAAAATAAGCAATATTATTACAAAAAGGGAAAAATTAAAAAAAGGATTCAGATCAACAATTAAACCTAAATTCTATATTTTTTATATTTTTGTTATGAAAAAGAATTAAAATTAAAAAAAACCTAATTATACTAAATTCAATTACACAATTTATTCATGAAAATAAAATAATTAAAATAAAATATTTATTACATTTTTATCTTTTTCTGGATTTTTATGATGTTTTTTATATTTTGTAAAAAAGAGAAAATTAATTAATTAAAGCAATAAAAATAAATAACACAATAATTAAAATAATAAAAAGAAAAGAAAAGCAAACCAGGGGGGGTTCAGGCCCCAGATGGAGGTATAGGCCCGGAGATTCTGGCCCATTAACGTTGGAAATTGGTTGACTTTTTGAATCACATACAACGCGTTGGACTATGGTACATGATGCTCTCCCAATCTTTGCCCTTGACTTGATCTCATGGGACGCGTGGCTGCCTGATGGTGAGGGAATATGGTGCACCTGGACGTTAGCAAAGCATAGAATTTCATATTGAAAAATAGCATTGGAATTTGCCAGACCTGGGACTTGAACCCAGGTCTTGAAGGTTACAAGCGTTGTCCCTGCCCACTGAGCCATTTGTATTTCATTTAACAAATAATAAACAATAAATAATATAAGAAGAACACGTTAGTGCTTTTGGAAATTCGCGCGAAATTCAAATGGACCTATCACCAATTGACACGATGCCTTCGTCTTCCTCACCCTGTAAAACAAAACTCAGAGGCCACGGTTTTTGAAGCGTTGTTTTAGAGGGTCTATAAGAAAATAGCGACTAGCCCCTCGACGCTCATAAATTGAGCGCGAGGGTGCCATCTTCTTCGTCTCAACCTGCTTAAGCGAATGGCACTGGTCTGGAAGCATAATTTTCCCTTGGGCAGAAAACCCCAAATTTGAAACCTGCAAAAACCTAAAAATCGCGCATGGCAAATCCTTATAGACAGCAGGAAAATCAAATTAAATATGATGATTAGCTTTAAAACACCACAAAGAGCAAGAATCCACAAAGAAAAATGCAAAAGGATGCTTAATTTATGCTATGCGATTTCAAGAATTTTGAGGCACGGTTTGACTTAGGGGTACCAATTCAGGGTGTTTTTGTTGATGTTAATGATTGAGAAACGTCCAGTGGTGCTTCAGGATGCTAATGGAATGAAAGTTGAAGCTTGAATCGACCTCTAAGGCACTTTTCAGTTCTTGAGTTTTTTATGAAAAATTTCAATATGCCAAAGGTTCTTGGGGCGCAGCTTGCAGTCTTTTTGCATTAGGTCTTTGTTCTAGTACTTGTATGGAACGATTTAGGTCAAAAAGATTGAACAAAATCCATGGCCATAATGGTTTTTGAAGATTTGATTTCAATGATCTTTTCCATATCTTTTCCATATGCAATTTGGTTCAATCATGCTCAAATCTCATCAAAACTTGCCTATTTAAGAAGTGCACGAAATATTGACCTTAGAATGTGCATAAAAAGATTTTTTTAGGTTAGGTTTATATTTTTCATGTATTAAAATAATTTAAATGAATTAATATTAATATAAATTCAAATAAATAATTAAAAAATATGAAAATACTTCCCTTTGGGCCTAATGGTCGTGCATAGGCTTGGCATGAAGAAACTTGGAAGAAAAATGGGCCCATTTGCATTTTTAGGCCTTTTGCATCAATGTTGACTTTCAAAAATTTCCAAAAACTTCCCAACTTCCACAAGGCATAACTTGGTCACTTTTTAAGCTTTTCACATGTTCTTGGACATTTTGGAAAGGTCTTTGAGTCCTTTAACCAATGCCCTTGGTCCCATGTCGTTCTGATTTACCAATCTCCAGTTATGGCCTTTGACTTAAAGTCACTTTTTGTTGACTTTTGAAAATGACCTATAATGTTGAAATTGATAACTTTTTGTGAGAGCATTTATTGGACTTGGAATATGAAGATGAGTTGTAGGAAATGTCTGTCTCTTCAAAATGAGCTTTGGATGGAATTTTTCTGATAATCCATGTGAAAGTTATGCCCTGGTCAATTTCAGTTGACTTTTTCAGCTGTCCAAATATAGCAACTTTTGCATCTTTGATGATTTCTGAGCCAAATTTTGAGAATCATGATCAAGCATTGATCAAATGATGTTTGTGGCTTCAAAATGATATGTTGACCAAAAATTTGAACTTTTGACTGCCAAATGACCATTTTGCCCCTACAGTTGACTGTAGTGCAATCTAGGGTTTTGACTGTGCAATCTTGAGCTGAATGCCTTGAAAATTGATATGAGGATACTTGAACATCTTTGTAGGCATATGAGACTTGATTGGGCCTTTGAAAACTTCCTTTCCTTGATCAGAACCCGAACCCTAGTTTTGACTGTATAGGAGACAATTGAACTGCATAGCCCTTGGGGAATTTTGTGACCTTGACTTGACAAATCTTGGAGAAAATGGGAGGGCAAATTTTGGGGTACAACAATTATGTTATAAGAATATTAGCATTACCCCTTGTCATTCACGCTTGCTTGCTCCCAACAAGCTGAGACGCACGCCCCAGCCCAACACGCTGCCTGGAGACGCCCGTCTCCAAGCTGTTCCAAACTGCGCCATGCAGCTTTGAGACGCACGCCTCACGCGTGGTCTCCTGTGTCAGGCGGGCGCCTCAGCATGTGTCTCGTGCAGTAAAAGTTGGTCTCCTTGCATTTACTTGTCTTGTCCGTTTCGTTTTCCCATTCACCCCAATCAATTCAAATTCAACACTCTTTATTCTCATTCAAATTATATTCTTTCCATTTCCCACCATTAATCCCCATTCAAATTTTCCCCTCCATTTTCCAACACCCACTTATTATAATTTATCACTCTTAACTCTCACTCCACTATAAATACCATTCATCCTTCTTTCTCATTTCACAACATTTCTAACCATCTCTACCATTTCCTCTCCTACACCCATATTTTCTACCTTTTTCCTTCTTCTACCCATATCCATCTATGGCTCCACGAAACAACCAAAGACAAGTTAAGCCCGACCGACCACCACCCGACCTATCCAATATCATTTTCCGCGATAACGACGACGGTCAACAACAACAATATGCCTTTCGCCATGATCGTAACCTCGAATCTTTGCAAGCTCGCATAGCAGACGCACTTCATCTTAATGATTCTAATTCTGACGTAGGACGAAGACCTCGTACTAGAGGACGAAGAACAAGAGCTCATGATTCTCAAAGCAACGAGTGATCGCCTTTCTCTTTTCATCTGATTCTCCTTTGTTTTTATCGCAATGAGGACATTGCTCCTTTTAAGTATAGGGGAGTCAGATCATTTCCTTGTTCATTTCTATTTCCTTTGCTCTCTTTGTAGTATTTTTCCTTTTATTTCTTTTCTTGTATTGCAAAATTTCAATTCAATAAAATGCTTATTTATGCAAATTTTAATCTCTTATGCAAAAATTTGTGCTTACTCGAATTCCCCCTATTTCTTGAGCCATAACGAGCCATAACGAATAAAATAAAACAATTTTAACATGCATTTATAAACATTATTCAACTAGTATTAAGGTTGCCTATTATAAATAAGAATTCGAGCAACTTAGCAAAATTGCTATCGTCTTAACACTTCAAAACCCCTGATGTGTTGGATCGATTTAAGTACTTATTATACAAAAACCTTTAAAACTTAGTTTTAGATTAGCCCCGAGTAGTTTATTAAGCAGTCGGCACCGCCATAAACACAAACTACGTGGAGAGCTGATGAATATAAGTGATTGATCACATATTCTTAAGAAATTGCTTTTATCTGAAGATGCACTTATTAAGTTAGATGGTCCTTACCAGATCATTTAATCCAACAGTTGCAGAAACTATAAATTTAAATGCAAAATAATCCATTATAAATTGGTTCAGTGGTCCCTGGTGCTGAACTTGGTAGGGCGAATTACGGTTCGATCCCCCGCAATTTTTAATTGGAAAAAGGGAGTACCATATGATTAAATTACCAGAACTCCTAGCTGGCCAACTAAGATCAAATTCACTAACCAGTTAATCCACTATGTGCGTGTAAGGTAAAGGGCTTAATGTGATTGCGCTAGAATGAAAACGGGTGAAATAAAACGTAGTATTGGGTTAAGCTATAATGACATGACTTAAATTGGTCTGCTTAAATGGGGTTGTCCAGTGTTCCTACGGTAACTTTGGTGTTTAAGTTCGACTTAAATTCTCTAACGAAAAATTCAACTTGCAACCTGGTACGAAGTGATGTATGTTCTTATATCTGTGTTTAACTGTGCGTCAGTGATTTTCATTTTATTTTTTTTTACTTTTGCTTGAGGACAAGCAACGGTTCAAGTATAGGGGAGTTTGATAACACAATTTTATATAGTATATTTGATTTAATTTTCATAAATAATGTTAGTATTTTTATTTAATTATTTCATTTTATTTCCATATTACGCCGGTATTTTTATTGTTTCAGGTATTTTATTTTAATTAGACAAATTGAGCAAAGTGAAGAAATTAAGAGAGTTATTGGACTAAATATGCAAGAAATGAAGAAAAGGGGTGTGCAAAGCAATAATGATGGATCAAAAGGTTTATTATCTCCAAACTGGGCCCAAACGAATTCAGACCCACGCAAGCAAGAGAACCCTAAAGGCACATGCAAGAGTGAGACGCACGTCTCAACTCTTCTCCTACAATTGAGGCGCCCGCCTTGGACCTTCCCCTTAGTGGGAGGCGCCCGTCTCAACGTGGTCAATTGAGGACGTGGTCAATTGAGGCGCCCATCTCAACGTGGTCAAGTTAGAACGAGAAATTAGAGGATAAGTGGTACGAAAATATCTCAAGAGGTGGTTACATTCTACCACTATAAAGGACATCAAGAAATCAAAATTGGGACCGTTTTTCTTAGCATTAATTTTCCAGTTTCAGAATTTACCTTCCAGCATTATTATTTTTCCATTGTAATTCAGTTTCCAGCAGTTATTTTCCAGCCAGTTCCTTTTCGAATACTTAGATTTTATTTCTGTTGAAGAACCGAGATTCTGTACGAATTGATTCAAGCTTCAAGAATTATTTCCAGCATTTATTTAATTCAGGTTTCTTATTTACATCGCTTTAATTTATTTAATTAATTATTTGCATGAGAGATATTTATTTAGCCATGAATTTATTTATGAATGTTAATCCCTTTAATGTATTCATGTCTGCTTTTATGAGTATGTCTAGCTAAATTATTTAAATATCGGTATGTAACGAGTTAATTTGAATGGATCCGGAATAAACATGCTTGATTATATTTTATAAAATAAACACTTTTTCTGATTTAGTTATCTAATTTATTTTGTTAAAAAAGGTTTAGAAACCAACAGAGCGAAAGTTTGAGGCTAATAAACTGACTAAGATTAGAAACCAATAGAGCGACAGTTTGAGGTTTAGAATCAGATAGTAGATACTAGGTATTGTTTTTAAAGACTGCGACAGCGTTTTAAAACCAATTAAACTTTATTTATTTTCAAAAAGTAATTTTAAAATCAATGGGATAGCGAAAGCATACATCAGAGTTTAAAATTATAATTTACTTCAATAGAGCGAAAGTTTGAGAATAGATTTTTGAATAAATACTTTTTGCTGAAAAAGATATTATTATCATTTTTTGAAAATAAGCCAGTGGAAAGTCGGATTCTTTAGTATTAACGAAGTACATACCGATATTCGCATTATTATTATTTCAATTAGAATTAAGTTTTATTACCCAAAAATTCCCCTAATTAATTATTCGATAGCTATAGCTTTACACAGTAGTTTAGGTTACGTTAGTTCGATTTATAGTCCCTTAGGTTCGATATCTTTTAAAACTACGCGATAGGGCTGTATACTTGCAGTCTCCCGATTAATTTAGACGATAAAGTCGCGATCACCCGTCAGAATCAGAAGAGGAAGAGGAAGAAGAAGACTATTCTGAAGAACAATACCCTCCAGCTGATGACAAGTATAAACATCTCGAATAGCGGTTGAGTGCGATGGAAATCCAAAAAGTGCATGGCTTGGAATTTGAGGAATTGGGGTTAGTGTCGGGGATTGTCATTCCTCCCAAATTCAAAGCACTTGTGTTCGCCAAGTATGACGGAGTCTCATGCCCTAAAATGCATCTCTGGTCCTATGTGAGGAAAATTCAGCCCCATACCGATGACAAAGACTTATGGGTACACTTCTTCCAAGGCAACCTGTCTGGAACTCAACTTGATTGGTTTTACCAGTTAGAAAGAGCCAATGTTCATAACTGGGAAGATCTTGCTGCAGCCTTTTACAAAAAATACCAATATAATACTGATCTTACGCCTACCCGTACTCAACTCCAGAGTATGGTCATGATTTCCAATGAAGGTTTCAAAGACTATGCGCAAAAATAGAGAGATTTAGCCGGAAGAGTTCAACCCCCTCTATCTGAGAGAGAGTTGGTAGACATGTTCTTGGGCACCTTGTCTGGTCCCTTCTTCAATCATTTAATTGGAAGTTCATCGGCAGGTTTTACTGAACTGATATTGACCGGAGAAAGGGTAGAAGCCGGAATAAAGAGTGGAAAGATTAAAAAAGATACATCCTCTACTGCCATAAGAAAGCCATTTATCAGAAAGAAAGAAGTGGTTGTTGTTTATCCTCAGAGAAATCAAGATAGGGCCGAACGCCGACCAATGGTGGGAGCTATTATGATTCCTAAGCTTGCGCCTGATCAACAAAGAAATAACCAACCAAGGATGGAAAGGCCAGTCAGACAATTCACCAGAATTAACATGACCCTATCTCAAGTATTGCCACATCTGTTAAGATCCAACCTGACGACTTTGAAAGAAGCTCCAAAGAATCCTAATACAACATCTCCTCACTATCATCCTAATTCCCGTTGTGCATACCACTCTGAAAGTCCTGGTCACGATACTAATAACTGTTGGGCTCTAAAGAACAAAATACAAGACCTCATTGAAGCAAAAGAGATTGAATTCGATGCGCACGAAAAGCCAAATGTCATTTCTACCCCTATGCCTAAACACGGCCATAATACCAATGCCATTGAAAAAGAAATATTTTTTACTTTAGTTGATGAACTTATGACCCCACTCCTGACTATTAAAGTGAACTTGTTGAATGTCGGTGTGTTCTCAGGTTGTGATGAAGGCTGTCATTTCTCTTTGTCCTCACTAACCATCTATCCTTTGTTGAAAACAGGCATTCAGTGCCTAATAGATAACAAAGAAATTTTGTTTGAAAATACTTTTGTTCCACCTATTCCTTTTAAAGATGTCTCTATCATTACCATTTCCGCCAATTCTTCCATGGTCTCCACCAAAAGACCTATTAGAATTACATCAGTTCCGAAAGCAACTCCTTTAATAATCATAATTCCTATACCAGTCCCATATTCGTCAAACAAAACCATACCATGGAATTATGGAGGGGATGTCTACTACCACGGTATCAAGCAGGATTGGCCAGCCGTCAAAGATTCGAGTTCCGAGAAAGTAAACTCTGACATCAGTAATATTGCAGGAACTAGCAAGATTACCTGAAGCGGAAGGATATTCTCTCCAGAAATATGGGGAGGTACACATTCTCATAAAGGTTGGAACCCAAACTTTTGATTCAACTTTTTATGTAATGGATATCTGTCCCTCATATTTGATGGGTTTAATCTGTAACGTATAGCCTAAATGTAGTACTGCAAGTGTACAGCCTATCGAAGTAATATATAAGATTATCGAACCACAGAGACCAATTGTCAATCTATCAACTCTATTGCTAAGGTGCTTATCTAAGGCGAACAAGAATATTGATGTGAGTGCAGTGCACAAAGTAAATGAGCGAGGTAAATAACAGTTTAAGAGACAAGTTGGAATGTAAATCATGTAATCGGATATTGGTCCGGTCATGCGTAGATGAACCTACTTATGGGGCAGTATTTTCTATTGATAGCAAAGAATCAGTTTAACGGGAACTTGTAGCTTTTGACTACTAAGAACCGAGTTTACTCTTTAAATTAAATTCCTTTATTGTCACATATAAAGGGTGCCTTCCGCGTTAAAGAGGTAAACCTATTTTTAAGAAAGTGATAGTTTTGACTTAACAGAAAAGTGATCTTACTTGGAAAGATTAACTTAAAGAGACTTTTGGCTTTTGACCAAGAGTCAGATTTCAAACCTACAAACGCGTCCGAAAATAGTTTCAAAATCGTTTTCTAAAAAGGTCAATGATTCCTATTTAACCAATCAACGGCTCTCGCTCTCTTTGTTTGGTTAAATAATAATCAAGTCGTATCATTAGTTTGGACGGCTTTCGATCTTACCCAATAAACATTAAAACACAATTGACTTAAGTTAGAAGCAAAACATCCCCAGAGTATTTTCACTAGCATGATAATTGGAACACAACCACGATGACAATCATTACATCCTAACCTTTATAGTTTAGCCAGACATAATAAGTGCGAGTCTATAAAACATGTAGACTATGGTAAGAGCATTTAAAGTCTATAAAACGTGTAGACTATGATAAGAGCATTTAAAGTCTATAAAACGTGTAGACTATGATAAGAGCATTTAAAGTCTATAAAACGTGTAGACTATGATAAGAGCATTTAAAGTCTATAAAACGTGTAGACTATGATAAGAGCAATTAAATAAAGAAATGCAATAAATTAGAACCTTGCTCCGGTCGGAGACTTGAATCTGATACAAATCTACGGAAAAGTAAGGCCGGTATGATGAACTTCAACCAAAGTGCTCCAAGACTCGATTACAACTCAATCTACACCGCAATAACTCCCCGATGTGAAGAGATTATTACTTTACAGAAACTGATAGTATATGGCTTAAGATTGTAATAAGCTTGGATGAAACTAAAGAATGAGAATCGAAAGCTATTTATAGAGGAACTTTGAGGTGCGTAAGGACCAGCATGCCCCTTAACTTCTTTTGAGCGGGAACCTTTTTGTGAAGGCCGCGGGCGCGGTGAGGGTGGCCGCGGGCGCGGTGCCTGGAACCGCCACATCATGGGAACGTGGCAGTTGATCTCTGGGTGAAAGTGGGCCACGTCATCGCGTTCCCTGTAGCCAGCGCGGTGCTGAACGCCATAAGTGCAGAATATCTTGAAAAACCCTAATTTCTTGGCGTTTTGGCTCGTTTCTTCACAGAAGGCTCTGAAATGACAAGAATCCTGAAAACAAAGGAAAAAGGAACATAATACGAGAAAATGACAATAAAAACTAAGGAAAACATGTGATATTTGAGTCAGAAACATAGTGCAATTTAGTGCGATCAAATCCTCCCACGCTTAGACCTTTGCTTGTCCTCAAGCAACAACTCTTAAAAGTAGATGAAAGAAAATTATGGTGTATACAAGTTTTGGGCAGAGAGGGCTTCTAAGTCCGAGTAAGGGTGTGTTGTCAGGTACTGACAATCTGAATCAAGGGTATCGTAATTACACTACTCGCAGAAATGCGGGCATAAACCTCCTAAGTATATAGATCGATCCTAATATCCTTACTATGCTAAGACTTCCCCTTTTTTTTTACGAGGTCCTTTTTCATTCAGGCGCAATCACATTAAGCCCGTTATCCGTACATACTCATGGTGTAGTGACCGGTTAGTGACTCTGATCTCAAATGATGGGATTCTGGTACAAGAGTTGGTTTAATCCCTTTTTATTTTACCCATTTGCAGTTGCGGGGGATCGGACCGTAGTCCGCCCTACCAAGTTCAGCACCAGATACCTCTAAACCAACTACAACAGATATGCCTTATATATTTTTTTCTTTGCTTTTGTTAGTGCTTACAACTTTCTTGAGTTGAGTAATCTTTGTGAGGATCACCCAACTCGTAGTTGTATTCATACTTTATTTTATAACTTTTAAGGCAAAATAGAGATCATCCACTTATGTTCATCGATCCCACACTTAGAGCATGCTTAGGCCGGAGCTGACTGCTAAGATAAACTACTTGAAGACCTATTTGTACAGTTTTATTCAAAATCATAGCATATTGGGGAGAAAGGATCTAATCTAAATATTCAAAAAGGCTTATGGTGTAAAAATGATAACGAATTTTTCAAAAAGTGAGTGTCCGAGAAACAGACCCTATCTAGGACCTGTCTCATAGCCCAAATCTTTAAAAACAACCATAAATCTTTGAAAAATAAAAATTTTGTAAGGCTAAAAGGTGGGGGAAATGAAAGGGTACACTACGCAGAAAGACTCGCCTATCACATGCATTTTATTAACTACGAATATAAAAAAAGGAAAAATGCGGAAGGGAAAAAGCAGGAAAAACGGAAAATAAAAGCGATAAATAAAAGCGAAAATGGGAAATAAAAGCGATAAATGCTCCTCCCACACTTAAATCAGACATTGTCCTCAATGTTCCAAAATAAGGTAGGAGGAGGTACCTGAAAACACTAGTGGGGGCCACTAGGACCTTCACCATCCTGGTTGGTACGACCGGAACGGCGGCTACGGCTGCGACGGCGGCTATCTTGGTCCAAAACAAGCTGCTCCAATCTCTCTGACAAGGCGGCATTTGCCGCCTGTAGCTCTTGGGTCCTACCAATGAGGGTGCCTTGGGTTGCCTCCATCAATTGGAAGTGACGAGCGTATGTGGTCTGGTGTAGGTGTTGTTCTCTCTGGAAAGCCAGCTGACTTTCCATAATAGTGCGCAGAGAGCTAGCATTTTGTTCTTGGGACGCCTGCATGAAGGCCATGTTGTCGGCCGCCTGTTGCTGCAAGGTAGCAAGGAGGGTGTCCCTCTGGGCCTCTCGGGCCATATGCTCACGCCACATGTCCTCAGTGACATGGAAACTAGGAGCTGTACCTGCATGTGGGTTAGAGGTAGAAGGTGTCGTGTGTGGTGGTGAAAAATGGGGTGGTTCCTCTGTTTGGAAATCGTACTCATCATCAGTGTTGTTACCCTCATTTAAGGGTAGATTTGGGGGCAATGGACCAATAAAAGCAGGAGCGTTGAGATCGTAGGTCCAGTTACGCTCAAATCTAATATCAGTACGACGGGTGCAAGGCATAACAATACTGGGTATAGCAGCACCTCCAACCATGAGGAAGTAACCACCTTCCTTCCTCGTCTTGCATAAACGCATATCCCTGAAAAATTTAAGATTTGCAATCCGAGGAGGAAGTGGTTCTAGGGTGGCAAGTTCCGTATCCAATCCTATGGCACGGGCAATAGTGGTAATCAGTCCACCAAAGAAAATCGGCCCACCTTTTCTTAAAACATGGTGCATGTGGGCTATCATGAATGGGACGGGATTAACTTTGGTGTCTGTGAGGCAGCTCTGCATGATAATTAATTCTTTAGCATTCACCTTGTTTGGGTTTTCCCGAGCAAAGATGGTGGATGCTAAAAGAAATCTAAAGACACGAAGGGCAGGATTGTGGATGTGAGAAGCAAGAAGGCCATCAAAAGATGTTGCATTTTGTTTAGTAATTCTGGCCCAAAATGCTTCAAATGCCCAATCCGTGTCTAAAGGTGCTTCACAAATGGCACCATCCCCATAAGGCAATCCTAACATGGAGGCTAGACCGTCAGTGGAGTAATCATATTCAACATTAAACATTCTAAATTTGACTCCACCTACGGTGCTAGCAGTGTTAGGGGAGACGTTATAAATTAAAGAACTTAAAAACTCGAACGTCAGCCTAGGGTAGGTTGGTGCTTGAGTAGCAAAAATATCATGCATACCTATTTTATCTAGAAGGAAGAATACACTATGGTATATACCTAATGAATATAGACAGTTTTCATCGATATACCTGGTAGGGTGTATTGGTGTTGTCAGCAATTTTTCAATGGATCTTCCGGGACAGCTGGGTAGAGGGGTCAAGACTGGCTCTATCAGTAATGTCCTTCCAAAATTTATCAATGTCTCTGTCCATGTAGTAACTCAATGGGAACTCAGTAATAGCGGTCGGTCCAGTTTGGAAACCAAGCAAATCCCCAAATTCTTTGGTAGTCAGGGTATACTCAGTGCCAAACAATCTGAAACTTAGGCATCCTCGCTCATCTCCTTCACCCACTCGTGGGTTATAGTCCATAGAGCTAAGAAACTCCAGAGTAAGGTTCCTGTAGGTTTTGTGGACATCATCAGCATAAGAATCCCAGCCAAGTTGGTTGCATAGATACCGAATACTTGGCTCAATCCCGAGTGCCTCCATGCAGCTCTGATCGGGGTACCTAGTGGGTACCATAGGTCTAGCAGATAAGGTAGCAAATCGGGCCTTTTGTGCTTCATCTCTGAAAATCACAACCATACCATCGGGGTAATGCATCCTGAAAATATAAACACAAGAAATTAGTCCAGATAAAATATATAAATTACTAAAATAAAATAAAATAAAATGAAGAATAAACCATGGGTTGCCTCCCATGCAGCGCTTGTTTAACGTCGTTTAGCTTGACGATTAGATCTTACTTTATGTGGGTATTGGTGGGTCTATAAGAATATGACTAGAGTAGTCAACAGGCAAATCGCCTCCTTTGTAGAGCTTCAGTCTTTGTCCATTTACCACAAATGGAGCGCATGAATTGTTTTTGATTTCTACTGCTCCAGACTTTAGAACTTTTGACACTTCAAATGGACCTGTCCATCTTGAACGAAGCTTACCAGGAAAAAGTCGTAACCTTGAGTTAAATAGGAGAACAGGATCACCAATGTTAAAATCTTTCTTGATGATTTTTTTATCATGCCACATCTTGGTTCTTTCCTTATATATGATGGCATTCTCATAGGCATTCAAGCGAAGCTCTTCTAGCTTGTGAATGTCCAGGATACATTTTTCTCCGGCTTTCAGGTAATCTAGATTCAAGGATTTAATGGCCCAATAGGCTTTATGTTCTAGTTCGAAGGGTAAATGACAGGACTTTCCATAAACCAATTGATACGGAGTTGTTCCAATAGGGGTTTTATAAGCCGTTCTATAAGCCCATAAGGCGTCTTTAAGTTTTCCAGACCAGTCTTTTATGGATAGTGATACGGTTTTTTCTAGGATCTGCTTAATCTCCCTATTCGATACCTCTACTTGGCCACTGGTTTGCGGGTGATATGGTGATGCTACTCTATGTTTTACTCCGTATTTGCTTAAAAGCTTGTCAAATATTTTAGATATAAAATGCGATCCTCCATCACTTATGACTAACCTCGGGGTTCCAAACCTAGGAAAAATAATATTCTTAAACAGTTTGATAACTACCTTGGTATCATTTGTGGGTGATGCAACAGCTTCGATCCACTTTGAGACATAATCGACAGCTACTAGGATATACTTGTTACCCATTGAGGAAGGAAAAGGTCCCATGAAATCTATACCCCAGACATCAAATATTTCCACTTCTTGGATGTTACTTAAAGGCATTTCATCACGTCTTGAGATGTTCCCAGTGCGTTGGCATCGGTCACATTTTGTAATGTAAGTGTGGACATCGCGCCATACAGTAGGCCAATAAAAACCTGCTTGAAATATTTTGGCGCATGTTTTAGACGTGCTTGCATGTCCACCATAAGGTGAAGCATGACAATGTTTAATGACATTGCCTACTTCTTCCTCCGGCACACATCGTCGGAATATATTATCTATTCCTCTTTTGAATAGGAGGGGTTCATCCCAAAAGAAGTGTTTAACATCTCTAAAAAACTTCTTCTTCTGTTGGTAGCTTAAGTCAGGGGGTATGATATCAGCGGCTAGATAATTCACAATATCCGCGTACCATGGTATGTTGTTCATGGTTGAGATTTCCTCATAGGTCTCTTCTTCAGTTGAGTTTATCCCAGCTATTAATCTTTCATAAGTAGAGTGATCGTCTATAGGTATAAGTTCAGGCTTAAGGTGTTCTAACCTAGAGAGATGATCAGCTACTAAGTTTTCAGCTCCTTTTTTATCCTTAATATCCAAGTCAAATTCTTGGAGTAAAAGTACCCATCTGAGCAATCTAGGCTTAGCATCTTTCTTACTTAACAAGTACCGGATTGCTGCATGATCTGTGTATACTATTATTTTTGCTCCCACCAAATAAGATCGAAATTTATCAATAGCAAAAACTACGGCTAGCAATTCTTTTTCTGTGGTTGTATAATTTAGCTGGGCAGCGTCTAGTGTTCTACTAGCGTAGTAAATTGCATGCAGTTTTTTGTCTTTTCTTTGCCCTAGTACAGCTCCTACAGCGAAATCACTAGCATCGCACATGATTTCAAAGGGTTGTGTCCAATCAGGTGGTCTTATGATAGGTGCTGAAATAAGAGCTTGCTTTAAAACTTCAAAGGCCTCAAGACATTTTTGGTCGAATTCAAACTCGACATCCTTCATCAATAAGTTAGTTAAAGGTTTAGTTATTGCGGAAAAATTCTTGATGAAACGTCGGTAGAACCCGGCATGTCCTAGGAAACTTCTTATTTCCCTAACAGTCTTAGGTGGGTTTAAGTTTTCTATAACTTCTATCTTGGCCTTATCGACTTCTATACCTCTTTCAGAAATAATGTGTCCCAAGACTATCCCTTCACTTACCATAAAGTGGCATTTTTCCCAATTCAACACAAGGTTTACTTCCACACATCTTTTTAAGATTTTCTCCAAGTTCGAGAGGCAGTTTTTGAAATCAAACCCACACACTGAAAAATCGTCCATAAATACTTCCATAATTCCATCTAGGTAGTCTGCGAAAATTGACATCATACAACGTTGGAAAGTGGCAGGTGCATTACAGAGTCCAAAGGGCATTCGTCTATAAGCGAATGTTCCATAAGGGCAGGTAAATGTGGTTTTTTCTTGGTCCTCTGGGTGAATAGGGATTTGGAAAAACCCCGAATACCCATCAAGATAGCAGAAACATGAGTGTCTTGCTAGACGTTCAAGCATCTGATCTATAAATGGGAGAGGGAAATGGTCTTTTCTCGTTGCCTTATTCAACCTTCTGTAATCTATACACATACGCCATCCTCCTTCTGTTCGTTTTGCCACATGCTCACCTTTTTCGTTTTTCAGAACAGTGATACCTCCTTTCTTGGGTACCACATGGACTGGGCTTACCCATTCACTATCCGAAATTTGGTATATGATACCAGCTTCTAATAACTTAAGAACTTCTTTCTTGACTACATCACTCATGATAGGGTTTATTCTTCTTTGATGTTCTCTTGAGGGTTTTGAATCTTTTTCTAGCATAATCTGATGCATGCATACGGATGGGCTTATACCTCTTAAATCTGAAACTTTATACCCTAAAGCTGAGGGATATTTTCGCAAGGTATCTAATAGTTGATTTGTTTCTATTTGGTTTAGAGTGGCGCTAATTATAACAGGTCTATTCATCTCCTCATCCAAAAACTCATATCTTAGATTCTTGGGTAGTTCCTTAAGTTCTATAGTGGTTTTCTCAGCACGCGGCATAAGGTCATGGGCAAGAGCTAAGCATTCGAAAAGATTGTCGTCAATGTACGGTTCGATACTCTCAAATCCGTCATCCTCTAAAATAGGGGTTGATGGTAATTTGGTTAAGAGTTCGTTTTGTTCGAGTTCATTTACACATTCATCGATGATGTTGATGGCATAACACGCATCTCCTATCACAGGTGCCATTAGAAATTTTGATAATATGAACTCAATCTTTTCATCTCCTACCTCGAAAGTCAGTTTCCCTTTCTTAACATCTATTATAGCTCCGGCGGTCGATAGGAAGGGTCTTCCTAAGAGGATTGGGATGTCTTCATCTTCTTTGATATCCATTACGACGAAGTCGGTCGGAATGTACAACTGACCAATCTTGACAGGTATGTCTTCTAAAATACCCATGGGATATTTGACAGATCTATCAGCTAGTTGTAAGGACATCTTAGTAGGCTGAAGTTCTCCTAATTTTAACCTCTTACAGACGGCCAGAGGCATCAGACTTACGCTTGCTCCTAGGTCTAAAAATGCTTTGTCTATCATATGGTTACCTAGGATGCAAGGGATAGAAAAACTTCCAGGGTCTTTATCTTTCTTGGCGAGTTTATTTTCGGATATAAAATGACATTCTAAAGGCTTGGGATCATCGAGTCGCCGTTTATTGGTCAAAATATCTTTCAAAAACTTAGCATATGATGGTATCTAGGTTATAGCTTCAGTAAAAGGAATCTCAACATGGAGTTTCTCTATTACCTTAATAAACTTTTGGTACTGGTTTTCTACTTTGGTGTTTCTCAGCCTCTGTGGGAATGGAATAGGTGGTTTATAAGATTGTTGAGTGTTTTTCTCTACTTCTGGTTTTGATTGCTTTTCTGGTTCCTCTGGTTCCTCCACCTGGTCTTTGGGCGTAGCATCTTCCATAGGTTTTTCTGATGTGCTTAAGTTAGGATTTCTAGGCCCTTCATAAGCAGTTCCACTTCTTAATGTGATAGAATTTGCTTGGCCTTTTGGATTTGGTTGAGTTTGTCCAGGGAATTGTCCTCCAGGTGCAACTTGTACAGAGGTGTTTTGGGCTACTTGGGAAATCTGAGTCTCAAGCATTTTGGTGTGTGTTATTATCTGGTCAAACTTGGTTGCTAATTGAGTAACTAGTTCGTTCGTGTGAATGTGTTGGTTCATAAACTCCTTATTTTGATGGGTTTGGGCCTGAATAAAGGTGTCTATGGTTTCTTTAAGGTTTGGTCTTGGGGGTACTATTTGCATAGGTTGGTTTTGTTTTTGCGTTTGGAATCCTTGAGGTCTCGAAGGTCCGGGATTTTGGATAGGGTTGTTGTTTTTGTAAGAGAAATTCAGGTGGTTCCTCCATCCAGGATTGTAGGTATTCGAGAAAGGGTTCCCTTGAGTATAGTTAACTTGGTCTGAGCTTGATTCATTCAAAAGGTTACAGTCAACGGTTTGATGTCCTTGAGATCCACAGAGTTTGCACTCCGATTGGATTGCTGCTACTGTGGTTGGGTTTTGAGACATGCTCTCGACTCTCAAGGCTAGGGCGTCCATCTTGGCATTAATCATGTCCATGCAACTTACCTCATGCTTTCCTCCATGGCTCTCCTTTTTCTCTACTGTCGCTCGTTCTAATCCCCACTGGGCGTGGTTTTGGGCCATGTCTTCTATTAGGGCACAAGCGTCAGGGTAAGGTTTGTTCATCAACGCTCCGCCAGCGGCAGCGTCTATGGACATCTTTGTGTTGTAATGGAGTCCATTATAGAAGGTATGTATGATTAACCATTGCTCTAGGCCATGGTGCGGACAGGCTCTTAAAAGTTCTTTATATCTCTCCCAGGCATCAAAAAGTGATTCGCCTTGGTTTTGGGTGAAACAAGTGATCAGGTTCCTAAGAACAGCGGTCTTGCTTGGTGGAAAATACCTCGCAAGAAAAGCTCTCCTAAGGTCTTCCCAAGTTGTTATTGAGTTAGTTGGAAGGGCGTCTAACCAGTCGTGAGCTTTACCTCTAAGGGAAAAAGGAAATAGTCTTAATCGGATAGCTTCGGGTGTGGCTCCATTTGCCTTAAGGGTGTCAGCTAACTGGATAAATACCTTTAAATGTTGGTTCGGGTTCTCGGTAGCGAGACCAGCGAATTGGTTTTGTTGTACTAATTATAATAACGAGGGCTTTAGTTCAAAGTTGTTGGTAGTTATAGCAGGGTTTACTATACTAGAACTAGGTTCCTCGTTAGATGGTTGGGCGAATTCCTTGAGCGGTCTTTGGTTACGATCTTCTGCCATAGCTCTTCTTATCTTGCGAATAAAAAGACGGGCACGAGCGTAACGTTCAGGTTCTACTAAAGGATCTATTAGGTTGCCGGTGCTACGATTTCTACGCATCTACCGGCTAGAATAGCCTTAGTCTAAACGGGATAACAATAGGGTACGAAATTTGACGAAGTTGGTCCCCGGCAACGGCGCCAAAAACTTGATGGGTTTAATCTGTAACGTATAGCCTAAATGTAGTACTGCAAGTGTACAGCCTATCGAAGTAATATATAAGATTATCGAACCACAGAGACCAATTGTCAATCTATCAACTCTATTGCTAAGGTGCTTATCTAAGGCGAACAAGAATATTGATGTGAGTGCAGTGCACAAAGTAAATGAGCGAGGTAAATAACAGTTTAAGAGACAAGTTGGAATGTAAATCATGTAATCGGATATTGGTCCGGTCATGCGTAGATGAACCTACTTATGGGGCAGTATTTTCTATTGATAGCAAAGAATCAGTTTAACGGGAACTTGTAGCTTTTGACTACTAAGAACCGAGTTTACTCTTTAAATTAAATTCCTTTATTGTCACATATAAAGGGTGCCTTCCGCGTTAAAGAGGTAAACCTATTTTTAAGAAAGTGATAGTTTTGACTTAACAGAAAAGTGATCTTACTTGGAAAGATTAACTTAAAGAGACTTTTGGCTTTTGACCAAGAGTCAGATTTCAAACCTACAAACGCGTCCGAAAATAGTTTCAAAATCGTTTTCTAAAAAGGTCAATGATTCCTATTTAACCAATCAACGGCTCTCGCTCTCTTTGTTTGGTTAAATAATAATCAAGTCGTATCATTAGTTTGGACGGCTTTCGATCTTACCCAATAAACATTAAAACACAATTGACTTAAGTTAGAAGCAAAACATCCCCAGAGTATTTTCACTAGCATGATAATTGGAACACAACCACGATGACAATCATTACATCCTAACCTTTATAGTTTAGCCAGACATAATAAGTGCGAGTCTATAAAACATGTAGACTATGGTAAGAGCATTTAAAGTCTATAAAACGTGTAGACTATGATAAGAGCATTTAAAGTCTATAAAACGTGTAGACTATGATAAGAGCATTTAAAGTCTATAAAACGTGTAGACTATGATAAGAGCATTTAAAGTCTATAAAACGTGTAGACTATGATAAGAGCAATTAAATAAAGAAATGCAATAAATTAGAACCTTGCTCCGGTCGGAGACTTGAATCTGATACAAATCTACGGAAAAGTAAGGCCGGTATGATGAACTTCAACCAAAGTGCTCCAAGACTCGATTACAACTCAATCTACACCGCAATAACTCCCCGATGTGAAGAGATTATTACTTTACAGAAACTGATAGTATATGGCTTAAGATTGTACTAAGCTTGGATGAAACTAAAGAATGAGAATCGAAAGCTATTTATAGAGGAACTTTGAGGTGCGTAAGGACCAGCATGCCCCTTAACTTCTTTTGAGCGGGAACCTTTTTGTGAAGGCCGCGGGCGCGGTGAGGGTGGCCGCGGGCGCGGTGCCTGGAACCGCCACATCATGGGAACGTGGCAGTTGATCTCTGGGTGAAAGTGGGCCACGTCATCGCGTTCCCTGTAGCCAGCGCGGTGTTGAACGCCATAAGTGCAGAATATCTTGAAAAACCCTAATTTCTTGGCGTTTTGGCTCGTTTCTTCACAGAAGGCTCTGAAATGACAAGAATCCTGAAAACAAAGGAAAAAGGAACATAATACGAGAAAATGACAATAAAAACTAAGGAAAACATGTGATATTTGAGTCAGAAACATAGTGCGATTTAGTGCGATCAATATTCCTGCTTGCTAGGCTGACCATGGATTCACAATGCCGATGCCGTTACTTCTACATTGCAACAAATGCTAAAATATCAAATTCAAGGGAAGATTATCATCGTTCATGGAGAAGAAGAGTATATGATCAGCCATCTCAATTCCTTCAGATATGTGGAATTAGATGGTGAATTTATTGAAACTCCATTTCAACACTTTGAAGAAGTACCCCAAGATGCAGCAGTGACCATGTTTGTGTCTCAGGTTCCCAAGATTACAAGGCCTCTACTCCAGATGTCATCTCTGAAGGATGCCCAGGCAGTAATAGAAGAAGGTGGGTGCACTATCTGGGGACAACTCCCGGATATCCCATACAAGTAAGATAAGTTTGGTTTGGGTTTCTCTTCAAGTGCTCAGAAGGATGTATGCCGCGCTCGTGAAAGAGGACCACCCCTGAAGATCAACAACCGCGAGGTCAACGCCGTAGAAGATGATGAAGATAGCTGTGACTTGGAGGACTGGATATTCCCAACTATCAGTGGAGGGCTCAGCAACTGGGAGGCTAGAGATTTTCTCCCGATCGCTTTTATCCCACAGTAATATGTCTTTACATTTTGTTGGATCTGTAAAATTAAAACAATTCGCACTCTTAAAACCTTGTGTCTTACCCGAGGCACAATGGTCCATTTGTAAGGGTTATTATCTCATTTTCATATGACATCAACGAATCATGGACGTTTTCGCATACAAATTTTTGTGCTCATTGTTTTTATTTTTACGTTTTCATTTCTTTCAAAAATAGTTATACCCTTACACACACTCGCACTCACAATGTAGGTATACATCCATTTGGGATCCCATGGGTAACGATACTGCTATGGCCTTTTGTGACTTTGAGAATCTAATCTACCAAGCCGAAGATGAAGGTGAGGAAGATTGTGAAGTACCAGGGGAACTTTCCAGACTACTACAATAAGAAGACATAACCATTCAGCCTCACGAGGAACCCATGGATACAATCAACCTAGGTACCGAAGAAGACAAAAAAGAGGTCAAGATGAGTGCCAATCTGGAACCCGGTGTCAAGGAGCGTCTGATTCAGTTGTTACACGATTATGTTGAAGTCTTTGCCTGGTCGTATGAAGACATGTCGGGACTTGATGCAGACATTGTGGTACATCGTCCGCCTACAAGAGAGGATTGTCCGCCAGTAAAGCAAAAGGTTCGCTGCATGAGGCCTGATATGTCAGAAAAGATTAAAGAAGAAGTCATGAAGCAATTCAACACTGGATTCTTGGTTGTCACCTCTTATCCCCAATGGGTTGCCAATGTTTTTCCCATGCCCAAAAAGGACGGCAAAGTGCGAATGTGTGTGGACTACAGAGATTTGAATAGGGCAAGCCCTAAGTATGATTTTCCACTCCCCCACATTGATATTCTAGTTGACAATACGGTACAACACAAAGTGTTTTCCTTCATGGATGAATTCTCAGGTTACAATCAAATCAAAATGGTGCCTGAGGACATGGAGAAAACAATGTTTGTCACACAGTGGGGAACTTCTGCTATAAGGTGATGTCATTTGGACTAAAGAATGTTGGTGGAACCTATCAGCGTGCTATGGTAGATTTATTTCATGACATGATACATCACGAAATAGAGGTCTACATGGACGATATGATAGCCAGATCTCAAACAGAAGAAGTGCATCTTGATCACTTACAAAAACTGTTTGAGAGACTAAAGAAGTACAAGCTGAGGTTGAATCCAAACAAATGCACATTTGGGGTACGGTCTGGTAAACTCCTAGGCTTTATTGTCAGCAACAAAGGTATCGAGGTTGATCCTGCCAAAGTTAAAGCAATACAAGAGATTCCTTCTCCTCGTACTGATAAGGAAGTCAGAGGATTCTTGGGGTGTTTGAACTACATTGCCAGATTCATCTCTCACCTGACAGCTACTTGTGAACCAATCTTCAAATTGTTGAAGAAAGATCAAGTAGCCAAACGGAATGACGAGTGCCAAGCTGCTTTTGACAAAATCAAAGAATACTTACAAGAGCCTCCTGTTTTTAAGCCACCAGTTGAGGGAAGACCATTGATCATGTATCTGACTGTTTTGGAAAATTCAATGGGGTGTGTGCTGGGGCAGCATGACGAGTCTGGCCGAAAAGAGCATGTTATTTATTACCTGAGAAAAAAGTTTACCAACTGTGAAACAAGATATTCACTGCTCGAGAAAACTTGTTGTGCTCTGGCATGGGCTTCTCGCCGGCTAAGACAGTATATGCTGACCCATACTACCTTATTGATATCTAAAATGGATCCGATAAAATACATCTTCGAGAAACCTGCTCTCTCCAAGAGAATAGCAAGATGGCAGATGATCCTAACAGAGTACAACATATAGTATACCACCCAGAAGGAAATAAAGGGCAGTGTATTAGCAATGGTCTCTCATGTTCTCGATGTTTATCTCAGCAATGGCTCTCAAACAAGACAACAGAGATCTTCATACTCAAGAAGCTCAGTTCAGGGACATATTCCTAAACCTATCCAAGGGGCAGGAAGAGTTGAAAACACTCCTCGTTGGGAACTTGGTCAAGAAAAGTCCTGAAGACAATAAGGACGAGCGGCTGGAACAACTGCAAGCTAAGGTAGATGCAATAAGAACCCAAATGCTGGGGCAGATGGCCTTTACCCGAGGCTTAGCCCGGGAACAAGAAGAGTTGAGAACCATTATCAACCAGCTTCATCAAGTCCGATACAACAGTATGAAGCAAACGGTCGAGTCCGGAGGCCAAGTCATTGATCAGACTCCAAGAAGACAAGTGTTTGGTTTGGTGAAGAATGGACCTCTCCAAGTTTCTACTACCTCAAGGGTCCAACAACAACCTTGCCATAAACAACGGGTTAATCAGAGTAAGCCTGATACACCTAAGAGGCAGTTTACCAAGCTCAACATGCCGCTGTCTCAAGCTTCACAACACCTATTGAGAATGAATCTGGTGAAGTTGATAGGACCTCATCTGAATCCCAAGACTTCTTCGCCTAACTACAATCCTGATGCAAGGTGTGCATACCATTCCAACAGCCTAGGGCATGATACTGATGACTGTTGGGTATTGAAAAACAAAATTTAAGACCTGATTAATGAAGGGGCTTTGGAATTCACACAAAAGGGTCAACTGGAATGTTTCTGTCAATCCTCCAAGGCTCACCATTTGAAGTGACAAGTTCTGACAAGAGAGGCTTTTGTTCATTAGAATTTTCAATTTGTAATTTTCTTTTGATTGTTCGAATATTTATTCATGTCAAACTCTGTTACTTTATCAATGCATTGCATATGTCTGTTTTGAATCAATTCATTTGTATTCACTATATTTAAATTGCTTTCCTTTTTGTGATATTCAACTCTCGATTAAAAAACTCTAAGCCTTTAGATGGAGGATGAAGAAATGATATCAAAATCTCTACAGTATGCTTTTGAACAGACCCCGCTGACGATGTACAGGCGTTGTTTCAAATCCTAAACAGTGAAGTTACAAGGAAGATAATCCCTAGTCAACCCCTTTGAGCCAAAGAAGTTGGAGTTTTTCTGTTCACACAAATTAAAACCCTTAGTCACAACCTGGGGCAGGGTAGTTTTCTCAGTTAATATAGGTGCACAATGAATGGCATCAAAGAAGTCCTTCCAAAACAAAAGACGGTGATGGTTCCCTATAAGTGTCAAGACAGGCAGTCATTATCGCTCAAAATAAAAAGCCCATTAAGTCAAAACCTATGAAGGAGACTAAAGAAAAAAACGGGGGCATCCCGCTGACTGTAATCACAAAAGAAACAGTTCAGGCAAAAGATAGGGATAATAAAATCAAAAAGAAAGAGGCCCTACAAACTCTTAACAAAAATGACTACCTGTTCAAGATAAATTGTCAGTATCTGAACCATCACTGGAATATCAGAGCAAAGACTCAAACATGATCTAAATACACAATTAGCTGAGTTTAGGATCGAAGAACATCACGAAGAATGGGTGGGTACAAATAAAATTTGAGCCTTTATCCTTTATTTCTTAAACCGTGAACCAAGCCACGTTATAACCCTTAAAAGTCCTAGCTGAAGCATGGGTTAGTTTGAAAGCATATTGTTACAAAAGGTATCCTGACTCCTGTAGGACTTGCTATAAATCCTGAGTTGACATCACATTTTATAAAATTTGCTTGTTTTCTTGAAAAATGCATTTTCGAAAACTTCAAGACAGACATAAGCTTGGCATTCTTAAAATAACATTGTTTGCATATGACTATTTGTTCAAACAGCAGAGAAATTCGCACGACGAATATCTAGTGAACAAAAACGTTCTCAATAAAAAGGATCACCTCAAGTGGAAAAACACTTCCAACCAAGGGGCACGACATGATCATTGTCCATCGTATGGGGGCAGTTAAGTCAAGATTCAAGGAATCTCTCAAAGATGCCAAATAGCAAGGGGCAGATCTCCATCTGAATCACTTGGGGGAATTGGGCATGGATTCCAGCAACGAATATTGTATGATCAAACGAACATCTTCTGGTATCGTGGCAACATAATGCTACCAACAGTAACAACTCCCTACACCCTGAGAGCGTGGACATAGCCAGAAAATATTGTGCATGAACAAAGACCCGCTAGGTCGACTGGCCTAGACAAAAATAAGGGCATCCCGGTGAACCAAAAAGGTTCGGGCAAAAATTAGGGATAAAAAAACAAAAAAAGATATGTACACCCGGCAAGTCGAAAACCCGAAAGGGCGGCTTGGGCAAAAAAGGGTATCCCGGTGGACTAAAAACCCGAAAGGGCGGTCCAGGCAAAAATTAGGGATCAAAGCGTATGACTATGTCCCGTCATCTTGTCACTTGCCTACCAGAAGAAGACTGATCATTTCAATCGAAAGTTACCAAACACCTCATAAGTTGGGATAACACTCGATCCATCAGGCCCCCGCAGGCACTTTCTCCCGTAGAAATAGGGGCAAAAAAGTCTCGATGCAAAGTCATCGTCATATCCTCAACATGCGTCCCAGTAACATTCACTCCTCGCAGAGTAAGACAAAGACAGTGATGTTAGTTTTCCCAAACATGACACAATTCTCCCCAGCTGAGGCTCGCAACCGCGAATGAGTCGGCGATATTCCCCCCAAGCAGAGTTTATCCATCACCAGCACTGGAGGATTATCCCCAATGAAGTTTGAAGAATCATCCCCAGTAGACTCTGGAAGACTGTTCCAGTAGAGTCTAAAAGATTATTCCTAATGAAGTTGCAACTGGAAAATCATCCCCAGCAGAGTTCATTCCTTTTACAAATAGAAACTCAATCCCCAACAGAGTTTATTATCGCCAACAACGGTAATCCATCCCCGGCCGAGGTTATTCTTCCAAATCAACAGGTTCTCTAGCAGAATATGTCCTCCCCACAGAGCCATTTCATCATCAGTTTATTCCCCAGCGGAGTTATCCTCTCCTGCAAGTTTATTCTCACAATCATCTTCATTCACTATCCCCAGCGAAAATGAAGAGTTCAACTCTTTTCTCCAGCAGCAATCCGGGATTTATTTTCCCTAACTAAAAACATCACATTTCCATATATCATGACACATGCATATACTCATCATACAGCACAATCTCATTTATTTTGAGAACATCATTGCCTGATACATATCATGCATTACATGCAGCTAACCTTTACCTTTCAGGAAAGATACAATCAAATTCTCACAAAAGCAAGCTATGAAGCCTGGATTCGACCAGACAATAGTTTAAATCCTCAGCAAGCCGTGAAACTCGGATTACGACCGGATAACAGCTCAGCAAGTTATTGTGAAGCCTGGATTACGACCAGACAACAATACAAGTTCCTGTGAAACCTGGATTACGACCAGATAGCGGTTGAAGACACTGAAGGCTGGATTTCGACCAGATAACAGTAAGGGACACTGTGCAGCTTGGATTACGACCAAATAGCAGTTCACCAGGCCAGATACTATGAAGCTCGGATTACGACCGGATGTTAGTAGGCCCAAAGCCAAAGGGAAGCCCGGATTACAACCGGATAGCCATTTGATCTCTTCTGAAGACTGGATTACGACCAGATAAGAAGTAAAGTATTATGAAGACTGGATTACGACCAGATAACAGTAAGGGATACTGTGCAGCTTAGATTACGACCAAATAGCAGTTCACCCGGCCAAATACTATGAAGCTCGGATTACGACCGGATGTTAGTAGGCCCAAAGCCAAAGGGAAGCCCGGATTACGACCGGATAGCCATTTGATCTCTTCTGAAGACTGGATTACAACCAGATAAGAAGTAAAGTATTGTGAAGACTGGATTATGACCAGATAATAGTAAGGGATACTGTGCAGCTTGGATTACGACCAAATAGCAGTTCACCCGGCCAGATACTATGAAGCTCGGATTACGACTGGATGTTAGTAGGCCCAAAGCCAAAGGGAAGCCCGGATTACGACCGGATAGCCATTTGATCTCTTCTGAAGACTGGATTACGACCAGATAAGAAGTAAAGTATTGTGAAGACTGGATTACGACCAGATAACAGTAAGGGATACTATGCAGCTTGGATTACGATCAAATAGCAGTTCACCCAGCCAAATACTATGAAGCTCGGATTACAACCAGATCTTAGTAGGCCCAAAGCCAAAGGGAAGCCCGGATTACAACCGGATATCGATTTGATCTCTTCTGAAGACTGGATTATGACCAGATAAGAAGTAAAGTATTGTGAAGCCTGGATTACAACCGGACAGCAGTACGGAACACCATGAAGCCTGGATTCGACCAGATAATGGTATAAAGCATTGTGAAGCCTGGATTACGACCGGATGACGATAAAAGGACTGAAGCCTGGATTACAACCAGATAGCATTACAAGACTCTGCAAAGCTTGGATTTCAACCGAATAGCAGTTTACCTGGACAGTTACCAAGAAGCCCGGAGTCGACCGAATATTAGTGTACCCTAAATTCAAGATAAAGCCCAGATGCAACCGGATAACATTTGAATTCCTTCTGAAACCTGGATTACGACCAGATAAGAATTGAGAAGTTGCGAAACCTGGATTACAACCGGACAACAAGTTTAATCTCATCTCCCCAGTAAGTCACTGTAAAGTCTGGATTACGACTAGATGGTTGTCGTTCTTATTACTATGAAGCTTGGACCATGACCAGATAGTAGTCCAAATTCAACTTTCCTCTTCAATAGAGATGATTCCTCGTTAGAATACGGACGACCGAAGTTCCTAAAAATCAAACAGGGACGACTCACCAGCAGAATAACGGACGACCGAAGCTCCTAAAATTCTATTTCTCCCAAGACAGAGATTAGTCTTCCCCGGCGGAATCTTCCTCAACGACAGGTATATAAGCTCTCGCTAAGAAATCTCTTATGCGATCGACACCCCTTCAGATGGCATCTTTAAGCCCATCCCCTCGTCAGGAATTTCCAAATGGCATCTGTAAGCCCATTCCCGATATCGCAAGACGGATACCACTTCATGCGAGTGCAAATTTCTGGGCACTCTAGTGTTCAATCCTCTTCCACCTTCGGATCACGAAAGGCACGAAATCCAATATACATCCTCATGTTTAAGAAGATTGAACAGGGGCAGTTGTTGTACCCCAAAATTTTCCCTCCCATATTTCTCAAAACATTTCAAGAATGATACTCAAGTTGCTCAAGGTAGTCCAAGGGTTGGCCAAACAAGCTCTCTCCTAAGGCAGTCTACCTCAAATTAGGGTTTCATGTTGCATCAAGATACTTGAGTCCAAGGGACCCCAAATGCTCAACATTGTCCTAATATGTTCTCAAGATCATCCACGTCAAGTTTCAAGCCATGCAGACGAAATTTGCTCAGTCAATTGCTCAAAGGCCTGAAAATCAACTGTGCTAGGACAAAAGTCAATTGTGGACCACATACAGTAAAACTTTAAGATTTTTGGTCAACATCCTCATTTTGAAGTATATTTCATCATTTGATCAAGTTTTGATCATGATTCATCAAGGATTTCTCATAATTCATCAAGACTCAAAAGTTGCTAAATTAGGGTTTTGTAGGAAAAGTCAACTCAACTTTGACCAATCATAACTTTCTCATACTTTATGAGAAATGACCCATACAAAGCTCATTTTGGAGAGGATGTAATTTCCTACAATCCATATTCAGCTCCCAAGTTCAAAATATGCACTCACAAGAAGTTATGAATTTGGACATTATAGGTCATTTTGAAAAGTCAACAAAAACACCTTTTTTTGTCAAAGCTTCATACATGAGCATGGAACATCAAATTGAGATTATACTAAAAGGGTTGATTAGAGGACATCTCAAGCTTTCTAAAAAGTCCAAGAACACCTCCAAAGAGTCAAAATTGAGGAAGTTATGCATTGGTGAAGTTGACCCTTTTTGCAAAATTGTCAAAAGTCAACTATGCCTAAAAACTTCAAATTTTGCCAAATGGGCCCAATATTTTTCACTTGTTTTGCATTGGCAACATAGTCCACGAGCTCTAACCCTTTCCACTTGTCCTTATCATGTTTTTATTATTTATTTTGATTTTTATTTGAATTAATTCAATTTAAATCAAAACAAATCATATAAAATCCAAAATATTGAAAACAAAAGATCTTATGCTTGTTTCAGGTTTTATTATACAGCTAGCAAACATTCAAATTCGTGTAAAGGCATGTGTGCACAAAAAGATTGGATTTGGATCATTTTTGGAAATATTTTAAGGTGAATCAAATCAAGATCAAGGACATTGATGGAGGAAGATTGAGGCCAAGTTTTCAAACATAATTCACTCCTCAATACATATAGAAGCGAGGCAGATCAAAAGAAAGAAAAAAAGGGGAGGCGCAGGAACTAGAGAAAAACAAAGAACCTGCATCCAAAGACATAAAAACATTCCTTGTAGTGTTATTCATCTTCACCATCAAAAATACCAAAAATATTACAGTATAGTCCCACTCAGTTCCAGCAGTCCGGAGCAGCTTTCTGAAGACTCACAAAGTCACCACAGCATTTGGAAAAGCATTCAGATCTAAAACAACCAGTGCAGCCCAAAGGTAAGTCCTTTTGACTTGATATCTTTTTATATATCATTAACAGACTTTTGTTCTTGAAGATAAGATGTAGTATTTTATTATCCCTTTGAACTAGTCGTTTGCTTATGATTTAGACTTATTCACTCATTTGTTATTTACATCTATCCATCATATGTTATAAGCTAACCTGTACAGACAAGAAAAACAATGTTTAAGGTAGGAAAATATAGCAGGTATCGACACATATCCTCATGTGTTGACTCATCCTAGTGAAAAAATAGGGTATCAGTCGACACATAACCCCCATGCGTCGACCCATACTGAGTTCAGATTGCAAAACAGAAGCTGGAAAAGCCTATGAGTCGATACATACGCGTTTCGCGTCGATACAAGAAGGTGCATGAGTCGACACATCCCATTATGTGTCGACCCATGCTGAACTGATTTTGTTTTACAGGATCAAGGAAAAGCTATGTGTCGATGCATATCAGCATGGGTCGACACATAGCAGTTCAAAATGCACAAGCCAAGGGTCTATCATGTGACCTCAAGATCCGATCTACCAAGTGGCCAGATGGCCAAATCTGATGGCCATCCAGGAGGGAACACCGAAAGCCAAGTCAAATGTGTAGCATAGGATCCCACAAGTCAACATGGGCTTCAGATTGATGGGCCCAGAAAATGCTTCTCACACCCCCAAAGCTGCTAAATTCAGGCCCAAATTTCTTTCTCTATGTTTTTTTTATTTATTTCATTTAATTTGTTTTATTTATTTACTAACCAATTAAATTATTTTCTCTTTATCAAAATATCACAAAAAATATTATTTTTCACCAATTAGATTTAGGTGTATTTTTTATCAATAAATTTATTAATTTAATTAAGTTTGTTAATTTAGATAACTTTAATTCTTTTTTTTTGTACATAATTAAAAAAAATTAGAATAAATAGGTTTTATTACTAACTTAATTATATTTTATTTTTTCCTAAAATAACCAAAAAAACCAAAAATAGGTCATTTTATTATTTTCATTAATTAATTAAATTAACTAATTAATTGTATATTTAATTTAGAAAACTTACTTCTTTTATTAAAAACAACAAAAAAAACATTTTTTTTCTTTTAATTAGGTTAGAAGGGTCAAAACCCTAATTTCCCGTCGATCTAATATTCATCACGCGCTTTACTATTTTTACCATATTGATGTAACTGCCTACAGTTTGTAATAGTTTTAATTAGGACTTTTACTTTTCATTATCGCTTTATTTTCAAAGGGTTTGTTTTTGGCTATGTAAATACCCGAAGCCTTGTAATAGCGTAGTTTAAATTCCGCATTTTGAATTCCGCAAATTATTAACTGTTAGATGTATGAATAATTAGGGTTTGCATGACAAGAATGTATGATTAATTTTAAAACAGTTAGATAACCCTAAATGTGCAAAGATAAATAAACTGAAATCGAATCATCCGCACATGCGCACTCCTAGGGTACACTCCCACTTGGTTGCCTTCGGTAAACGGTCATTGAGTATAGGATGCTTTAGTGGTTGTCCTTTTGTCTAAACAAAGATCAAAGTCCCGATTCGGAAAAGTTGCCTCGGAAAGGTTGCCTCGGATATTGTTGCCTCGGATAAACGATCTAAGACATTAGGGTTACTACTAAGACGTCCTAACATTGCTTTAGTGACCGTACGTCCCTTTCGTATTGACCCTCAAAACTCCAACGACGGTGCTACCCATTCACTAATAGTGGGATAACATTGTCTAAAGGAAACAAGCATAAAACGATTCTTTTTTCGAGTAGGTAGATTAGTTCTTAAGTACTTGCTCAATCAAAACCAACTTTTTCACACTTACACTCCTTTACAAACGAAGTTTTCAAAAACACTTCATTACACTCTTGAAGACAGAAGCAAGAGTTAAATCGAAGTCAAAACAAAAAAATTTCAAAGCCCACGAACACAAAGAAAACAATTTTGAAAATGATGAGCAAGTACCTAAGAGCCCGTAGATAACTACGGATAGAAAGGGTGCTAATACCTTCCCTTTCTATAATCTACCCCCCGTACTCAGAAATATCTCGAAAAAGGAATTTTTCTGTGCTTTTTTCCTTTCCTTGTTGGATAAAATAAAAGTCGGTGGCGACTCTTGCTTACCGCGACATTTTGCGAAAACAAACGCAAAACGCAAACCAGCATATTCCTTAAACAATAGGGAAACACGTCCCGGTTCTGGCCACCGTATCACAGTTCAGTACTTTTTTTGTATGCAAAACTTGTTTGTTTTTTAATGTTAATCACAATGCATTGAATGTCTTGAATTAATCTATTTGTATTCACTCTTAAATGTTTTTCGTTGCTTTTGATACTCAACTCTTGGGAAGAAATCAAATACCTATGGAGGGAGGATGATGAATAACATACCTAGAATCTCAAATGGTATGTTTCAGAATAAAAACCTCGCTGATAATGTACATGCATTATTTCAAATCCCCTAAACACCAGAGATATAAGGGAGTGAAACCCTCGTTAACCCCTTTGAGCCTTGAAGTAAGAGTTTCTTTTCCGTTCATAAAAAATCCTCATTTTTGACCCAGGGGAAGGGTATGTTCAGATAATATGATCTAGTATTCAAATCTTATCAGGAGTGCGCATCTAAGGATCAACCACAATGGTTATCCTTCATCCGTCAGAAGGAAAAAAGATGACGATACCACAGTGGTTATACCTCATCAACCAAACAACAAGGCATTTGCAACCCTTCCAATAAATCAAAGACTTAGGATCACATGATTTGTTCAAAAAAATAATGAATCAAAGAAAAAAAAGAAAGCCTGATAAGTCGAAAACTTGAAAACAAGTGACTTAGGCAAAAGTTAGGTATCCCGCTGGACCTCAAAATCAAAATTCAAAAGAATTTGTCCAGGAAAAAGTTAGGGAAAACAAAAAAAAATGAAAAAGCTTGAAAGGATACAAAGTATTACAAAGAAAAATCCTCAAATGAACAAAGTCGTGTGATCAAACACCAAAACAAAGAAGGTGAAGTGTTGATGTGTCCAAGAAACCTCAGTGGTTCCTCAATCATCGTAAACTCCTTGTGAGAGATGGGTGCTCGTATCGAGTTAACTGAACATAGGAATGGAGAACATCATGGAGAATGGGTGGGTACCTGTTGTACACAAAAAATTTCCCTCTCACTTATCAAGAATTTTCTCACAAGATCTCCTTTGACTCAAGACTGCACCAGAGTTGATCAGCTCAAGACATCTCCTTAAGCACTGATGGCCAAATTAGGGTTTGAGTTTTCACAAGGATTTTTGAACTTACAATGCCCCATATGACTTTAATGGATCATTATGGACCCCCAAGACTACTCATGCCAAGTTTCAAGCCTTGGATCACTCTTTTGCCCAGTCAATTGAACAGTTGACCTAAAAATCAATTGTATTGGGGAAAAAGTCAACTATGGCCAATTTACAGTCAAACTTCATAATTTTTCATCCACATCAACATTTTAGACTCATATGTATCATTTGATCAAGTTTGGACCATAATTCCTCAAGAAATTTGATCAAATCTCCAAAAGGGCAAAATGGTCAAAATTAGGGTTTTGACTGGGAAAGGGCAATTTCTGATTTTGACCTAGAAAATGATCAATTGGTTTAAGGCATGATCTCAAGAGTCCAATTGCACCATTTTTACCTAATGACATGGTTCAAAATATTGCTCAAGATCAATTGATTGACATATGAATTTTCAGTCAACTGGTCAAAAGTCAATTGTATACTGAAAAGTCAAACTTTGACTTTTTGGTCAAAATCAAGTATCAAAGATTACAATTCATCAAAACATGTACAAATATGAAACTTATTCATCAAGAAATCAAGAAATCAAGATTTCATTTTGAAAAGTCAAAATTTCTAAACTTAGAAATTTTTCTAAGTGTTAAAAATTTCTTATTTTTTCATAACTTTGAGCAATTTTTTCATTATGATGAAAGATGATTCAAAGGAAACTTCCAACATGAAAGTTGTATATCTCCATGAAATATACAACTTTTATTCACACAACTTCTTCCAAAAGTGCTTGTATCTCAAGTTATAATTTTATGAATACATGCTCATGAACTAAAAAAGACTTAGTGAAATTTTGCCCTAGTTAGGCAGATTTTTTGACCTAACTTCATGGCAATTTTTCACATAGTTCCAAGATTAATCTTCAAAAGAAATTCAAATATGGGTTGCATATCATGTTACAAGCTTTCTAAAATATTCAATAACTCATTGAGATCATTTTTTAGCAGGGAGAATCGAAGAGATGAAGTTAGGGTTCCATTCTTGTTTTTCAAGCCATTTTCATGATGAACATTTGATCCAATCTTCAAGCATGTTGTACAAATCTCACTTTGCAGGCTTCTAACTTGACTTTCACTCCATAATTAAGTGTTTTCACAGCTGTTGGAAACTTTAATCCAAGCATTCAATGCATTGTACAAGTATAATTCAATTTTGGGAAGAAAGGCAACATTGCCATTTTAGAAAAGCAAGCTTTATGCAAAGTCAGCTTGCATTGAGCCTTGCATTTGTTCTTTCTGCATAAACACATTCTACACAATCAGAACAAGTGTGTTTAAAGCTTTCAGCCACCCTACAAGCCTTGTACCTTGCCTTGGAACAATGCTTGTCAATGTTGCTTCAAAAACCAGGAAAAATCCATAACATGTGATCTCTTGTTTTCTGATTATTTCAAAACCTCTAACCCTTTGCTTATATTTAGGGAGACTATTTGCAACATAAGACAGTTTTTTACAAGCACTCAAACACCCTCAAGTCTTCATAAGTCAGAACTGGCCAAAAACTCCATTTTTGAGCTTCAAACACCCATCTCCATTTCCACTCGTGCGTTTCCACTTTTAACCATCTAAAAACTTCACATACATCATATAGAACTCATCTCAACACCTGTTACACTTCTGTAACTTCATCTTCATCATCCACCATTTTCAAAAATCTCCATTACAGTTGGACTTGAGTAGAGAGTTCTAGTTGGTTTCAGAGCAAAGTAGAAGTTGGAACACACTCAAGGAGGCCCAAGCAAGCTACAAAAATCATCAGGCCATCACAAAGGTTTCTCAAACTCCATACATGACTCTAGCTGCACGAGGTAAGTTTTCAAACTTCTATCTCTTCATACAAGCATCATTTGATTCTGACTTGTGAAGATAAAATATGGATACTATTGCCATGAAGTTGTACATGTCCATAATTTGCATTTATATGGCCTGAGCTTAGAGAATTTTAAAGTTGAAGTTTCTGAAATTTTTAGGTTTTAATTTAGGGCCAGAAAAATTCTCACTCATCTTGGATTTATAGCTTTAGTTATTTATATGGTTAGATTCATGGGAAGAAATGCCACAACTTTCATGTTTGTACTTTCCATTTTTGTTGAGAGATGAAGAAGTTACAGGTACTCTGGCTGGCTGAAGTTTGAAGACGAAGTATAGGCCTTGGAAGCATGTTACGTTATGTTTTTATCATTTTATTTTAATTAACGGATGTATAGCCACCCCAGTGGTAAGGCAGCACGCTGGTAACCAAGAGGGTGTGGGTTCAACACCCAGCGCGCTGCCTTTTGTTATTTTTCACACTTTTTCCATATTTTTTTGGTTTCTTTGCAGCGCCTGGGCCCAGCATTGGGCCTTTGATTCTTTTTGCTAACTTGCTAACACCTGCCTCACTTCAATACCCCCTGGCCCATATTTTCATTATTATTTTTTTTTCTTCTTATTTTATTTTATTTTATTTCTTTTTCCTTTATTATTATTAATATTATTATTAGTATTATTATTAATATTATTTTTTATTGTTATTAATAAAAACCCAAAAAAAATATATTCTATTTATTACTTTTACACTTATATATTTTATTTTCTCTATAAAACAAAAAGACTAAAAAACATTTCTCTTAATAATTAATTTCTTTTTAATAATTAATATCTAGACATAGGTTTAATTATTTATTTTCTTAATTAAAATTAATTTAGAACTTAGATTTATTTTAATTAATTAATTTTCATATTATTTTTATTAAGTTAAAACCTTTTCAAAAAAAAACCCTAAAACACATTTTAACTTAATTTCCTTCTTATTTAAATTAGGTTTAAATTTTGTTTATTTTTCATTAATCATCTCTCTTAATTAGGTTAAAACTCCTTTCATAAAAACAACAAAAATCATTTATTTTTCCATTTAAATTCTTGCATTTTATTTTCAATTTTGTACAATATTCAATATGGTTGTAATAGATAATTAGGTTTAACTTTCTTGCAATCCCCATTTGTAAATTTGTACACCCCCTCCCCTAATGATGTAATAGCATAGTAATTTTACTTTTCACAATTTATCGCTTTATATAAATGCTAGTAATTAGGGTTTTGTATGGAAAGACTAAAACCAACAAAATAGAAAACCCTAATCAAGACAAAAACAAAGCATGAAAACAACACACATACACACAACCACCCCTAGGGTAAAACCCACTTGGTTTCCTTACAAAATGGCCATATTACGCATGTGAGGTATCTGAGCAAAAACAAACGAATACAAGATCATAGTCCCTCGATGACGCTATCTAAGTTGCCTTACAAATGATCTTAGTCCCTAAAAGAGAATGTTAAGATGCCTTGCAACATTGCTAATTATGGTTATACGATGACCCACGTCCGTCCCGTTTACATCTAAAGATAGAGTTACTTACCAAATTAATTGTAAGATATCAATATCAAAGGAAAGAGGAAATAGACATGAAAGACTTTTGAGTAGGTAGAATGCTCCTAATTAATTGCTCAATTTAAAACAAAACATTCTTGCTATTTTCAAAAACAAACACTTACACTTTCAAAACATCTTACAAAACTTGAAAACATTTTCAAAAGATCAAGATCTTTGTATACATTCTTACGAACGAGAATCATTACAAAGATTTCCTAAACAATAGCCTCTTTACGAAATACTTTCAAAAACCACACAAAGCATAATTTCAAAAAAAAGCAAGTGATCTAGCAAGTAACTAAGAGCCCATGGAAAACCATGGATGAAAAGGGTGCTAATACCTTCCCTTTTCATAATCTACCCCCCGAACTCAAGAAATAATCTAAAGGTATTTCCTGTGATTTTTCACCTTTCCTTTTGGATAAAAGAAAAGTCGGTGGCGACTCTTGCTAACCGCAACATTTGCGATCAAACGCAAAACACCCAAGTCGGTTCTCCCACCGTATCACAGTACCAAATAATTTTGAACCTTTAATCCTTTTTTCTAAAACCGTGAACCAGGCCATGTTACAACCCTTGAAAGTCCTAACTGAAACATGGGTTAATTCAAATAAATATTGTAGCGAGAGTACGGTAATATGAATCCTAGGAGGCTTGCTAAAATTTTGAGTTGGTATAAATCCATCTTTTTTTTTTGCTTTCTTTTGTACAAGAAAAAACTTGACGTTTTGACATCTTTTCAATAAAAGTTTTTAACTTCAAGACAAGCATAGGATTTGCATTAAAATTGTCATTCTTGGAATAAAACATTCTTTACATATAAATAAGTGCTTAAACATCAAGGGAGCTTACATAATGAGCATCAAATGAAAATTTTGATTGTCTAGAGAGACAAATTACTTCAGGATGCTATTGAGGGGTAAATCATTTTTGAGAATGATTTTAATCTGGGGCAGACCTTCTATTGACTCCGTTGAGTAAAAGAAGACCATTTTGAGAAACGATCTGAAGCAGACTGTGTGAAAATTTTTGATTGCCCAGAAGTCTTTATTGAGTAAGGGTGTGTCACTTTCAGTTTGGTCATAAGGGACAAATTGCTTCAAGTATCTGCTTGAGCATGAGGTAATTCAAGTTGAGAAGTACGGTTGTGTATTATCCTACCTTCAAGACACAAGTCAGTTTTCTAAAAAGGAAAAGTTTGAGACTCTGTTGGGTATGAGCGAGTTTGTTTTCCCAGCATTGTTCATTGTCGAATACAGTCAGCTTGGGGCAATCAAAGTCGAAAGAAGATATCTCAATTATCCAATATGGGGTATTCAAGTCGGGATTTGATCCCTCTAAGTGCAGTCAAATTGGGGAAGTTATGTCGAGATTTGACAAATCTCTCAGAGAATCCGTTGGCCATAGGAGAATCATCTTAGAATCTGAAGGTGCAAGAGCAAGTCATCTCAAGGACTCTTTAAGTGCAGATCCTTTCATAGAACATACCCGGGGCATTTTGGTGTGACGTTACAGTAACCACCATTCACTGGTGACATGTGAAATACAGAGGCAATGAAGTGAGATTAGTCGACATTGGTACCAACATGAGGGTCTTAAAGGTTGAGGATTTCTACATACAGAATCCCTTATCCCCAGTGAATGCACACCCTGATTAAACAGAGTCGCAATTCGCACAAGACTCTGTATAATCTTTCTCCTCAGCGTAGTCTGCTTCTTTCAAAGTTTTTGGAAGAATTATTTTATTTACTGACCGGAGATTATGGATATATCCCCGTGAAGTTGACATATACTTCTCCAGTGAGGTTGGAACTCATCTTCCCCGTGAAGTTTGCATCTTTCTCCCTAGTGCAGTCTGCTCCTATCAAGGTTTCTTGAAGAGATTTCTGTTTACCTATGGGAGATTCTGGTTTGTATCCCCATTAAGACAGTTGTTATTCCCGATGGAGCAATTTCTTCTCCCTAGTACAAGTCCTTGTTGGCATGAATCCTGCAAAGATAGCTTCCCATGTGTAGTTTATACCAGCGAGATTGTTATTAAGAGTCGTTCTGTTACCCAGTGGAAGATGTGGCATTCTCCTTAGTCAGAGCCAAGTTAGAGGATTTCCATAATCAACTTTCCTCTTATCCCTAGCGGAACAAGTTTTTCTTTTCCGCAGTAAAGCCTAGTGGTGATGAAAATCGTACAAAATCTTGTTTCCTCGGTGTGGTGTATACATGGGAGTGATGGTCAGAACTCTTTTTATCCCCAATGATAAAAGATTGTTGAGATATTCCCTAGTGGAGTTTTAGAACCTCGAGTTTTCGGTCCAAAGATTCTTTCCTCTTCCCCGTGTGAAGATTTTTACCCCCAACGGTAAGGTCCTCAGTGTGATCTGATATTGGTTTTCTTTTTATTCAAGAATTATCATTATCCCCAGTAGAAGTTATCTTCATCAAGAAACTCTACACGAGAAAGTTTCCATTCCCAACGAAGTTCTCCTCATCCTAATTGGAGACAAGGGACATGTTCCCCAGAAAGTTAAGAGTTAACCAGAGTTCAAGAATTTCTTTGAGCTGAAATTTATTTTTGCAGTATTCCTCCTAAGAATTTACTTCCTCATGGATATCGATCCTTGGAAGTTGATGTTTCAGACTTGCAATCTCCCATTGAAGTTCAGATTGATTATTCTCTACAGAATAGCAGATGTGTAAGGATAATTGTTTGAAAGTTCCTTGTCTTCCTGACAATATATTATTGTTGTGTTTTCCCTAGTGAAACACTAAACATGCATCACTAAACATGCATCATTATATTTCATTTACTAAAACGCATAGAATTTCCATTGTATGGAGCATTACATTATAAAATTTCAAACATGCATTGAAGTATAAGCCGATTATGCTATGCACCTGACATAACCAGATGTTATATACTCAAAGCTGAATAATCCTCATGATTTCATTCCCCTGGATTTTTCTCCAATTGACGTGTTTCTAGATATTCACTTCATATTAAGTGTCTTGTCTTGTGGGAGCCTTGGCCGGTTTCCCTAGCAAAGTCTGTCATATTTGTATCCCTAGTGAGTCCGCCTTTGATCGGCGTGTTTTCTCTAGGAGTTTAGTTGTATCTATTCTTCTTTCCCCGTGAGTTCGCTTTTGATGCAAGCGTCTTCTGTTGATATCTTTGAGCTTACTTTTGATGCCAGCATTCTCTGTCAGGTATCTTTGAGTTCGCCTTTGATTCAGGTGTCCTCTGTAGAAGTATATTTGCGGTTAGTCTTCTTTTCCTCAATGAGTTCGCTTTTGATGCAAGTGTTCTCTGTCTGTTGTATGTGAATGCGCTTTTGATGCAAGCGTCTTCTATTGGAGCCTTTGAGTTCGCTTTTGATGCAAGTGTTCTCTGTCTGGTATATTTGAGTTCGCCTTTGATTCAGGTGTTCTCCGTGGAAGTATATTTATGGTTAGTCTTGTTTCTCCTCAGTGATTTCGCTTTTGATGAAAGCGTTCGCTGTCTGTTGTATGTGAGTTCACTTTTAATGCAATTGTTCTTTGTCTGATGCCTTTGAGTTATCTTTTGATGCAAGTGTTCTCTGTATGGTATCTTTAAGTTCGCCTTTGATTCAGGTGTCCTCTTTGGAAGTCTATATACGGTTAGTCTTCTTACTCCCCCTTTGAGTTCACTTTTAACGCAAGTGTTCTCTTTATATGAGCTCTCTTTTGATGCAAGCATTCTCTGTCTGGTATATTTTGAGTTCGCCTTTGATTCAGGTGTTCTCTACGGATGTCTATATGTCGTTAGTCTTCCTTCTCCCCTGTAAGTTTTCTTTTGATGCAAGCGTTATTCCTTCTCCCTTTTGAGTTCGCATTTGATTCAGGTGTTCTCTATAGGAGTCTATCCGCGGTTAGTCTTCCTTCGCTTATGTGAATTCGATTTTAATGCAAGTGCTTTTTGTTGATTTCTTTGAGCTCGCTTTTGATGCAAGCATTCTCTATTTGATATTTGTGGGTTCAGTTTTGATGCAAATGTTCTCTGTCTAATGCCTTTGAGCTCGCTTTTGATGGAAGCGTTATTTGTCTAGTATCTTTAAGTTCACCTTTGATTCGGGTGTCCTCTTTGGAAGTCTATTTGTGATTAGCCTTCCTTCGCCCCTTTGAGTTCACTTTTGATGGAAGTATTCTCTGCCTGTGAGCTCACTTTTGATGCAAGCATTATCTATCTGGTATCTTTTGAGTTCTCCTTGGATTCCAGTGTTCTCTGTGAAAGTATATCTGCGATTAGTCTTCCTTCTCCCCTATAAGTTTTATTTTGATGCAAGCTTCTTCCGTTGATGTCTTCGAGTTCACTTTTGATGTAAGTTCTCTCATTCAAATATCTTTGTAATTGTCCAATATCCTTACCGGGCATGTATATTTGAGTTATCTTTTGATTTAGGTGTTCTTTGTCAAGTTAAACTTTAAATGTGTCCAATTTTGGCCGGGCATGTATACTTGATCTCCTTCTTGGTGTGTGTCTAATCTTGACCCGACATACATTTCCTGATAACCCCCTTTCACCAAAACAAAAAGAAAAAAAATAGAAAATACAGAAAAACCAAAAAAAGAATAAATAATACCTGACTATCTTCAGAGTGCAAATTTTATGGTTCTATTGAGTATTCAATCCTCTTTTACCTTGATTGTTCGAAAGGCTACCGCCAATCTCACCCTCATGTTAAAGAAGATTTAATAGGGGCAGCTGTTGCACCCCAAAATTCGCCATATTCATTTTAACCCTAATTGGCTTATACTTCATCATCATATGCATTGTACTCAGTGAATCAAGGTCTTTCTCTATGAAAAGAATGATGAAAGATTACTGTTATTTTAAGCCGCACTGTGAAGCAAAACTCATGCTTTTCAGATTTTTAATGCAATCCAAAGTCAAGTGTTTCAATCAATTTGAGACAGCGCATATCAAAATTCAGTATCTTGCAGTACAAGCTCAGAAATTCATAACTTGAGACCAAAAATAGTTTGGGAATGGTTCTACATTCTTTAGAACTGTCTTGAGATATTCTTCAATTCATCTGTTCAGCTTGAACGCTAATTTTGTGAGGAATATTTTTAAAAAGCGCCAAATACCTGAAATCATGTTATACGGTGGATTTGTCGGTTCGCTGGTTTTCGGATGCTTAAAAATTCATAACTTCTGACCGGAAGATCATCTTTGATTAACTCTTAAAGCATTTAAATTGTCTCGGTATTTCCTTCAATTTTTGTGTTCGGTTCGGAAGCTGATTCATTGAGGAAGATCTCCAAATGTGCGGATACTTTGAAGATATACAGTAAAAATGCAATGCAAAAGTGTGTTGAACCGTTGTTTTTCGGATGTTCAAAAACTCATAACTTTCTCCCGGTTCAATGTTTTTGGATGGTTCTTTGGGCATAAAATTCATCTTGATTTTATATTCAATTTATATGTTCGGGTCAGAAGTTAATTCTTCGCAGAAGATCTCCGAAAGTGCAAATTACCAGAGAAAATTGCACCCCGAAATGGTTTACTACCGTACCGTTTCTCGATATTGAAAAATTAGTTTTGAAGCGTGAGATCACAAATTTCATTGCCTACAACTTTGCTTCAGGTCCCGAGTTCGGATTGTGCTTCGAAGGCTTCGATTTGTGGCTTTCTTCTTAAAGTGCGCATGAAAATAAGTTAAAATTTCCAGTGCAACAAAATAAGTCCATTGTTTCTCGCCATTCAAAAAATAATAAGTTGCTCTACTTTTATCGTATCAGGGAAATTCTTTCGGCACAACGTCACAAATTTCTTCGTCGATGATTTTGTTTCAGGTTGCTTGTCCGGATTCTGCACTGTAAGTCATGAGCTTGTAGTTTGTTCGCCGTCGTACACAAAATAAGCTGTAAAAATCTACACTGTGAATTTTAATACCAATTTCTCACCGTTCAGAGCATAGTATCTCACTCAATTTTTATCATATCGGGATGATTCTTTCGGCACTACGTCATAAATTTATTCATCAACATTTTTGTTTCAAGTTGCACGTCAGGATTTCGCACCATATGTCATAAGCTTGGGGTTCGATATCGACCGGTTCATGAAATAAGTTGAAAATTCAGTTTTGGAGTAAATACTATATATTTTTGAAATTCAAATTGCAACACAACTTCACTCCTTATTTCCAAATCTCACAAATCAAATAGTATTCTCTCAACTTTCTCCCAAACTCCTCAAGAACACTCAAGAAGAAAAGTTGCAAGCAAGCTTCATCTCCTTCCTCAAGCTCACTGAAATACCACCGGAACTCACTCTCCTCCGTGAAACCAACCTCTGGACACCTACCCTCTTTCCAGCGCACGACCTACGACCGCCCTCACCTCCTCCGTGCGATTCTGCCGCAATCACTCATTCTCTTCGCACGATCTTTGCGCCTCCTCTCCCTCTTCCGATTGCAAATTTCTGGTGAGCATACTCCTCATCTCCAATTCGATCTTCACTTTGATAAATTTCTTGATCCTTAACTAATTTAGGTGATTAAGTTTTCAAGTTGATTTTAAATAATTTCTTAATTGATTATTACATGAATTGAATTCTTGAGAGATACTTGATTTTTTGAATTTCAATGATGTTGAAGTGCCGAATGGGTTGAAGAATGATTTAATTGGTGTAGATCTTGAATTTAATCGGTAAAATTGATGTTGACTTTGAATACCGAATGTTGAATCTAAATGTCTGATTATGGAATTTTGATGAGAATTGATGTGGATTTCATGTGTTAATGTAATTTCAATCAATTTGATGGTGAATTAATTTTTCGACGTTAAAATGCCTCAATTTGATTAATTGCATCAATACTTGAATAATTGATTTAAGGCTTGGAATCATTGCTTAAATGCGAATTTAATTGTTACAAAGCATTTGTAATTTCTAAGCAACGATACATGAATCGGTGAATATTTTTGTGTATCCGTTTGTGAGTTTTAAAATCATTTCTATCCAATTCTGATACATGTATGTGTTGCTTCTGGATATTACAAATAACTTACAAATTTCTTTTCAAATGTTGTTTCATGCTTGTTTGAGTATGTTTTTTGCGTTTATAGACCGTTGGTGTTGAGTTATATCGTTTTCGACACGATTTTTCAAGCAATGTTGTGATACAGTGCAATTGATGGTTAATGCTCAAGGGAGTTGTTTTGGTACTTGGATGATATTTATGTCAAGTTTTGTCGATTTCGGACCGATATTTTATGCGATAGCGTGTGTTGGCGCAATGCTTCCCGGTTTAGTATGTTGGTGCAAACATGTGATTTAATTGTTGTTTGGTGGATAAGCAAACTTGCCTTGGCATTTGTTTGGGATTGACATTGAGTTTCCTCAATTTTAAGTCGATATCTGGTGTAGTTCATGTGATAGCGGCAATGCTGCCCGGTTATTGATATTGATGTTCCAATGCTTGTTTGGATTGTGTTTCTTTGCAATTTAATCTTGATTTAATTTGTGATGCGGATACTTGTTTCTGATTATGCCTCCTTGTTATTACTAACGTGTTTGTTGACTTGTGCAAGGCATTTCAAGAGAACTTTCAATCTTTTAATTAATGTTTAGATTATTTGATTGAAAAGCATTTATTCCACTTCTTTGTGGATTTGAATTCGCTTTTGACGTGATTGATTTTGATTCTCATTCTATGAGATATATACATTGCTTGTGTTTTTGTCTGGATGTGAATTTTGTGCAGGTGTACTGTTTGTTATGCAGATGTGTCTGATGTATTTCACATGTGATTTATTTTCACATTGTCTATACTTTGGCACATATGTCGAGCACACAATCTCTGACCTTTTTGTTTGTTGATGCTAGCTTGCACAAAGTTTTATGGGTTTCTCTGTTTTGCTTGCTACGAACTCTTGTTCGTTTGGTATTATTCCATTTCTGGTTTAATTTTCCGCATTGTTTTTTCCTTTCCTTGCCATGAGAAGTAGAAATAGAGATACATGTATGGGATTCCCTACTTTAGGTGGGCAATCTGCTTAAAGTCCTCAAAGGAGGCGATGTTTGTTTTGTTCAAAGACCTCGATGAGGCAACGTTTTTGTTGTTTATGTGTAAAATACCCCCAAAAGGGGCAAGTTTTTTATTTAAATATCTCGACGAAGGCATTTAGTAAAGTCCTCAAAGAAGGAATTTCCCCTCCCCTTTTACTTTGTGTTTGTTATCGAGTAAAATAAGGGGAACAGAGGGCCCGTAATTGGCCCCCATACATTCTAGTCTGTGTCGTTCTTAGCTCGCGTTGTACGTTGATGCTTCAAACCGTGCTTACTCTTTTTATCGAGTCGGTCAAGTGGAAAAGGGTATGTAACCAACCCTCATGTTTTGTCATTTGTTTCAACGATGTTAGCTCATGTTTCTTCAAATGTTGACCCTTTAAATTATTACTCGATATCGGTGCTCGAGCAAATCAAGTGGAAATAGTTCCTTACCCCCATTTTGAGATCCATTGGAATCTTTGTTTGTTGTTAGCGTGCACTCGATTTTGTGTTGGTTTTGGTTCGACTTTGTTTGATTACACTTGTGCTTATACTTTCCATTAGGTTACACCTTTGCATATTCCCTTAGGATTCACTTGTTTCGTTTCTAATGCAAGTTAGACATTAGGATCGTAATCCATACATGCTAATTTAGGTAGATATTTCCCTTTCAAACTCAACCTTAGGACCACCATTGTATGATAACATTAGTGATATAGCTAGATAGTTTCCCTTAGATGTTTTCTTCCCCTTTTGCTTGCTAAAGACTAAAACCTTTTCTTTGGAAAATTCATAAGACACTCTAACATTTTTCAAATCCTTTTTCAAGGTAAAAAAACATCAACCAATACGCCTTCCGGCCTTTCTTTCAAACTCTCAAAAGGATGTGTTAATTCTATTCTGCACAATACGACACGTAAATCCATAAAGGTTAGGTCACACCATGTATATTTTCTAGTGCACAAATGTAACATTATCCTCCTCCGGAAAATTTTCTTTTGAAAATACCTTTTCAGATAGAACATGTTAATTCATTTCTATGCCGACGCGTGAGTCTCCAAAGGTAGAGTTGCAGTAGAAAGTAAAATTAGTATTGTTCATAAAACCATACAACAAACTGAAACTTTTGAGGTGAACTACGAAGTGCCTTGATCCCCATTGAACGGATGGTGGTACGTAGGCACGAAGGTTCATGTAAAACGGTGGGAGAACTTACTTGGTTGTTTTGCGTTTGATCGCAATTGTTACGGATAGCAAGAGTCGCCGCCGAATTTTCTTTTATCCAATAAAGGAAAGGGTGAAAATAACAGGAAAGACCTTTAGAGATGTTTTCTTGAGTTCAGGGGGTATATTATGAAAAGGGAAGGTATTAGCACCCTTTTCATCCATAGTTATCTATGGCCTCTTAGTTGCTTGCTAGATCACTTGAAAAATCTTTTGTTTGAAAAGTGTTTTGTGATGGGTTTTGAAAGTATTTTTGAAAAGCGCCTTTGTCGAGGTAAACTTTATAATGATTCTCGTCTCTATAAGAATGCATACAAAGTGTTGGACTTTTTGAAAATATTTTCATGTTTTGAAAGTGTTTGATGTGTTTGAAAGATGTTTGTTTTGAAGATGTTTCGAAAGTGTAAGTGTGGAAAATGGTTTTAGTTCAAGAGCAAGAAACTACGAGCTCCTACCTACTCAAATGGTCTATGTTCTTTTCCTCCTCCTTTAGATGTTGCTATCTTACCATTGATTTGTAAGAAGCCCCATCGTTAGATCTGAAGGGACGAGCGTGGGTCATCGTATAGTCATAGAAGGCAACCTATGAGACGTTTTAGCACTTTCGTAAGGGACTATATCGTTTACCAAAGGCAACATCAAGGTACATCGAGGGGACTACGATATTTTTATCGAGGGTCTTTGCTAAAACGACCATATTCAAGGGACATGACTATTTTCCGAGGAAACAAGTGAGATTACCCTAGAGGTGCATGTGTGTAGTGTGTTTGATTGCATGCATTTAGTCTTGAATTTGGGTTGTCTACTTGTTGATTTTAACTCTTGCCATACACAACCTAATTACTAGCATTTTATATAAAAGCGGTAAATTGCAAAAAAATAAATGTTCTACGCTATTACATATTTTGGGGATGGGGTATACACATTTACAAATGGGATTTGGAAAGCAATAAAAGTCCTAATTATCACAACCATGTTGAATAGCGATGAAAGAAAATATATAGAAAAACATAAAACAAGAATAGTGCAAAAGAGAGAAAGAAAAGAAATTCTGGATCGAAGCATGTGTCCTTCGATTCACACTATTTTTCCTTCTTTTGATTGGGCCTGCAACTAGTGTGTATAGAAGCTTGCATCCTTTGATTCACACACCATTTCCTTTCGTTTGGGCCTGCAATTCAGTGTGTATCGAAGCTTGCATCCTTTGATTCACACACCTTTTTTTTATCTTCTTTCATTTAGGACATGATAGCAGTACGGGCCGAAGCCATGCTAATATTGTTTCATGGTCTGTACAGGTTAGTCTCTAACATATGTTTGGACAAGAAAAGCAAACAAATGAAAGGGTAGAAACAAAAAATAAGCAAAAGGTTATTTACATGCTTGAAACGAAAGGGTTAAAGTCAGGAAGACTTACCTTGAATCAGGAGTTGGTGCTTTTGGACTTTGAGTGATTTCCATGGATATCCTTGAATTCGAAAGCAAAGAATAGAGGTATTATGTTTCTTTGATTCTGGATTCGAAAGCAAAGAAAAGTAGAGTTGTGTTTCTTTAGTTCTGGATTCGAAGGAAGAGAAACAAGTGTTATGTTTCTTTAGTTCTGGATTCGAAAGAATAGAAACAAAGGTGTGGGTTTTTGATTATGGGTTTGAGAGTGTCTTAAGTGTTCCCTCCTTTCTTTTCCTTCCCAGCAAATCTCTCTCCAGCCACTAAAAAGCCACCCTTAGATGTGTTGTGAAACATCTTATTTATAGAAGAGTTTGGCTGAGATTTGGGGGGAAAATAAAAGAAATTTGAACAAATTAGGTATGCTGTCTTCATAGCCTTCGAGGTGCAGCTCTTATATGCTAATTTGGTGTAAGTATGGGAGCAACATAGCAGGACTTCTTTGCAGAAGTTTTGGAGTGTTGTGGTAGCTTGGTGCAGGACTGTTTCAGAGCAGTGCAACAGACTTGTACTTGGAAGCACATAGCACTTTGTTCAGCATCCTTCGACCAGACTCATCAAGAGACAAAACATCAATTGTGTGTTCTTCGAATGGGTCAGTTGTGTGTCATAGAGTAGAAACTATGTGTGTTGAAGGGTTTAAAGGTGGAATCGAAGCATAGGGAAGTTATTGTCTTATGCATGCTAGCATGAGGGAAGTCATTTCCTTGTGCGTGCTTGCATGAGGGAATCCCTTGCCTTGTGAATCGAAGCCAGCATGCAGGAGGCCACTGCTTTGTGAATCAAAGCAAGCATGTAGGAGGCCACTGCTTTATGAATCGAAGCATGCATGTAGGAGGTCATTGCCTTCTGAATCTAAGCAAACCTATAGGAGGCCATTGCCTTCTGAATCGAAGAAATCCTGTAGGAGGCCATTGCCTTTTGAATCAAAACAAACCTGTAGGAGGCCACTGCCTTTTGAATTGAAGCAAACCTGTAGGAGGCCATTGTCCAATCGAATCTTGCATGCAGGAGGCCACAACTTTGTGAATCGAAGCAGGTTGCTTCGAAGGAAAACATTGCCCAATCGAAGCTTGTAAATCAAAGCAAGCTTGCTCTCCTTTGATTTGTCAAAATCTACCCACCAATCCTTTTGATCAGTCATATAGCCTGAATCAGATTTTGAATTCAACATAGTTACTTGCATCTGCACACCCTTTTTGTCTGCTTTGTACTTGTGCAAACTTGAGCTTTTGAAAATGTTTGTGAGAAATTCCTTGAGAAAAGAGAGGGAAAATTTTGGGGTACAACAGTTCGTAACCGAGGCAGGCACACTTAATAACTCATTTTTCTTTGTATATACACACTACATACATGCATTTTCCCCTTAGCTTGATTAGCGTTTAGATTTGAACACACCCTTTGATAAGAACAACAAGAGTGGATGTCATGGAGTACCACGGACGTGAAGGGTGATAATACCTTCCCCTTGCATAATCGACTCCCTTACCCGTATCTCTTGGTCGTATGATGGTGATTTCACCCTTCTCATGTTTACTTGATGTTTACCTTTCCATTCTTGTGGGATAAAAACATTCGATGGCGACTTCATTGATTTTCTCTCGATTATTTTGGGTTGGTTATTTCACTGAAAACCATACTTGGTCTGCTTAAAAGCTTCTTCCAAGAACAATAATCAACTCTTTCCTACAGGCTTCGAGGAGAACAATACTCAACTCATTACCTAAAGGTTTCTGAGTGACAAAACTATGTCTACCACAAAGTATCAAAAGATCCAGAGGGTGACTTACATCACAAGGAACACGAGAGACTCTAAAACCTAAACTGTTATTTTTACAATAATATTCAAAACTATTTTTCCCTAGGTCTTTGATCTTCCTTTTATAATCCTTCAACTGACATGTGCTTCAAATTCTCTGCCTAATTATTCCTTGATCCACAAGTTGATTGCTGCAGAAAATATCACTTTAAATATTGGAACAAGTCTTCAAGTATCCTAGATTAGCTTAATAACCAATTTAAAAACTTCAATGCTGATGGAGATTTGATTCACTTGTTCCAGATTGCATTTCCTTGTCAAGAATTTCCAACCAATAGTGCCTGCTGCACAAGACTAAGATGTCATGGAATTGTCTGAGACATCTGGTTGAAAATCACATAACAGCAAACCTGTTATGACAAACCATGTTTTGCCAAGATTTAGCCAATCACAAAACCATGGTACTAACACTTGTCCTAAGTTCGATTAACTCGATACGAGCACTCATCTCTCAAAAGGAGTTCAAGATGGTTGAGGAATCAATGAGGTATTTAGACATGGTAGTCACTCACCTTTTGTTCTTGGTGTTTGATCACACGAATGTGTTTTTTTTGCTGAGAATTTTTAGTTTGTAATCCTTTTCGCTTTTCATGCTTTTCTTTTTCTTTTTTGTTTCCCTAATTTTTGCTTAGACTGATTCTTTTTTTATTTCTTTTGAATTCCAGCAGGATTTCCTAACTTTTTCCCAAGTCACTTGTTTTCAAGTTTTCGACTTTGTGGACTTTCTTTTTTTCTTTGAGCTTTCATTCATTTTTCTTATTGAACAAATCATGTGACCCTGAGTCTTTTAATTTGTTGGAAGGATTGTGGCTACCTCATTCCTTAGTCAGCGAGGGAAAACCCTTATGGATGTGATTTTATCGACCTCTTGATGTGTTAGGGATAAGGTGTGGTGATCCTCAGATGTTCACTCCTTTTTGAAATTTGAACGCTCGATCAAATTAACTGAAGACTACCTGACCCCTGGGTAAAATTGAGGGTTTTTTGTATAGAAAGAAACTTCTACTTAAAGGCTCAAAAGGGTTGACTGTAACACCCTAAATTCTAGATTAATTATTATTTAATTAATTAACATGAATATATATGAGTCATTATGGAATGTTTGATATATGTATTGTTTTGATGTTTTGATGCTTATATGTGAGCCTTTATGGTGATTTGTAATGTCTTGATGATTATGAAGTATACTATGATGTCAAGATGAATATGATGTTTAAAATGATGATTTATATGGTGTGGATGAGATGATAAGGATGTTTCAAATTTAAATAATTAGTTTGAAATTATTTAGATTTAATAGTAATTATTTAGAATTATTTGGATTTAAATAAATAGAATGGTAGTGTAGAGAGAATAAGGACAAGATGGTCATTTGGGAAAAATAAGTGAGGGTATAATGGGAAGTTCATTATTAGGGGTCTAAAGGGGCAAGTTTAGTATAAGGAAAGGTTTGGGAGTTTACACGATCATTCTATGGGATCGTAGATTGGGAAAGACGTTGTGGAGAAAGAGACCTATGGCACAAAGAGGCAAGAAGGAGCGTAGGAATTTCAGTAGAACACGAAGAGGATTTGATTGCTATTAATAATCTTAAGGTAAGGGGTGTTTATCTTGATTATTATAATTGATCTACGGTTTAGATAGTTGTGGATTTTAGTAGGTTTTTGGTTGTGATGAACATGTGATGATTCGATGAATTAGATGATATTTTATTGTTTTAGATTGTAAGCAATTGTACCCGTAATATATAATACATTGGATTGTTGATTTTTGGTGAAAAACTTGTGATTAGATGATGTTTTAAGATCTATAATATGCAGAAATTGAAAGATTGAGACTGGTTTTTATGCAGGAAATCGCAACAAGAAAACCATGTTCGCGTTGTGTCGTCGGGCGATGGGGTAGTGTCATTGGGCGATGGTGTTGTCGTGTGGTCTTCGCTAAGCAAAAATGGGAGCGACGAAGGGCAGAAAAGAGAGATGCTACTAGAGTGAATCTCTCCAAGCGTCTTCGGGCGAAGGTGGAGGTGATGGAAGTGTCATCAAGTGATAGAGGTATGTCGTCGGGCGATGGTGTCCATATTTGATTGGATGTGTTGGGTTTTCTTAAAAAAGTCGTAACTTGAGTTTTAGAACTCGCATTAAGGTGTCGTGTGAAGCGTTAGATAGCTCACACAGTGAAATTTAGTTTGATGGAATAAAAGGAGATAAAAGGAGATAAAATAGGATAAATCTAGGTTCCCTATGATGATACTATAATGAGGTTTTGTTTAATTAAGATGATGTGACGATGTCATGTCATGTGATGTTTGTTTATTTATAACAATATTATGACGATGATGTTTGTGTATTTAAGATGAAATGATGATATTATTTTGATGATTTTTGACTTTATATGATATTATGATATTATGATGAAATCATGAACGATGATGCGTTTTGACTAGTCACGGTCATTTTTATTATGTTGTTGTGCATCATGCATTCATGGCATAGTTTACGACTTCGGTCCAGTGATGTTATTAGGACTGCGGTCCAATGAAGACGATAGGACAATTGTCTGGATAAGGCATCAATCCCATAGTGTGTATTGAGTGCAAAATTGTGAAGTGCTCTGGTTCCAAGTGGAAATCGATCCTATTGGTGGGGATCTTTGGAGATAATGATGACAGTGTCGTTAGTGAAGTTTTGGCACCACATGCATGGTTCTATGATGATGCATTTCATTATAAGTGACATTGCAGAATGATGTGATTTAATGATGCTTGTTTCTAAATGGTTTTTTTATGATATGATATTATGTATTTATGATGTTGTGAATGTGTGAGTATAGCATGAGGTTCTGATGATGTGTGATACCTTGCTTATATGCATGTCAGCTATATTTATTCCTTATGTCTTGTATAATGATTATGATTTACTCACCCTTTCTGCTTGTATGTTGCCTCCACGTGGGTAACATGTAGGTGATCAGGAATAATCGTCGAAGCATTAGAGGATAGCTTCAGAGTGTGTCTATTTGCTTTCTGTAGAATAAAGTGGGTCTTGCTCTAATATATAACATCGGTGTTAGGATCATTTGAATCATGAATCTTATGTCCTTTGTTTTGTTTCTAAGATGTTAGGTTACCTTCCATGGTACTGAGTTATTTTGAATTCTGTTTATGAATCATGAAGTATGATGAGGTTTTACGAAGTAATTATAATAAGGTGTTTTGAACCAATGATTCTGCTGCGAGGTTTTGAGGTATTGAATTGATGTTTCTAAGCACATATTTGTCTTAAATGATATCGAGAACCCGTGTTATGGATCAGGATGTTTTATTATTAAGTTTTATATAAAGATGTGACATCCTTTTGCGAAATACTCTGATTTATTGTATGAATTATTTATGAATATTCCTTGGGGTTTAGAATGGTGTTACATTAGTTCTATTAGAGTAGGTCAGTCCGTCCAGCCATGTTATTGAGTCTGTAGTGTATGATAGTGAAATTGTATCGAGATAATTTATAACCATTATGACCGCTATTAACGTGAAACGGAGAAATGGCTGGAAGGAATGATGCTCTGATTTATGCTACTTTGCAGACTATTGCTCAGGCTATGCAACATCAGCCTAATGCTGGAGGAAATGGTAGATCCTGTGTTTTGGAGACGTTTCAGAGGAATCATCCGCCTATTTTCAAAGGTAGGTTTGATCCTGATGAAGCACAAGTTTAGCTCAAGGAGATTGAGAGAATATTTTGAGTCATGGATTGCTCAGAGGTGCAGAAGGTGCGGTTTGGTATACATCAACTTGTAGAGGAAGTTGATGACTGGAGGATTTGTACTCGTTAGAGACTGACAACTCTCGGTGAAGTGATTACTTGGTCTGTGTTCAGTAGGGAGTTTATGAGGAAGTATTTTCCTAAACATGTGCGCGAAAATAAAAAGATTGAGTTTCTGGAGTTGAAATAAGGAAGTTTGATTGTGACTGAGTATGCTTCAAGGTTTGTGGAACTGGCAAAGTTTTATCCATATTACAGTGAGGTAACTGCTGAGTTCTCAAAGTTTATCAAGTTTGAGAATGGTTTATGTCCGGAGATCAAGCGGGCGACTGAGTATCAACAAATCTGTGTATTTTTAGAGTTGGTGAACAATTGTAGAATCTATGAAGAGGATAACAAAGCTCATTCAGCTTACTACAAGAGTTTGAATGAGAAAAAAGGAAGGCAATATTAAGATCGTAAGAAGCCTTATGATGCCCCAGCTGATAAAGGGAAACACAAGGCTTATGATGGGAATAAGACAAGTGGGGGAGGGAACCCCGCTGTTATCAAGTGTTATAGGTGTGGTGAACAAGGTCACCGATCCAGCTAAGGTGTTACAAGTGTGGTAACTTCAGTCATCATTCTCCTGAATGTAAGATCGATGGTCCGACTTGTTTTAATTATGGAGAGCAGGGTCATATCAGTACCCAGTGTGAGAAGTCGAGGAAGGCTTCTACTGCCCAGACTAATGGTAGAGTTTTTGCTCTGAGTGGGTAAAAGGATTCTAAGAAGGATAACTTAATTCAAGGTACTTGCTTTATTAACGATGTTGAATTGGTTGCTATTATTTATACTGGCGTTACTCATTCATTTATTTCACTTGAATGTACTACTAAGTTGGAACTCAAATTGTTTGATATGAATGGTAGTATGGTAATAGATACTCCTGCTAGTGGTTATGTTACTACTACTTACGTTTGTTTGAAGTGTCCTTTGACTATTTATGGAAAGAGTTTTGCGATGGATTTGGTGTGTCTTCCTTTACACCAGATCGATTTTATCCTTGGGATGAACTGGTTGGAGTTCAACTATGTTCATATCAATTGTTATAATAAGACTTTGAGGTTCCCTAAGTTTTGTGATATTGGAGAATTGATGTTGTTGACCGCTAGGAAAGTGAATGATCTTTTAGAAGATGAAACCTTGATGTTTGCAATGTTTGTATCGTTGCAAGTTGATGACAAAGATAGGAATATGGAATTACCTGTTGTCTGCAAATTTCCAGAGGTGTTTCCAGATGGCATCACTAATTTACCTCCTGAATGTGAAGTGGTGTTTTCTATAGATTTGGTGCCAGGTACAAGTCCAGTGTTGATGGCTCCTTATAGAATGTTAGCTTCTGAGCTAAGTGAGTTAAAGAAATAGCTAGAAGAGATACTCGAGAAGAAGTTTGTTCGACTGAGTGTTTCTCCGTGGGGTGCTCTTGTGTTACTAGTTAAGAAGAAATATGGAAGTATGAGGTTGTATGTAGACTACAGACAATTGAACAAAGTGACGATTAAGAATAAGTATCCACTTCCAAGGATTGACGATTTAATGGACCAATTAGTGGACGCGTATGTTTTAACCAAGACTGATTTGAGGTTGGGTTATCATCATAATTGATTTAAACTAGATGATATTCCAAAGGCATATTTTCGAACAAGGTATGGTCATTATGAATACACTGTGATGTCGTTCAGTGTATCTAATGTTCCAGGTGTTTTCATGGAGTATATGAATAGAACTTTTCATTCCTACATGTATAAGTTTGTTATGGTCTTTGTTGACGATATCCTGATCTATTCTAAGACGGAAGAAGAACATGTTGAACATTTGTGAATGGTGTTGCAAGTGTTAAAGGAAAACATATTATATGCAAAGATGCCGAAGTATGAATTTTGGATAAAGGAAGTTAGTTTTCTTGGTCATGTGATTTCTAGTGGTGGAATTATCGTGGATCCTTCTAAAGTTGATGCAGTGTTGCAGTGGGAGGCTCCAAAGTCTGCAAATGAGATTCAAAGTTTTCTTGGTTTGAAAGGTTACTATTGAATGTTCATTGAAGGGTTTTCTGAGTTGGATTTGCCATTGACTCGGTTAACTCGAAAGGGTCAAGTGTATGTGTGAGATGTCGTGTATGAAGAAAGTTTTGTAGAATTAAAGAAGAGGTTGACGATCGCTCCGGTATTGATTTTTTCTAATTCGAGTGAGTCTTTTGTGGGGTATTATGATGCATCTAAGATGGGACTTGGTGGTGTACTAATGCAGAATTGACAGATTGTTGCTTATGCTTCTAGGCAACTCAGAGTTCATGAAAGGAATTATCCTATGCATGACTTAGACTTGGCAGTGCTGGTGTTTGTATTAAAGACGAACTTTGAAATTATATTTTTGGTTCTAAATTCGAAGTGTTTAGTGATCACAAGAGTTTGAAGTACTTGTTTGACTAGAAAGAATTGAATATGAGATAGAGGAGGTGGCTTGAATTGTTGAAATACTATGATTTTGATTTGAGTTACCATCCTGGTAAGGCAAATGTAGTTGTTGGCGCATTGAGTAGGAAGTCGCTACATATGTCGATGCTTATGGTTTGACAGTTAGAGATGATCGAAAAATTCAGAGATATGAGCTTAGTGTGTGAAGAGACTTCTAAAATCGTGAAGTTAGGAATGTTGAAACTGACTAGTGGTATAATATAAGAAATCCACGAAGGTCATGAGTTTGATTTGAGATTAGTCAATCAATTGAATTTGATTAACCAAGATAAAGGAGATAAATTGAGAATTCATGAGAATGGTGTAATTAGGTTTGGGGATATAGTGTGTGTTCCAGATGTTCCAGAGCTTAAAAAGAGTATTCTTGAGGAAGGGAATAGAAGCGGGTTGAGTATTCATCTTGGTGCTACAAAGATGTATCAAGACTTGAAGAAATTGTTTTGGTGGCCTGGTATGAAGAAGAAAGTTGCCAAAAAAATTTATGCTTGCTTGACCTGTCATAAGTCGAAGATTGAGCATCAGAAGCCTATGAGTCTTATACAATCATTGAGTATTCCAGAATGGAAGTGGGACAGTGTCTCTATGGATTTTTTGTCGGGTTTGCAGGTTACTACTAAGGGTAATGATTCAATTTGGGTGATAATGGATAGATTGACTAAGTTGGCACATTTCTTACTGATGAAGATTAATCATCCTATGGAGAATCTGGCCAGATTGTATATTGATGAAATTGTGAATTTGCACAGAATGCTTTTGGTAATAAGTTGAAGTTGAGTTATGCATATCATTCGTAGATGGATGGTCAAACAAAGAGGACTATTCAGTATTTTGAGGATTTGTTGAGGGCTTGTGTGTTAGAACAAGGATGTGCTTGAGGAAGCCACTAGCCATTGATTGAGTTTAATTACTATAACAATTTTCATTCTAGTATTGGGATGGCGCCGTATGACGTGTTGTATGGTAGGAGGTATAGGACTCCATTATGTTGGTATGAGTCAGGCGAGAGTGTTGTACTCAGACCTGAAGTTGTACAAGATATAAATGGAAAGATAAAGATGATCCAAGAGAGGTTGAAATCTTCTCAGAGTCGTGAGAAGAGTTATCACGATAAGAGGAGAAACAATCTAGAATTTCAAAAAGACGATCATGTAATTTTTAGGGTTACTTTGGTGACTGGGGTTGGTAGAGCTTTAAAGTCAAGAAAACTTACATCGCTTTTTGTTGGCCCATATCAGATATCATAGAATATAGGTGAAATGGCTTATTAGATTACTTTACCACTTTCACTCACGAATCTACATGATGTGTTTCATGTGTCTCAATTGTGAAAGTATATTTTGGATCCTTCACATGTGATACAAATGGATGATGTACAGTTAAGAGATGACCTGACTATTGAAACATTACCATTGCAAATAGAATATTGAGAAGTTAAGAAATTTCTAGGCAATGAGATCTCCTTAGTGAAGGTATTATGGAGTGGACCTGCCGGTGAAATTTGGGCTTGGGAACGTGAGGATCAGATGAAAGAGTCTTATCCGAACTTGTTTCCGTGAGGTAATTTTCGAGGGTGAAAATTCTTTTAAGTGGGGGAGAGTTGTAACACCCCAAATTCTAGATTAATTATTATTTAATTAATTTAACATGAATATATATGAGTCATTATGGAATGTTTGATATATATAATGTTTTGATGTTTTGATGCTTATATGTGAGCCTCGATGGTGATTTGTGATGTCTTGATGATTATGAATATAATATGATGTCAAGATGAATATGATGTTTAAAATGATGACTTATGTGGTGTAGTATGGGATAATAAGGATGTTTGAAATTAAAATATTTAGTTTGGAATTATTTAGATTTAATAGTAATTATTTAGAATTATTTGGATTTAAATAAATAGAATGGTGGTGTAGAGAGAATAAGGACAAGATGGTCATTTGGGAAAAATAAGTGAGGATATGATGAAAATTTCATTATTAGGGGTCTAAATGGGTAAGTTTGGTATAAGGAAAGGTTTGGGAGTTTACACGATCATTCTATGGGATCATAGATTTGAAAAGACGCTATGGAGAAAGAGACCTAGGGCACAAAGAGGCAAGAAGGAGCGTAGGAATTTTAGTAGAACACGAAGAGGATTTGATTGCTAGCAATTATCTTAAGATAAGGGGTGTTTATATTGATTATTATAATTGATCTAAGGTTTAGATAGTTGTGAATTGTAGTAGATTTTTAGTTGTGATGAACAAGTGATGATTCAATGAATTAGATGATGTTTTATGGTCTTAGATTGTAAGCAATTTTGCCCATAATATATAATACATTGGATTGTTGCTGTTTGGTGAAAAACATGTGATCAGATGATGTTTTAAGACTTATAATGTGTAGAAATCGCAAGATTGAGACTGGTTTTTATGCAAGAAAGCTTAAAATATACATGAGTAATCATATTTGTGTTACATATTTTGGACGTCTATTTAAGCAAATTTCTGTATTTGTGTTAGAGGTCGCATTTGTTCATATTTAATAGAAATACACTCAAAGTACTCACATCTAAGAGAGAAACAAGTTCAAGCTTTACAATGTATGGTTGCTTCCACATTTAAATTCATAGCAATTTACAATCTTTTCACTTTAAATTACAAGCCTTGTCTTTGATTTATTTAATTTGCAATTGTCTATACCTTTTGCCCCTTTACCCTTTTTTTCAACCCAAAAACATTCTAAACAGTAAGTCTAAGATTGTTGTAGCTGATCCTGCAAGTAACCTTTAATAAGAGGCTAGTGACTATTTCATGGAGAAACAAATTGGCACACCCGATGGGACACGTTTGTGTTTGAGTCTTCTTGTTTCGTGCATGAAATTAAGAAGTGGTAGAAAAATGGTAGAACCTAGAACTCCTGAAAGGGATCAGAATCTGGGAGGAAATACCAGTGTGGTGGTGAGTGTAGGTTCCAGTCCAGTGGTCATATCATCAAAATGACCAAATATAGTTACCACAACACATCCAGTAACTGCAAGACCAACAATGGTCACAATTGTTGGGCCTTATGCGCCTAGTTTCACAAGAGAAATGCACGATAGTATGGTTCCAACTTCTGGGCAGTATGTGATTGGTTTTGCCAGAAATATACATGAGTATGGAATGCCCACAGCAATGATGGTAGGATTGCACACCAGCAGTCCAACATTTGACAAAAAATTTGCATTTTCACCATATCATCCTCTGAGGCTGTCGGGAAGCCAATTTGGGCATTCGACTGGGTTGGATTTTTCAAGCCAAATTATGCCTACTTTTACCCCAAGTGTTGTTGCTGTCATGAGGCAACAGATGGATGAAAGTAACCATGAAATGGTCAATATGCTCACTCAACAGATGAGTCTTATATTAAGACCATTAATTGAAAATCCAGTGTAGAGTTATCAGGCGTTAGTAGCTCAAATGACTCGTATGGGAGATTTTCTGGGTGCTCCCAGAGCTCTAGTTCGATAGGTTGCACCCCCACCATGTGAGGTACCAGTGCATTACGAGGAGGTTTTCGATGAAGAGGTCGAACAGGAACCTCCTAATCCTCCATGTGTTAACCCATACTTAGGGTAGTACAATAACCCTCAATAGTAATAGAAAACCGAAACCATAATGTCGACCAAAAGGTTAGGCAGGTTCGACGTGAAACAGTGGCTGGGGAACAAAACCTAGAAGCCATTGTTGAATGAATAATAGTTAGGAATGGGATGAATACTGACTGTCATAGGACCATATATGTTTCTTCGTTTCCAGATTTCTCGTTACACATGGAGTTACCAAGGGGTTGGAAACTCCCAAAATTAACTAAGTTTGCAGGGGATGTCGAAGAGTCCACTGTCGAACATGTTTCCAGATACCAAACAGAACATGGTGATTTAGTAGTGAATGAGGATTTGAGGATGAAATAATTTCCCAATTCCATTACAAATAATGTGTTCACTTGGTTTACAACGCTTCCCCCACAGTCGGTTCATACATAGACCCAGCTAGAGAAATTGTTCCATGAGAAATTCCACATGGGGCAATCCAAGATAAGCCTAACAAAATTGTTCAGTTTCAAACAAAAGAGCACTGAGTCAATAGACTAATACCTTAACAGGTTTATACTTCTGAAAGCGTGGTGCTTTACACAATCCCTGAACATGAGTTGGTCAAAATGGCTACAAATGGGTTAGAGTATTCCATTTGGAAGAAATTGTTCGACACTCAGACTTTGAAGGATATGGCTCAATTAGCTATCAAAGTTTGACTGATCGAACATTTGAAATTTGAAAAAACTAAGCCAAACAAGTATCACAAAAAAGAGAAAGTTGCTTATGTAGAAACTGACAGATGTTCTTCTGACAAAAACGAGTCACGGGAAGAAACAGAGGTTAATGTGGATGAATTATAGCTTGGACCCTCTTATGCGTGTAAAATTTTGAAACCATAGAATGGGAAAAACCCGGTCGAAACCGAAAAGAATGGCAAAGCCATCACCAAGACCTATACTTTCGACATAAACAAATATGATGAAATATTTAATTTGTTAGTAGCTGATGGTCAAATTGTGGTCCCTCGGGGCCTAAAGAATCCGCCAATTGAGCAAAAGAAGAAAGGGGGATTATGTGAATTTCATAATTTTCTTGGTCATAAAACTTCTCAATGTGTTCTTTTGAGGAATTTGGTGCAGAAAATGTTGAAAGATGGCAGGCTCCAATTTGGAGAGAAGCCAAAGATGCAAGTCGATACTGGCCCTTTGAAAGTTGAAGAGGATTTATACTCAGAGCCTCTAGATTGCATGATGGTCAAAGCTACTAAGGGCCTCAATAGAGAGGTTATAGTGATTGGTGACAAAGTCATGATGGTCAGAACTAATGATAGTGTCAATATAAAGATGGAAGAGGGATTACAAGAAGTGTACCATTATCCTGAAGAAAGCTTGGCTGACTTTCAAGAGAAATGCATAATGAAAGGGTCGAAGGCAAAGTTATGCCCAAGATGCAACGTTGTGTTTGATGAAGAAGTGGCTGAAAAGTATGAAGTTGTCAAAAAAGAGGCTCTTAAGCAAGAGAAGCCTCCAGTCCCAAGGTTTGTTTTCAACAAGCAAGGAATTCCTGACGCAATGAGGAATACAGAAATTTGTTTCCACAGTCTCGTCCAAAAACCTTTCGCCCTCCATTAAATATTCCACAAGAAAAATGGGTGGAGTCAGTAAGCCAAAAGGGGGGCAAGAGGCCAAAGTGGAAAGTGATTTTACATAAAGATGAGGCCCATGAAAAGAAAGCTGAGTTGAAGGGTTATCAAGTTTCTCCCAACTATAAGGGAAAAAACCCAATGACAAGGACTAAGTGGAGGCGTTATCAGAAGAACAAAAAGGCGGCAAAGGAAGCTTCGACATCCCAGTTGAAGCCAGTCAAAGAAAATAGTTGTGTCGAAGACGTACTACCAATAGAAGATATGAAGCCAATAGAGTTTCCAATACCAAAGGTGTATTATCCCAAGTCAAAGCTGACTAAAAAAGAAAAAGCCATAGAAAATCAAAGAATGGCTATGAGGGTAGCTCCTTTAGATAACACAGAACCGATGGAAACACAAAATATGGAATATACTCCTACGCCTGAGTATACTCTAACATCTGAAGGAAAAGAGGAGGAACCTGATTAGGAACCTTCACGAGAAGATGATATGGTTGATGATGACAATGATTATGGTGAAGACTTCATCATTAACTGTGGAATTGTGTCAATTGTGTCAATTCTGCCTGCAAAATATGAGAGGGTGTCAAAAGTATCAGAAAATGAAGAAGATTTTACCTGCGACGAAGCGGCTGATGAAAAGCCTCTATGCTACTATGTGATGAATAGTGGTGTGATCGAAGAACAGAAAGTTGTGTTTGAAAAACCAGGCCCAGGGATGTTGTATCATCTCAAGCCTTTATTCATAAGGGTGAAGGTGGATGGCATGCTAGTGAACAAGGTGTTTGTTGATTGTGCGGCAGTATTAAATTTAATGCCACATGCTCTATTTAAGAAAATGGGGAAGTGTGGGTCATATCTTCGACCTCACAACATGGTCTTATCAAACTATGAAGGGAAAATAGTAGCATATTAGGTGTCATCCAAGTCGAATTGGTTGTCAGAACAACAACCAGATCAACATTGTTCATGGTTATAAATTCCAAGGCCAACTTTAACTTATTACTTGGCCTTGAGTGGATCCATGGAATAGGATCATTCCCATCGACTTTATATCATATGATTTACATTTGGAGGAAAGATGGAATATTAGAGAACATAGAAGCTGATTAGAGCTACTTCAAAGTCGATGGTGCGAAAGGTGGGGAGAAGTCTTTCGACCAACATTTGGAGAATGTAGCGCCTTGTGATGACGAATATCACACTCCCAGTGAAAACTCAATCCGCTTTCTTAGTTTGGATCCTGATCATGGCTTTACGTTGGATTCTGAAGAGGAGGCAATGCCTAGGGAGTCGATTCCACCTACGGGGTGGTCTATGGCCGAAAAAGGTAAATATTGAATGATAAGTTTGATTTGGAACTCGGCCTATGGCTGGCGTCATAAACATTCGACTTTAGAAGTTGAAAGATAGTTGTCGAAGTCAAAATAAAGCATATCAATAGAGGCCAGAAGGGCCTAAACAACAACTTTGGAAAGGCGGAGGAAAAACACAAGCCTTTGGGGTTTAAAAGCCACTTACCATTAGGTGTAGGAACTGGGTGTAGTCTGATATTGCATATCTGGATTTGTGATTCTCGTGTATTAAGTTTAAAGAATATATTTTGAATTGGCTAATAATATTATTGTTTTGCCAATGATTTATATTTTAAAACCAGTTAATGTTGGTTTCCTCTAATGATCATTCCCAAAACTAGGGGGTAGAGATCAAATGCAAATATTGAGAAATTTTAAATTTTCAAGTCTTTCTAATAAAATGGCAGAAGTTCGAACAAATTAAATTTTTTGCCATTAATCATCTTTGTTAGTTGTCGAAAACTGGCGAAAGCATCATTATAGGAAAGCTATTTGATCATACAGTCAAGAATGTGATGTTAGCAGAAATGGGAGATTCCAAATGTTAACCATGAGTTTTCCCAACAAAGGGTTACATATCCAAGAGTAGGGAAATCTAAACAAAATATAAGGTACTGAATCCAAGCTTTAGGGATAGTATGTTGAGAGATCTCGTCAAAAAGTTTTAAAACGTCGTCCACCAAATCACTTTCATCAACAGCGACAGAGAGGAAGTCACCATTGAGCATGTACGCTTTTAACTGCTGCAATTTGAGAGTCGTATCAGGGTTGACACCAGCAGCAGAAGAAGTTGTAGAAACAATAATAGCTGGTTCTTGTCGAAGTTTTTGGAGCCTCCACAGAGTTTCAGCTGGATGCTTCTACTTCATTGCAAGAATTTCCGCCCGGCTCAGAGAGCTGTTAGAGCTTGTATCTTGCAAGACGTGAGGCTCGAAAATAGTAGTAGCAGAGTGTACCAAGTTACCATCAATAGGACCTTGCTGGTTAGGATTTTCTTGAGGAGGAGCACTAGCAGCAGTAGGTTCTTAATTGGCTTCAGTGTTTTCCTTAATGATGTGTGTGGTTGAGTGATGAGGTGGAGCCAAATGAGATACTATGTCAATTGAGGGATCGTTTCCAGCATCCAAAATGTCTATATCTCTGTTTGAAGTTGTGTCAATAGATGGAGTAGTGCCAACCATTTCCTCATGAACTTGTGCCTAAAAACAGTACAGGAATTAAAGAATTACTTGAGTAAAAAGAAATGGTATGAGAAAATAAGTACCTCTTCGTTGGGTTGGATGTTGTGTTCTGTTTGAAGTGGAATTGTTGGAGTTGGTTGTGGAGGAGGTGAAGTTTCCTCTTGGTCATGATTAGGAGATGGCAAAACCTCAGTACCAGTAGTGTTAGCCTCTGAGGTTTTGGTTTTTAGGATGATTCTTTTGACTCTATTGGGCCCTTTAGGCTTGGAAGGAGTCGAAGCTTTGTAGGAAGAAAAAATGCGAGAACCATCAATGTGGTCAGAAGTGTCTGGAGCGGCAAAAGTTGGTGGTTTCTTTTCAAGAATCTAGTAGAAGAAACAAATTACAGTTATCGACCTATAGCAGTACGAAAGAACGTATAAAAAAACATTACGTACCTGACTAGTCAAGACCTTAGATTTCTTTGAGGGCGCGGAGGCAACAGTCTTGGTGGTCGAAGCTCGTTTTTGCCGCTAAAAATAGTAGAATAAGATCTTAAAAACCTACTAAGATGATCAAATTCAGATACGAAAAGGAAGCAGGGGTACCTTAGGGGGTTGAAATTAGAAAACCTCAAGATGTTGTTGTTGTTCAGCAGTCAGAGCTTCTGCTTCCCGGGCCTCAAAGGCATCTATTAACATCTACAAAAAGACAGTGGCAGAAAAATACTACTTTTGGTATTGAGACCATCAATGGTCAAACTCTATGGTGAAAAAGAAAGAAGGTTTAAATGGGAACACAAGAAGTTCAAGATGTGGAAAGTTTCTTACATAGATGAGACACTCAGTGTATTCCTCTTCACCTAATTGTCGTCCAAACCAAATGATATCTTGAGTATGGGAAACCAAAGACGATGGCAACATTTGGCTGAAACCAAACTTTCGAGCAACCAGATTCAATTGATACATCATAAATACATAACCTTTGGAACCAGTGATAATACGAGAGGACAAGAAAGTGGGAGTAAGAAATGCTCTCCATACAAAATTTGATTTAGTAGTTGCTTTAGGGTTGACGCTGGGAAAAGGATCCTTAAACCAAGAAGGGCCAACGTTCCTCATTACAAAGGGAGCCATAGCTTCAACAAAGGTAGTAGTTTCTATGAATAGATTAATATACTTCATAAAAAGTATACATGGTCTAAGTTTCTTAAGGAGTGAGCAGAGATAACCTTAATCCATCTATGGAACTGGTCGATAAAGAGCGCTCAACAACATCTGACATAGAAGATGTTAGTTGATGCTCAAAAGTAGCATTCAACTAATGCTGCAAAAGCCAAAATGGTCCTGAGAGAGCTAGTCCTTTAGAATTTTAAAAAAAATACTTTTGAGCCTTGAAAAAGCATCACCAAGAGTATGGTAAAGATAGGCCAGAAGGAGCTTGCCTAAAGAAATCTGTCGACCCTCATGGGGTTGAATAGCTAGAGGGACGAAATCTTTCTCCACATGCAGAGACCCGAGGCAAAACAAATAGTATGAAAGCCAAAGAGTAAGGAAAGCATTGTGTTCTTTGTCAAAAACATATTTGCTTTTAGTATCATGGTGGTCTTCGATATACTGTGTGAGACCAGCTTTGGCGAAGCAAAATTTAAGCTTCATCAACAAGGTAGGGTCGAAAACTTCGCCCAAAGGAGACAAGCCATTGATGGCAGCTATGTCGAAAAGGGTGGGCATTAACATCCCACAGGGGAATTGAAAAATGTTGGTCGAACCTTCCCAAAAGAAGATTGATGATGTGATCATGCAAGGGTTGATTTTTATGAGCTTTTCTCGACAGCTGGATCGCGCCGAAAATGCCAGAGGCTTCCCAAATAGACTTTTCTTTCCTTGGACCCTGTCGAGCCAGGCCAAATAGGCCTAATTTCCAGGAGTATGGGTGGACGGGAAAATCCTGGTAGAGGAATCTAAAAACTTGACATCAAGCGTGAAATCCTAAGAAAACGCGAGGGGTTTCATAGGAGTATAGAAAGAAAAAAAATCCTTGAACCTTTTTGGGAGCATTCTTTGGGTCTGGATACGGCCTTTTAAAAGCATTGAGTTCTCCAAAAAAACGCAAATGGGATGAGCATTTGTTTTTTCCAGGTTGCAATGGTGCAAGCGTCAGTGGATGTAGGTTGCAGAATAACTAGCAGAATGGAAGTATCTGTAAGATCAAAAGCCATTGGATTGGTACTAGTAGAGACGGAAGTGGAACCATAAGCTACCATTTATTATATTTAGTAGAAAATGCGAGAAACATAGGGGTTTGTTTTATTTTATGAGCAAGAAGAAGAGATGAAGGAAAAAGACGAGAAGTATGTAACCCAAAGAAGGGTATTTAAAGAAAATTCACACCCGTGGATCTTTGACAAGTGGCACTGATCCAACCATGATGAAGCGAAGAAGTGGAAAAGTTAGTGGGGGTTTGTTCAAAAACCCACACCCTAAAACATCACATTCACACTAATATTTCATAATGAGTAATAATGCAACAATTGACATCGATACATGTGACTCCAATGCAGCTCAGATTCATTATGCGTGTGGTACTAATGTTACACTTAACGGTTATGTTGGGTCTACATCTCCAAGATAGATAACCACTAATCAAATCCCGATTCAGCCTTAAGTTTTCAAACCCCATTCAGCGTTGGGTTTGGGACAAGTCTATAGTTCCCACAAAATTACCAAACATTGCCTCTTGACACAAATGATGCATGTACATGTGAGATCTCAACAACTCATCACATAATTCAACACATTTTGAATTATCTTCACAACATTGCACAACATACATCTTTCATGCCAATCAATCACATATACACAATCTCATAGTATAAATCATATCAGCACATCATTATAACATGTATGAATTATATGCAAATCATGCTTACTCAAATATCATCAAATTCCAACACTTACATACACAATTCAAGTGTTAAGTTTCTCATCAAAATGCTTCCAAAACGAATCTAAAACACATCGAATAAATTATTAAAATTCATGTAAACTAATAATAATTCATAATCATACAAACCCCTAAGCCATTCATGGATAACAAGAAATTCTGATCCCAGGCAACCACGCTAAGCGGCCCCACCTGCGCTAAGCGCCCCCTACAAAAACCAGAAAAATCTGCCGCGAACAGCTTCTGTCCAAACATGAAAATCCAACTTAAACCATGTTCAAGTGTCCATTTTTCACCAAATAAATGTATTCTAGCATGTATCTATCATATAGCATCTATTTGTATCATAAAAACATGATTTCCAAACATCAATTTGGGATTCTAATTTCAACCTAAGTGAATCAAAAACCTAGAAATTGAAATACCCAATCCTATTTTATATTACTACTCATCATATACTCCCATTATAACATATATTCTCACCCTTACCTTGATTGTAGCCGCCTTAGGGTTCTTCCTCCTTCTTCTCTTCTTTCTCCTTGTTTCCTCTTTTATTCTCTTCTCTTCTTTTCACAAAAATGAGGATTCTAATCTTTATTTTCCATAACCCTTACTAACTATTGTTTCTCTTATTGGGATTAGAAACTCATACCCCCTTATTACTTCTATTTCTCATAATTAGGCCCAACTAGTTATTTCATTCATTAATACATCTAATAACTCAATTATTCAAATAACATATATATTCAAATAATTAAATAATTATCATGCCACATACTAATTAAATAAATAAACAACGAATAAAATAGATAATAAAAATCGAGATGTTACATGCAGTCAAAAATATGGAAGAGAAAATGTCAAGATTCTCCCATCGACAAGACTCCGTCGAACATGGTGTTTTTGGGGGAAATTTGTTGACAAGCAATTTTCGACAAAGAGGAATAAACCTTAAGTTGTGGGGTTTAGTTTGCTAAAGAGGCCTAAATTAGTGAAATACAACAAGATGAATCGAGCAGGAGAAGGACATCCACCAAATGAGTCAGTTGACAAGGATAGAAAGATCAGAGGACTTTGTTGATGAGTAGAGGTCGACGAAGCAAGGAACATTGGCGGGAACAGTTACCAATGTGAAAGCCAACAAGAACGTGGGAAGATTCAATCTTTCACTAAGCCCAAACATGGGCTAGTAACTGTCGATGGTTACATATTTAGGATGTCTATTTAAGAAATTTTTTGTATTTGTGTTAGAGGTCTCATTTCTTCATATTTAACAGCAATACACTCAAAGTACCTGCATCTAAGAGAGAAATGAGTTCAAGCTTAACAATGTATGAATTCTTCCACATTTAAATTCATAGAAATTTATAGTCTTTTCACTTTAAATTATAAGCCTTGTCTTTGATTTATTTACTTTGCAATTGTCTATATCTTTTGCCCCTTTACCCTTTTTCAACCCAAAAACACTCTAAACATTAAGTCTAGGATTATTGTAGTCGATCCTGCAAGTAACCTTTAATAAGAGGCTAGCGATTGTTTCATAGAGAAACACTAACGCAATAAACTTTAGTTTGATGGAATAAAAGAAGATAAAAGGAGATAAACTAGGACAAAGCCAGGTTCCCCGCGATGATACTATAATGAGGTTTTGTTTAATTAAGATAATATGATGATGTCATGTGATGTTTGTTTATTTATGATGATATCATGTGATGTTTGTTTATTTATGACGATATTATGATGATGATGTTTGTGTATTTAATATGACATGATGATATTATGTTGATGATTCTTTACTTGAGATTATATGATGATATTATGATGAAATCATAAATGAAGATGCGTTTTGACTAGCTGTGCTCATTTTTATTATGTTGTTATGCACCATGCATTCATGGCATAGTTTAGGACTTTGTTCCACTGATGTTATTAGGATTGCGGTCCAGTTAAGATGATAGGAAAATTGTCCAGTGAAGGCATCAATCCCATAGTGTGGATTGAGTGCATAATTATGAAGTGTTCTGGTTCCAAGCGGGAATCGATCCTATTGGTGGGGATCTTTGGAGATAACGATGACAGAGTCATCAGTGAAGTTTTGGCACCACATGCATGAGTATATGATGATGCATTTCATTATAAGTGACCTTGCATAATGATGTGATTTAATTATTCTTGTTTCTAAATGTTGTTTTGATGATATGATGGCATGTATTGATGATGTTGTGAATGTGTGAGTACGGCATGAGGTTCTGATGATGTGTGATACCTTGCCTATATGCATGTTTGGTATATTTATTCCTTATGTGTTTTATAATGATTATGATTTACTCACCCTTTCTGCTTGAGTGTTGCCTTCATATGGATAACACGTAGGTTATCATGATTAACCATCGAAGCATTATAGGATAGCTTCGAAGTGTGTCTATTTGCTTTTCGTAGAATAAAGTGGGTCTTGCTCTGATATATAACATCAAGTTCAAGATCGTTTGAATCATGAATGTTATGTCCTTTGTTTTGTTTCTAAAATGTTGGGTTATCTTCCATGGTACTGAGTTATTTTGAATTTTGTTTATGAATCATGAAGTATGATGAGGTTTTATGAAGTATTTAAAATAAGGTATTTTGAACCAATGATTCCGCTATGAGGTTTTGATGTATTGAATTGATGTTACTAAGGTTATATTTGTCTTAAATGATATCGAGAACCCGTGTTACGAAGCATGATGTTTTATTATGAAGTTTTATATGAAGATGTGACATCCTTTTGCAAAATATATTGATTTATTATATGAATTATTTACGAATATTCCTTGGGGTTTAGAAGGGTGTTACATTGATGAGGGTCTATCTCCCATATATCTCCAGTGTTTGGGGATTTGAAACAATGTCGTACATCGTTAGCAGAGTTTTATTCAAAAGCATACCGTCTAATATTCTGGGTATTGTATTTTGGTCATCATCCCTCAAGAGTTATTTTGCTTTGTTAAACAAGAGTTAAGTATAAAAAAGTAAAGAAAAACATTTAAGAGTGAATATGAATGGATCATTGCAAGACAAACATATTCAATACATTGTTAGTATGATTCAAAAACAATCAAGTTTTGCATACAATGAGTACTGAGCAAAACATGAAAGATTACAAATGAGAATGCACGATGATCTAAATATTTCTAATGTTTGAGGAGATTCTCTCTAGATGGACTTATTGCTTTAGAGGATGTTCTTTGTAGTCTTGACATTCACTAGGGCAAGGGGACTTTAATTTATATGCAGGCCTTCTGGTGTGAATGTGATTACCCTTGAAACAAGCAGATCTTGTACCTTGTCTTTGAATGCCCTACAGTCTTTGATTGAATGGATATGTTCCCTAACATTCACATTTGGCGTTGGGGGTCAAATCACAAAGGATAAGGAAAAGGAACAGGATCAAGCAGTTTAGGTTCCACCAAATAAAGCTTGAGCAACTGAGAGAAAAATTGACTATAAGGCATATGGATCGTGTTGTACACTCTTTTTGGCCTCATTTGCCTCTGCCTACCCTGTTGTTGATGGTTATGTCGATAGTTTTATTGTTGTGGCGCAAACTGCTGCTTTGGAACATATGAAACTGACTGAGCATATGGAACTGACTTTTGTTGAACAAATTGAACTGGTGTTTGATTGATAGTTGCAGCACAATTTTTTGGAGAATACTGATTAGGAGTAGTTGCTGCCACCTAATAGTAAGGAACCTGAACTTGAGGATAAGCAGGAGCTTCCTCTTCTTCCTCAGAAACTACACTTGTTTCTTCAAAAGTTTTGACACCTTAGATCTTACCAATCTTGAGACCATTCTCAATTTTCTATCCTTTGACAACCAAATCTAAAAATTCAGAGGAAGTACCTCCAATCATTCTATCCAAACAGGGACCTTGCAGTGTATCCATGAACATGTCCACAAGCTCTTGTTCCAAAAGGGGAGGTTGAATTCTGGCAGATACTTTTCTCCATCTCTGTGCAAACTCTTTGAAAGACTCTTTAGTTTTCTGAGTCAAGCTTTGGAGCTGGATTCCGGTAGGAGCCATGTTACTATTATACTTGTAATGCTTGAGAAAGGCTTCTGCTAATTCTCTCCAGGTTTGGACATCGGTTTGTTCGAGTTGCGTATACCATTTAAGAGACTCTCCACTGAGGCTATTATAAAATAAGTGCATAAGCAGCTTGTCCTTTTCCACGTAAGGAGCTATCTTGTTGCAAAATGCCTTAATGTGAGTCATTGGACAAGTAATACCCTTGTATTTCTCAAAGATAGGGACTTTGAACTTAGCAGAGATATGGGTCGTCATTGAATGGTAAGTCTCTCAAACATATGTCACTGATTAAAAAGGTGCATTTACCACATGTTGAACCCATCTCTAATGAAATTGTCAAATGAAGAAGTGTTTCGCTAGGTTTTTCTGTGTATAATCTAGATAGAGATTCTATGATCATTCAAGAAGCTGAAGGTGGAGTTCCAGTTGTTTCTCCAGCTAAGAAGAAAAATAAGCTTGCTAAGAATTCGTCTTTTGAAGGATCTTCTGAAATTGTGAAGAATATCAACAAAAGATCTCTAGAGATTTCTATTAGATCAGATGATTCCAAACATCCCAAAGCTACCAGAACATTTAAATCCTTCAAAATGACAACAGCCTCTGAAGCTATTGTTTTTAAGTGCGTATCTTCATAGAACATTGTTTTAAAGAATGTGTATGTATCATCTTTTCCTCCATCCACTCTAAACTCGACTTTACCCTCTCCCCTACTATTTCCACTAATGGAACAACAACTGCTTCCCACACAAATTATCAAAATGACTCAGAAGTTACTACTTTTGATCCCCCTAATCCAAATATTTATGACCTATCTTCACTACCAAACATTATTCTTCATCAACTTAGAAGTACTGAGAATGATCCCACTTATCTCCAAGACACTCCTTTTTCATCCAACCATCCTAAACTACATAACACATAAACTCAAGAGGGCCCGTCTGAATACAATATGTCTGAAGAAGATGATAAAGATTTATATGATATGTGTGATACGGTGGGAGAACTGACTTGAGGTTTTGCGTTTGTTTTCGCAAATGTTTCGGTTGAGCAAGAGTCGCCACCGACTTTTTATTTTATCCTAAGGAAAGGTTAAAAAGCACAGCAAAAACCTTTTTGAGATGTTTTCTTGGGTTCGGGGAGTAGATTATAGAAAGGGAAGGTATTATCACCCTTTCTATCCATGGTTATCCATGGGCTCTTAGTTACTTGCTTAGATCACTTGCCCTTTTGTTTTCAATTGTTTTAAATGGTGCTTTGTGTGTGTGGGTTTGAAAATGTTTTGAAAAGAAACCAATGTGGTGGCAACCTTTGTAATGATCCATGTTGGGATGTATACAAAGGTGTATGTCTTTTGAAAAGGTTTTCATTTGTTTTTGAAAGTTGTTTTGAAAGTGTTGTGAGATGTGTTTTAGAAGATAGGCAAGTGTTTTAGTTTGCAAGATTGATTCAAGTAACTAAGAGGTTATCGACTCCTTAAATTTCTCAAAAGATTATTACCATGTTTTAACCCTTTTAACAAGTTTGTTCCACCATTGTATTTGGTGGACAATCTCATGTTAGGATGTGAAAGGGACAGGCGCGGGTCATCGTTTTAGACCATAGTTGCAATGGTGCCAAGTATCTTTGGGCATTTTCTTTAGGGGACTTGATCATTTGTTTTTGGAAGTATTTTGAAAATGATATCGAGGGACTATGATCATTTGTTTATTTGTTTTGCCCAAAGAGACCTAACATACAATATGGCCCAATTTTTGAAAGGCAACAAGTGGAATACCCTAGGGGGTGCAAGTGTGATTTGTGTGTCCATTTTCATGCTTGTTTGTCTTGAGATTAGGTCATAACTATTTTGTCGTTTTTCGCATACAAACCCTAATTCTAACATGGCATAATTAGAAAGCGATAAAGCGCGAAAATAAATTTACTAAGCTATTACAAAACCAAATATGGGAAGGGGGGTACAAATGCTCAAATGGGGATTTTGACGAGTAATGTAAACCTAAAACTATTACATTAATATTGAAATATTTTACAAGATGATTAATTGCATAAATAAAATAAAATAAGAATGAATATGCAAGATGCAAAAAATAGTTTTTTGTATGTATGAAAAAGGGATTATTTATGTAAGAAAATAAAAAAATATTATTTTTGGAGTATTTTTGAATTTAGGGCAAAACCCTAATTTTTATTAAAGGGGTATTAATCAATTAATTCATATAATACTTATTATTTATACAAAAAATAAAATGAAATATGGTATATTTGTAAAGAAAGGTATTTTTTAGTATTAAATATTAAAAAATAAAATATGTACATTTTTTGGCATTTTACTCTAAAAGTATTAATATATATATATATATATATATATATATATATATATATATATATATATATATATATATATATATATATATATATATATATATATATATATATATATATATATATATATATATATATATATATATATATATATATATATATATGTATATTTGTACTATTTATAAGACATGCATTATTTAATTAATAATTTTTAACATAAAAATAAAAAGGGTATTTTTTATACAAAATATTTTCAGGAAGTAAAATAAAATAAAAGTGTGTAAAAAAATATATATTTGTATTATCTTAATATTTTAAACAAAAAAGTATATATGTATAATTATTTATTTATGTACAAAACTAACTAATAGTCAAATAAATATCAAAATAAATGCAAAAAATATAAAAAAAAAATATTTTTAATGTTTTTTGTGAATTGAATAAAAATATGGAAACAAAATCAAAAAGAAAATATAGAAAATAACAAGTAAAAATCAAAATGGATCAGGGGGGTGTCAAAGTAGAAACAAAGTGCAAATAAGAAAAACATTCCAGGCCCAGCCCAGAACCAGTCATCTTCAACCTCTGAACAACATCACCCACGCGTTTTCTATCTCTTGATTCCTGGACTTTCAAGCAAAACTCATAACATGAAAAGTGTAGAGCATGAGAATACGAATTCAACCATGTAAAGAACTTGACTTAACTCTCTAAGATGAGGGAGAATTTCTTCTCCCCCAATTTCTGACCTAACTTTTCATCAATATTCAGAACCAAAATTCTCTGAGCTCACATAATATAAATGAAATCTAATCATATGGGCATGTTCAGGGCTATGATTGTGACATGTTTCCTTCACAAACCTAAAGCTAACAATGCCTATACTGAGAGATAGAACTCCATGAATATACCTGCTCAGTTGGAATCGTGCTTTGCAATGGGGGAGTTTTCAGAGCAAGATGATGATTTGTATAGCTTCCTTGAAGTGTAAGGATGCTATTCCAAGTTCTACTTTGTCTTGAAACTCCCTGAATCGTGCTGGGGAACTTTAACTGCAAAACAGAAAAACAAAAATGGTGAAGTGGCTTGGAGGTGTTACAGATCGTGCTTTTGCTTTTGGTTAGCTTGCATAGATGGTAAGGAAGGTGTATGAACTGGTTTTGGCAAGAATGCTTGAGAGAAATAGAAGTTGGCACTCAAACTGCAGAGGCAACTCTGTTTTTGCAGTTTGATGGTGTTTTTTGGTTTGATGATGTTTTGGAGGCAAATGGCTCGTGCAATAGCTTGGTTATGATGTGTGTAATGTGTTTGATAACTTTGTTCTTGTGTTTGTAAGCTGGTTTCTGAGTTGGTACAAGTTATGCCACATTTCTTGAACTTGAAGCAAACAAAAGCCACTTGGTCTTTTAGGTCAGTAGGGGACCTCTAATCCTGCTGCAAAGCCTCTCTTGATCAGAGTAATTTGTTCATAATCTTGTGCCCATCAGATTTGCAATGTACTTGTTGGATTTGTAATTGGACATAAAGTGAACTTTTGCAAAAATGGATAGTTTACTTTATTCAAATTGGGATTAATCCTCTAGACAATGCTTGAACTCAAAGAACTTGGTCTTGGCACAAAGAATATGCATTAAATTATTGAGTGCAACTTGGTTTAAGGACCTGTAATCTATCTCAAAGCATGCTGAGTTCAAATTGCAAGGTTATGGACATGTAATTTGGTCATGAACAAAGTGAATTTTTGCCATATTGTGAAATTCGATTCTCCCTAACCATGAGGTTGTTTGAGAAGTTCTTGGACATTTTGGAAAGCTTGGAATGTTTACTACAATCCATCTTTGAAGTGAAATTTGAAATTCCAAGTGGAAGTGTATGGAAAATGGTCTTGAAGTGGGGTAGAAAAACTTGTCAAAATAGGTCAAAAATTCACTAAGTTAAGAATGGTTTAGTGCCCTTATTCAAAAATTTGTAACTTGAGATACAAGCTTCAAATGAGAAAACTTTGTGAATCAAAGTTTTATATTATGCAACAAGCTACAACTTTCATGTTTTGACTTTTGTTTGAATCCAAATGAATCATGGTGAAAAAATGGGGCAAATTTGGAAAAAAATTAGGGTTTTCCATAACTTAGAAAAATTCTAAGTTATGAAAAATTCCAATTTAAAACCCTAATTTGCATTTCTTGGTTTCTTGGTGAACAAGTTTCATGATTTGGCATGTTTTGATGAAAAATGAATCTTGACTCTTGATTTTGACCAAAAAGTCAAAGTTTGACTTTTCAGTGTACAGTCAAAATTGATCAATTGACTGGGAAATTCAACTGTCAATCTTGTGCATTTGGGATCTTTTGAGTTTGTTGATCATGTCAAGATAATTTCATGGGGTTCTTGAGTCCATATGTGAGCTTGGTTTGCCATTGGCTAGGTCAAACAGTCAAAAATTGCCTTTGTGCAGTCAAAACCCTAAAAATGACCATTTTGCCCTTTTGGTGATCTGATCAAATTTCTTGTGGAATTGTGGTCCAAACTTGATCAAATGGTCCATATGAGTTCATAATGTTGATGTGGGTCAATTTTTATGAGATTTGACTGTCAATTGGCCACAGTTGACTTTTTCCCCAATATAGCTGATTTCTAGGTCATTTGTCCAATTGACTGGGCAAAACTTGGAATCAAGACTTGAAACTTGGTATGGATAAACTTGGAAGTTCAATATGAAGCATGAAAGTCATCTTAGGCTTTTTAGGTCAAAATATCTTTGTTCAAACACAAACCCTAATTTGGGTTAACAGTGCAAGGAGAAGTCTTGAGCAGAGGAAACCCTAATTGGATTTTGATCTTCAAGGGTCTTATGATGGGAAAATGTTGAGGAAATGGGAGGGCAAATTTTGGGGTACAACAGTTGCCCCTGTTCAATCTTCTTGGACCTGAAGAGTTAGATTGGCAAGTTTGCCTTTCGTGACTCGAGGGTAGAAGGAGATTGGACACTAGAGTGCCTGGAAATTTGCACTCGCATGTCGAAGTATCAGCAAAGGTGATGTCAGGAATGGGCTTATAGATGCCATTTGGAGAGGTGGTGGATAAGGAGACGGGCTTATAGATGCCATCTGGGGATGTGACAGAACCTCGTCGGGAATGGGCTTATAGATGCCATTTGGAAGTGTCGATCGCATAAGAGATTCCTTAGCGAGGACTTGTGTTTTTTGAGAAAGACAGATGTTTTCCTGGCTTGTTACAGGTGTTTGATCTTCAATCTCCTTGTGCAGATATGCCCTGGCTAGATACAGGTGTCGAATCTACAATTGGTTGCTCACGGATGGGCCCTGGCTGGATACAGGAATCGAATCTTCGAACTCTTCAGACGTGCCCTGGCTAGATACAGGAATCGAGTCTGGAAATGTGGTCAACAGATATGCCCTGGCTGGATACAGGAATCGAATCTGGAAATGTGGTCAACAGATATGCCCTGGCTGGATACAGGAATCGAATCTGGAAATGTTGTAGTTGATAGATGTGCCCTGGCTGGATACAGGAATTGAATCTTCGAACTCTTCAGACGTGCCCTAGCTAGATACAAGAATCGAGTCTGGAAATGTGGTCAACAGATATGCCCTGGCTGGATACAGGAATCGAATCTGGAAATGTGGTCAACAGATATGCCCTGGCTGGATACAAGAATCGAATCTGGAAATGTTGTAGTTGATAGATGTGCCCTGGCTGGATACAGGAATCGAATCTGGAACTCTTCAGACGTGCCCTGGCTAGATACAGGTATCGAATCTGGAATTGTGACAGTTGAAGGTAGTTGTCTTCGGGATTGTCTTTTTTTCTGAAAAGGCAAAAACATAAGTTGTATGCAATGTCATGATGTATGATATGCATGATGTCGGGATGTTCAACATGGGATAGTGTTGTATGCACTTTATCATGTATGTAATGAAAATGTGAAATGTTTATGACTGTAATTTCGTCTTAGGAAAATAAATCCTTGACGACCGGCCGGGGAATGGCTCTGTGGAAGAGATACTTTGCCGAAGTTTCGATGAGAGGCCTGCTGAGGACTTTAATGATGGATTCCGTTGGGGATAATGATGATAAACTCCGCTGGGGATAACCGAGGATAGACTCTTGCCGGGGAATGAAAGAACTTCGCCGAGAGGGCGATCTTCCGTGGCAATTAGCTGAGGATAACCCAGTTATAAGTCCTTGTGAGGAAATAACTCTGAATAAAACTCGGGAGGGACGTCCGTACCCTGCTGGGAACCAGCTCCCAGAATCTACTGGGGATAAGCTTTAAGACCTGCCGGGGAATGTTGTGCCTTTTCAGGATTGACGGGGAGTCAACTCTGCTTGGGGAAAGTACTGCTGAATCTTGTTTTACTCAGCAGGGAGTTGAGATGATTTGGTCACAATCTTCAGTCGAACCTACCTTGGCACCTTGGTGGACAAAGCAACCAGACTGCATTAGACAACTTCATATTGCCCCTGTCTCTGATGTCACCTGTAATTAATCTCTTGTTTTATATGCAAATATTTATGAATCAGCAATTTAATGTCAAATGCATATATCAAAAATGAACATTGGACGTTCTTCGCAAAACAAAACAGAAAAAGAGAAAAACAATGGCAATTTGTATAGACAAGTGAATTTGTATTGATTTGAATTTTTTCCTGTGAATAGGCGTTTTTGTACAAGAGGCTGACATCCTAGTAAGAGGACGCCGCCAAACAACATAGAGTTTACAATTTTGAAAAGGAAACAAAACAGCTATGTGAACAATCCCACTGGGTTCCAACTCTGCCATCGCCTTTATGTCTCCGAGCGTCTCATTGCTTTGCCGCCTAGTTTGAAGATGAAGGTGATTGGTTGATGCCGAAGTCTGAGCCAAATAATTGATGCCGAATTCCGGATGCAAAGTGATCCAATGAGACATAGTGTTACGCTTTATCCCTAACTTTTGCCTGGACCGCCCTTTCGGGTTTTCAGTCCACCGGGATACCCATTTTTGCCCAAGCCGCCTTTTCAGGTTTTCGACTTGCCGGGTGTACAATTTTTATTCATTTTATCCCTTATTTTTGCCCGAACCCTTTTGGTTCGTCGGGAAGCCCTTATTTTGCCTAGGTATGTCAACCTAGCGGGTCTTTTATTTATGCGTAGTATTTTTTCACTATGTCTGCATTGGCGGGGTGAGGAAGGTCGTCACCATCCATGGTGGTTAGGATCATGGCTCCTCCTGAGAACACATGTTTAACCACAAATGGCCCCTCGTATGTAGGGGTCCATTTGCCCCGGGGATCACTTTGAGGAAGGATGATGCGTTTGATTACCAGGTCCCCAACTTGATACTCTTGTGGTTTGACTTTCTTGTTAAATGCCCTGATCATCTGTTTTTGATACGTTTGACCATGACAGATAGCAGTGAGCCTCTTTTCGTCAATTAGATTTAATTGATCAAGTCGAGTCTGGATCCAGTCGTCTTCACTCAAGTCTGCATCCTTCATTATCCGGAGAGAGGGTATCTGGACTTCAATTGGCAAGACTGCCTCCATGCCATAGACCAAGGAGAAAGGAGTTGCCCCGGTTGACGTCCTTGCTGAGGTACGGTACCCATGAAAAGCGAACGGTAATATCTCGTGCCAATCTTTATAGGTCACTGTCATCTTCTGCACAATTTTCTTGATATTTTTATTAGCTTCCTCTACAGCCCCATTCATCTTCGGCCGGTAGGGAGAAGAATTGTGGTGCTATATCTTGAATTGCTCACAAAGTTCAGTGATCATCTTGTTATTGAGATTGGTACCATTGTCCGTAATGATTCTTTCCGGGACACCGTACCGACAGATCAGATTATGCCGGATGAAACGTGCCACGACGCTCTTGGTTACTGTGGCGTAGGAAGCTGCTTCGACCCACTTCGTGAAGTAATCAATCGCTACCAGGATGAAGCGATGCCCGTTGGTTTCCGTTGGTCGGATCTCACCGATCATATCGATGCCCCACATTGCGAAAGGCCAAGGTGCCGTCAGGACGTTCAAAGGAACCGGAGGGATGTGCACCTTGTCAGCATAGATCTGGCACTTGTGACAAGTTCGAGAGTGCTGGTAACAATCGGCTTCCATTGTGGACCAGAAATATCCTGCCCTAAGGATTTTCTTTGCCATGGTGTGCCCACTGGAATGTGTTCCGAATGTACCTTCATGCAGTTCTATCATGATTTTCTCTGCTTCAGCCTTATCCACACAACGTAGTAGAGTCGAATCATGATTCCGTTTGTAGAGAATGTCGTTGCTGAGGAAGAATTTTGCCGCAAACCTCCTCATGAACTTCTTGTCATTGACAGATGCACCTTCAGGGTATTCCTGAGCTTCCAAGTACCTCTTCACCTCATGATACCAAGGTTTTTCAGTCACCTTCTGAGCCTCAAGCTCGCAGCAATATGTCGGTTCGTCCAACTTCCAGATAATGATCCGGGGAGCCTCATTGTCCCATTTAACTTTGAACATTGAAGACATCGTAGCTAGTGCGTCTGCTAGCTGATTCTCCTCTCTTGGGAAGTGCTCAAAAGTTATTTCTTCAAAGTGGGGAAGCAAGGTTGACACATACTCCTTGTAAGGAATAAGATTCGGGTGTTTCGTATCCCACTCGCCTTTGATCTGATTGATCACGAGAGCAGAATCTCCGAAGACACTCAGAAATTTGATCCTTAAGTCGATTGCAGCTTGCAGACCCATGATACATGCTTCATATTCTGCCATGTTGTTGGTGCAGTTGAAACACAATCGGGCGGTGAGTGGAGTATGAGTTCCTTTGGGGGATATAATTACAGCGCCGACGCCGTTACCCAAAGCATTGGAGGCTCCGTCAAAATGCATAGACCATCGGGATCCTTCCTCAGGTCCTTCATCCGGTCCAGGTACTTCACAGTCAGTTACCACCATGATGTCTTCGTCCGGAAAATCAAAGTTCAAAGATTGGTAATCGTCCACAGGTTGGTGTGCCAAATGATCTGCCAGTACACTTCTTTTAATTGCTTTCTGAGTTGTATACTGGATATCATATTCTGTTAAGATCATTTGCCATCTTGCTATTCTCCCAGACAGAGCAGGCTTTTCAAATATATACTTGATGGGATCCATCTTTGAAATCAATAAAGTAGTGTGAGTCAGCATATACTGTCTCAGCCGGCGAGCAGCCCATACAAGAGCGCAGCAAGTTTTCTCAAGCAGTGAGTAACGAGACTCACAGTCGGTAAACTTTTTGCTCAAGTAATAAATAGCGTGCTCTTTTCGGCCAGACTCGTCATGCTGCCCCAGCACACACCCCATTGAATTATCAAGCACTGTCAAGTATAGTATCAGAGGTCTTCCTTCCACTGGTGGCATAAGAATGGGCGGCTCTTGGAGATATTCCTTTATCCTTTCAAAGGCAGCCTGACATTCATCGTTCCAGCGTACTACTTGATCTTTCTTCAGTAATTTGAAGATTGGCTCACAAGTAGCAGTCAGATGTGAGATGAATCGGGCAATGTAATTCAGTCGTCCCAGGAAACCTCTGACTTCTTTCTCTGTCTTCGGAGTCGGCATCTCTTGAATGGCTTTAACCTTGGCAGGGTCCACTTGAATACCTTTATCACTTACAATGAAACCTAGCAACTTTCCGGACCTCACCCCAAAGGTGCATTTGTTGGGATTCAACCTCAGCTTGTATAACTTGAGTCGGTCAAACAACTTCCTCAGATGGTCAAGGTGCTCCTCCTCAGTTTGAGACCTTGCAATCATGTCATCAACGTATACCTCAATCTCATGATGGATCATATCATGAAATAAAGCAACCATGGCACGTTGATAGGTTTCCCCAGCATTTTTCAATCCGAACGGCATGACCTTATAACAGAAGGTGCCCCACTGAGTCACAAAGGTAGTCTTCTCCATATCCTCGGGAGCCATCTTGATCTGATTATACCCTGAAAAACCATCCATGAAGGAGAAAACTTTGTGTTGAGCAGTGTTGTCAACAAGAACGTCGATGTGAGGTAAGGGGAAGTCATCCTTGGGGCTCGCCCTGTTCAAGTCTCTGTAGTCGACACACATTCTGACTTTACCGTCCTTCTTCGGTACTGGCACCACGTTCGCGACCCATTGAGGGTAAGAAGTCACTGCAAGAAACCCGGCATCGAATTGCTTCATAACTTCAGCCTTGATCTTTCCAGACATCTCAGGGCGCATACGTCGGACCTTTTGCTTTACCGGAGGGCAATCTTCCTTGGTTGGCAGGTGATGAACTACAATGTCGGCATCCAAACCAGGCATGTCTTCATAGGACCAAGCAAATATCTCCATGTAATCCTGTAGCATCTGGATCAATCGTTGTTTTACGCTGAGCTCTAGATTAGCCCCAATCTTGACCTCTTTCCTATCTGTCTCAGTACCCAGGTTAACTGTTTCCACTGGCTCTTCATGTGGTTGAATAGCCCTCTCTTCCTGGAGTAGCAGTCTTGCGAGCTCACCAGGCACTTCACAATCATCTTCACCTTCGTCTTCGGCCAAGTTGGTCGGATTCTCGAAGTCATAACTGGCGGTAGCAGAGCTGTTACCAGTGAGATCCAGAGTGGATTGAAACCTGTATAAGTGAGTGTGTGTAAATATAGCTGTTTTGCAATATATAAAACACAGAAAGAAAAAGAGCACAAGATTTGAAATGCAACAAACGTCCAATGTTTTGATTGATGATATATGAAAATGTCATACAAAAATCCCTCACAAATGGGGCTACGATGCCCCGGGTAGGACACCGAGCCAACAAAGTTTTAACATATTGTTTGTTACAAATTGGAAATCAAAAGAAATTAATTACTGCGTGACAAATGTGATAGGTGTAAAATCCTTTGCCGTCCAATTGCTTGGTCCGTCGCTGGTAGTCGGGTAGATCCAACTGTCAAACTCTGCTTCCCCCACATCCTCTTCAATAGCATTCACCCTTGGGTTGGAGATAAACACCGGAGCCTTTCTGATCTTTTCCTTGCGCACAGCCCTCTGAGCCTCTGCAGTAAAGCCCAGCCCAAACTTGTCAGTTTTCTGTGTAAAGTCAGGAAGCCTGCCCCAGTTAGTACATTCACCTTTCTGAACCACAGCCCGGGCATCCTTTAGGGAAGCCATCTTCAAAGGAACATTCTCTTTGACTGCTGTTTCTGCTGCTGCTGAAATTGGAAGCACCTCCTCGAAATGCTGAAAGGGGGTTTCAATAAACTCCCCGTCCATCTCAATGTATCTGAAGGAATTCAAATGGCTCACCATATACTCCTCTTCTCCTTGCACAGTGACGATCTTCCCTCTGACAGGGTACTTTAGCTTTTGGTGCAAGGTAGAGGTCACTGCCCCAGCTTTATGGATCCAAGGTCGACCCAGTAGACAAGAGTACGATGGACGTATATCCATCACATAAAAAGTAGAGTCAAACACCTGAGAGCCCACACGAATAGGGATGTCAACCTCTCCATGAACCATCCTTTTTGAACCGTCAAAGGCCCTGACGATGATATTGCTGGGCTTCAGTTCCAGGCCTTCACAATCTAAACGGTCTAAAGCCTTTTTTGGTAGAACATTCAAGGAAGAACCAGTATCCACCAATACATGCGCCAGAGTAGTGCCCCTGCATTCGATAGAGACATGCAGGGCATCATTGTGGTCTCTTCCCTTTGCAGTCAGGTCAGCATCTGAGAAACCCAAGCCATTGTCTGCTGTCAGATTTGCTACGCAATCAGTGAACTGGACTGCAGATGTCTCCTGTGGCACATGGGCCGTCTTGAGAAATGAGATCAAGGCCTTAGCATGGGCCTCGGAGCATAGCAATAAGGAGAGCATGGAGATCTTGGAGGGCTTATGCCCCAGCTGCTCGACAACATTGAAATCACTCTTCTTTATTATTTTCAGGATTTCCTCCATTTCTTGTTGGGAGGCCTCAGCATTTATAGGTATTGGTGCCTCCATCCGGGCAGGCTCCTCTTCAATCCCTTTTCCCCGAGCATTAGATGACTCGGCAGCAGGGGAAACAACTTGATCAGCAACAGGAACAGGTACACTTGTAGGTGTTATAAGGAGGGGTCTTCGAGTAGCGGGCGGTGCAATGTCAGGCGAGAAGAGCCTGCCACTGCGGGTGACCTTGGCTGGACCAGTGATATCGCAGATACTGGCGCCAGTGTTGAATTCTTGTTTGATTCCATTCACATATACGTCTGCCCCATAATGCCAGGGGACAGCTTTATCAGACACGTAGGGGAGAGGCCCCGGAACAGTAATAACCACAGGTGCAACAGTCATGATTTGAACAGGCTTCTTCGGGAGAGCCTTGATTGGATTATTGAAAATGGTAACCACAGAAACTTCTTTTACCGGAACCAACTGAACAGCAGACTTCTTAAACAGAATCTCCTTGCTATCCATTAGGCTTTGGATGCCTAACTTCAGCAAGGGACAACCAGATAGGGAAACAGCACAGAACAGGCAACCTTCACTGCAACCCGGAAATAAACCGGCCAGCAGTAGGTTCTTTTTGACAGTCTTTAGAGGGGTAGCTAGATCATCCACAGAAACAGCGTAAACATCTTCATCAACTGCATTTACTCCATGCTGGGGCATAGGAGCAGTTACCACATTCGGCCTCTCAGGCGCTTCAAACTGTATCTCTTTCGCGTCAATAAGGTCTTGCACCTTATTCCTTAATGCCCAACAGTCATCAGTGGAATGTCCCGGGCTATCAGAATGGTACGCACAGCGGGCATTTGGGTTGTATTTAGGAGATGCAGTGTTGACGACCTTAGGAGCTTCTTTGAGGGTTACCAAGTTGGTTGATAACAGTTGGGGTAAAATTTGAGATAAGGTCATACTCAGCCGAGTATACTGCCTCTTGGGCCTTTCACTTCTTTGTTGATTGTACTGCTGAGGAGCAGCAACAGGTTTTGAGATGACCAAAGCGTTGACGGCTTGGCGATTTTCGGGCTTGACTTGTCTTCTAGGACCATAGACGGCACTTGCTTCTTTCTTAAACGGCCTCTTCTCAGTACTTGTAGAGGCAGCCTTTTGTATCTTGCCTGACCTGATGCCAGCTTTAATTCTTTCTCCCGTTAGAATCAAATCCGTAAACCCAGCGGAGGAGTTACCAACCAAATGATTGAAAAATGGACCAGATAAAGTCCCTAGAAACATATCAACCAGCTCACGATCAGTCAATGGAGGCTGCACCCTGCCAGCCAAATCTCTCCATTTTTGTGCGTACTCTTTGAACCCTTCACCCGTTCCTAGAGACATACCCTGAAGTTGGGTACGCGTAGGAGCGAGATCAGAATTGTATTGGTATTGTCTGTAGAATGCGGTTGCCAAATCTTCCCAGTGTCGGATACTAGTTCCATCTAATTGGTAGAACCATTCAAGCTGTGACCCCGAGAGGCTATCTTGGAAGAAGTGAATCCAGAGGTTCTTATCCGCCGTGTAAGGTTGGATCTTCCTTACGTACGACCTCAGATACAGCTTTGGGCAGGAGACCCCATCATACTTGGCGAAGGCAGGCGCCTTAAACTTGTGTGGAATTACTACTCCATAAGATAACCCCAGATCCCCGAAATCCAGTCCCGGCATATTCTGAATTTCCATGGCGCTCAAGCGGTCCTCCAATTGCTTGTATCTGTCAGCAGCAGGTGGGTATTGTTCGTCATTATAGTCCGTCTCGTTGTCGGAGACTGCGGGACTAGGAGCTCCTCCCCCTTGGGGACTGTTTTTCTCAGCAGAGGAAGTAGTTGGTTCAGCTTCATTATGGAGGGTGTTCCCAAATCTGCGTCCGGCGTTGAACAACGCAGTCCTCTTTTTCTTCTTCTTCTTCAGGAGTAGAGTCTTCAACTCTTGTTGACCTTGGGCTAGGCTTAGGACCATCTCTTGAAACTGTGCACTTTGGGCCTGAAGGGCCTTGATGGCTTGCTCACTGGATGAGTCTGGATTCATGATGACTGTTCAAAATAAACAGCGAAGGAGATTAAGCAACCTGTGAAATAGGGTACCTGCTATGCATATGGTGCAATGGAATGCGTATGTTTTATGTTTCCAAAGACAAACAGGATTCAACTTTGTAGACAAAAAGGGAAACACACTTCATTAGATTAAAATTTTCAATTGTTCAACAATTTGCCCTTAGGCATTACAGGAATGAAAAATACTGGAAAGGAAATAAAACTATAAAAGGAAACAATCAAAGCTCATCAATGCTCCCATGGCCTCCTCTTCTCAGTGCTGATGTAGTTGTTCAGGACCCGCTCTTCCTCCAATTGCTTAGTCAGCCTCCGGATCTTCCGTTCCTGCTCGTTGAACTTCTCCCGATAGAAATCTCGTTCTTCTTTTAGCTGTGCCCAAGATCTCTTCATTGTGTCAAAATCAGTAGGTATCTGAGGAGGGAGGACAGTTGGAGGAACCCCATCTTCATCAAGAGATTCAAAAATGATAGGTCTAACAGCTTCGTACGGCATACCTAACTTCTGAGCACGGATGCGGACCCATTTGCAATAGGGTTCCATTGGTAAAGAAGTCTTTAGCCCTAACTCATGTGGGTCAGCTTTGTGAATTCTGTCCCAAGCTTTAATGAATCCATGGCGTAGTTTATCACTGTCTGCCTGAAACTCAAAATGGAAGTGAGGAACCAACATTTCATGAGGCCCAACTCTTCTGGCTCTTCCAAATTGGCGGAGAGCTAAGCATGGATTATAAGAGATTCCTCCTTGGATACCAATCAAAGGGACATTAGGGTATTCTCCGCAACGGTCAATAACAGCTACCTCATCCAAACCTCTGAGAGTCCAGGTGATGTCATTATCAGTGAGAGACATTAACCTCCGAGCCCAACCTTTTCCTTCTTCATTCTTCAGCACGAACTTAGGAAGGTGCGAAATAAACCACCTTACCAACAAAGGAGCACAACACCACGGAGTTCCCCGTTTTCGGGCAGCACGAGCATAGAGTTGTTGTAGAACATCACCCAAAAGAGTGGGTACCGGATTCCGAGACATGAAGATCCTTATGACATGGGTACTGATAAAGGTGTCAGGGTTGGGAAACAATACCAGACCATAGATCAAAAGAGCCAGAATATCTTCGTACGCCTTGAAGTCCAAGTCATTCCAGAAATCATTAGCCTTGCCAACCAGAAATTTGACCAAAAATCCTTTAACTCCATTTCTAATTTCCCAGTTAGCTAATACCTCTTCTTTGGTCAAGGGGAGAATTGCAGCAATCTCTTCAGGCCTAGGAGTCCTTTCCAAACCAGTGAATGGAGTTTGTTCCAAAACAGGGATCCCAAGCAGATAAGAAAATTCTTCCAGGGTAGGAACCAGCTGGAAGTCTTGAAAGGTGAAACAATGATACAGAGGGTCATAAAACTGGGTCAGAACACTTATCAGTTGTTGGTCCCATTTTGCAGTGACCAAGCCAAGGAGAGAACCATGTCTGTTGATGAAGGAAGAAGTGTTTGGAATCCTTCCAACCAAATCCTTGAGTAAAACTGGTGGTTGAACAAAGTTGAGCCGGATGGTATTCCTACGTACGGGCATCATGATGTCCTACAAAACAGAGCAAAGATGAAACTCTTTTGTCTTTAAAATGGGTTAGTCCTTTATACAGGATGCATGCAATGGTATGATGGCATGACGCTATGATGAAGCACACCACAAGTATTCACACAGGCAAACATGATAAGGCACACAAGTCACACAAGACACCCTTAGGTTTCAGGCCAGCATGAATTTCAGGTATTACCCTCTTTCGGTTTTGTTGGTTAGAACCTGTCCTATCAAAAGTAACCGGGTTCTAGAGGATCTCAAATCATTGGCTACCCTCAATCGGTCATAACTCCAGCATCGCAATCTTTTCTCGCGGCCAGAACCATCTCGAGAGTTTAGCCTCAATGAGTGTAGCATACTGCTACTGTCCTAATAGCCAAGTTTGGTCAATTTAGGGTTCTAAGGTTGGTTGGTGTTTAATGACTCCTTAGAAGACCTATATTCTCCCCGTTACAACACAAGGGATATAGGTACAGACCAAGATGTCACACCAACGTAGCCACTGCTTCACCCATGTCGGTCTACGCCGGACAGGTCCCTCACAGATTATGCTACCTAAAAAGGGTATTTCCCAGATCCGGGTTAGGATCTATGAAACTCCGATGCAAAGCCCACGAATATAAAAGCAAACAAAGCAAACAATTGAAAACAAAGGTGATCTAAGCCCTAAGGTTACTCCACTTTATAAGTCTCCCCAGCAGAGTCGCCAGTTCTGTGATACGGTGGGAAACCTGACTTGAGGTTTTGCGTTTGTTTTCGCAAATGTTTCGGTTGAGCAAGAGTCGCCACCGACTTTTTATTTTATCCTAAGGAAAGGTTAAAAAGCACAGCAAAAACCTTTTTGAGATGTTTTCTTGGGTTCGGGGAGTAGATTATAGAAAGGGAAGGTATTAGCACCCTTTCTATCCATGGTTATCCATGGGCTCTTAGTTACTTGCTTAGATCACTTGCCCTTTTGTTTTCAATTGTTTTAAATGGTGCTTTGTGTGTGTGGGTTTGAAAATGTTTTGAAAAGAAACCAATATGGTGGCAACCTTTGTAATGATCCATGTTGGGATGTATACAACGGTGTATGTCTTTTGAAAAGGTTTTCATTTGTTTTTGAAAGTTGTTTTGAAAGTGTTGTGAGATGTGTTTTAGAAGATAGGCAAGTGTTTTAGTTTGCAAGATTGATTCAAGTAACTAAGAGGTTATCGACTCCTTAAATTTCTCAAAAGATTATTACCATGTTTTAACCCTTTTAACAAGTTTGTTCCACCATTGTATTTGGTGGACAATCTCATGTTAGGATGTGAAAGGGACAGGCGCGGGTCATCGTTTTAGACCATAGTTGCAATGGTGCCAAGTATCTTTGGGCATTTTCTTTAGGGGACTTGATCATTTGTTTTTGGAAGTATTTTGAAAATGATATCGAGGGACTATGATCATTTGTTTATTTGTTTTGCCCAAAGAGACCTAACATGCAATATGGCCCAATTTTTGAAAGGCAACAAGTGGAATACCCTAGGGGGTGCAAGTGTGATTTGTGTGTCCATTTTCATGCTTGTTTGTCTTGAGATTAGGTCATAACTATTTTGTCGTTTTTCGCATACAAACCCTAATTCTAACATGGCATAATTAGAAAGCGATAAAGCGCGAAAATAAATTTACTAAGCTATTACAAAACCAAATATGGGAAGGGGGTACAAATGCTCAAATGGGGATTTTGACGAGTAATGTAAACCTAAAACTATTACATTAATATTGAAATATTTTACAAGATGATTAATTGCATAAATAAAATAAAATAAGAATGAATATGCAAGATGCAAAAAATAGTTTTTTGTATGTATGAAAAAGGGATTATTTATGTAAGAAAATAAAAAAATATTATTTTTGGAGTATTTTTGAATTTAGGGCAAAACCCTAATTTTTATTAAAGGGGTATTAATCAATTAATTCATATAATACTTATTATTTATACAAAAAATAAAATGAAATATGGTATATTTGTAAAGAAAGGTATTTTTTAGTATTAAATATTAAAAAATAAAATATGTACATTTTTTGGCATTTTACTCTAAAAGTATTAATATATATATATATATATATATATATATATATATATATATATATATATATATATATATATATATATATATATATATATATATATATATATATATATATATATATATATATATATATATATATATATATATATATATATATATATATATATATATATATATATATATATATATATATATATATATATATATATATATATATATATATATATATATATATATATATATATATATATATATATATATATATATATATATATATATATATATATATATATATATATATATATATATATATATATATATATATATATATATATATGTATATTTGTACTATTTACAAGACATGCATTATTTAATTAATAATTTTTAACATAAAAATAAAAAGGGTATTTTTTATACAAAATATTTTCAGGAAGTAAAATAAAATAAAAGTGTGTAAAAAAATATATATTTGTATTATCTTAATATTTTAAATAAAAAAGTATATATGTATAATTATTTATTTATGTACAAAACTAACTAATAGTCAAATAAATATCAAAATAAATGCAAAAAATATTTAAAAAAAATATTTTTAATGTTTTTTGTGAATTGAATAAAAATATGGAAACAAAATCAAAAAGAAAATATAGAAAATAACAAGTAAAAATCAAAATGGATCAGGGGGGTGTCAAAGTAGAAACAAAGTGCAAATAAGAAAAACATTCCAGGCCCAGCCCAGAACCAGTCATCTTCAACCTCTGAACAACATCACCCACGCGTTTTCTATCTCTTGATTCCTGGACTTTCAAGCAAAACTCATAACATGAAAAGTGTAGAGCATGAGAATACGAATTCAACCATGTAAAGAACTTGACTTAACTCTCTAAGATGAGGGAGAATTTCTTCTCCCCCAATTTCTGACCTAACTTTTCATCAATATTCAGAACCAAAATTCTTTGAGCTCACATAATATAAATGAAATCTAATCATATGGGCATGTTCAGGGCTATGATTGTGACATGTTTCCTTCACAAACCTAAAGCTAACAATGCCTATACTGAGAGATAGAACTCCATGAATATACCTGCTCAGTTGGAATCGTGCTTTGCAATGGGGGAGTTTTCAGAGCAAGATGATGATTTGTATAGCTTCCTTGAAGTGTAAGGATGCTATTCCAAGTTCTACTTTGTCTTGAAACTCCCTGAATCGTGCTGGGGAACTTTAACTGCAAAACAGAAAAACAAAAATGGTGAAGTGGCTTGGAGGTGTTACAGATCGTGCTTTTGCTTTTGGTTAGCTTTCATAGATGGTAAGGAAGGTGTATGAACTGGTTTTGGCAAGAATGCTTGAGAGAAATAGAAGTTGGCACTCAAACTGCAGAGGCAACTCTGTTTTTGCAGTTTGATGGTGTTTTTTGGTTTGATGATGTTTTGGAGGCAAATGGATCGTGCAATAGCTTGGTTATGATGTGTGTAATGTGTTTGATAACTTTGTTCTTATGTTTGTAAGCTGGTTTCTGAGTTGGTACAAGTTATGCCACATTTCTTGAACTTGAAGCAAACAAAAGCCACCTGGTCTTTTAGGTCAGTAGGGGACCTCTAATCCTGCTGCAAAGCCTCTCTTGATCAGAGTAATTTGTTCATAATCTTGTGCCCATCAGATTTGCAATGTACTTGTTGGATTTGTAATTGGACATAAAGTGAACTTTTGCAAAAATGGATAGTTTACTTTATCCAAATTGGGATTAATCCTCTAGACAATGCTTGAACTCAAAGAACTTGGTCTTGGCACAAAGAATATGCATTAAATTATTGAGTGCAACTTGGTTTAAGGACCTGTAATCTATCTCAAAGCATGCTGAGTTCAAATTGCAAGGTTATGGACATGTAATTTGGTCATGAACAAAGTGAATTTTTGCCATATTGTGAAATTCGATTCACCCTAACCATGAGGTTGTTTAAGAAGTTCTTGGACATTTTGGAAAGCTTGGAATGTGTACTACAATCCATCTTTGAAGTGCAATTTGAAATTCCAAGTGGAAGTGTATGGAAAATGGTCTTGAAGTGGGGTAGAAAAACTTGTCAAAATAGGTCAAAAATTCACTAAGTTAAGAATGGTTTAGTGCCCTTATTCAAAAAAATTTAACTTGAGATACAAGCTTCAAATGAGAATACTTTGTGAATCAAAGTTATAGATTATGCAACAAGCTACAACTTTCATGTTTTGACTTTTGTTTGAATCCAAATGAATCATGGTGAAAAAATGGGGCAAAGTTGGGAAAAAATTAGGGTTTTCCATAACTTAGAAAAATTCTAAGTTATGAAAAATTCCAATTTAAAACCCTAATTTGCATTTCTTGGTTTCTTGGTGAACAAGTTTCATGATTTGGCATGTTTTGATGAAAAATGAATCTTGACTCTTGATTTTGACCAAAAAGTCAAAGTTTGACTTTTCAGTGTACAGTCAAAATTGATCAATTGATTGGGAAATTCAACTGTCAATCTTGTGCATTTGGGATCTTTTGAGTTTGTTGATCATGTCAAGATAATTTCATGGGGTTCTTGAGTCCATATGTGAGCTTGGTTTGCCATTGGCTAGGTCAAACAGTCAAAAATTGCCTTTGTGCAGTCAAAACCCTAAAAATGACCATTTTGCCCTTTTGGTGATCTGATCAAATTTCTTGTGGAATTGTGGTCCAAACTTGATCAAATGGTCCATATGAGTTCATAATGTTGATGTGGGTCAATTTTTATGAGATTTGACTGTCAATTGGCCACAGTTGACTTTTTCCCCAATACAGCTGATTTCTAGGTCATCTGTCCAATTGACTGGGCAAAACTTGGAATCAAGACTTGAAACTTGGTATGGATAAACTTGGGAGTTCAATATGAAGCATGAAATTCATCTTAGGCTTTTTAGGTCAAAATATCTTTGTTCAAACACAAACCCTAATTTGGGTTAACAATGCAAGGAGAAGTCTTGAGCAGAGGAAACCCTAATTGGATTTTGATCTTCAAGGGTCTTATGATGGGAAAATGTTGAGGAAATGGGAGGGAAAATTTTGGGGTACAACAATATGTCTGATAGGGAATCTTGTCCTTACTCTGGAACACCCTCTCCTTAGTTATGTAAGACCAGTAATTGATATTTCTCTTTGGATGAACCGAAGCATTATTTTTATGAGTCTTCTCAAAATATTATGTTCTACACTTTAAGGAACTCTTCTACCAGCATTAGTCTAAAAAGAGTTGACTTCCTCTGGAATGAATTCATAAGATGGATGAATGATAATTCTTGTATCATTCAATTTCACTTTCGCATGGAAGTTTGGAAGAAATACAGATTATGGTGTACCACTCTAGCTCCAGAGCCCAATCCATTGTGCCTAACTGCATATGCAGAATTACCTCCTCCATAAGAAATTGGTATGATGGAAGCTTTTAAGAAGCCACCATAAGTTGATGATACTTTGGTTGTGCCTGAGGAGACTCTTGCTCAAGCTGAGTTCTCCTCTAAAGAATGAAGAATGTTGATGAAGGAGTTCCTTCTGAATTCGAGAATTCTCTAGCTGAAATAATGAAGTACAACTCTCTTCTTCAAGAAAGGTTGGATAAGAATGATGCAAGAGTTGATCTCCAAAATGTCTTTATCAATGCACTTACCAACATGATGAAGGATTGCATGGAAAAATTTGTGCCTCCTCCTCAACAGAACCCTTAGATCTTATTCTACCTTTGTTTTTAGAACAAAGATGTTTTCTATATTTCTAAAACTTTTTGTAACTTGGTCTTTTGGTTAATGGAGTTTTGTTTTCTTTTTTATTTTATAAATCTTTATTATTCTTGACAAAGGGGGAGAAAGTGATATAATTTTGATATATCTACTCTCAGAATTTGTTCCCAAACATTTTAACAAGTTTGCGCCACTAACAATATTAGACTCAGGAACTTTGAGAAAGTTCACTGAATTTTTGCAAATAGGCAGATTCAGAAGCTCTGAAGGTGATTTAGAAGCTAGAGATCTAGAAGTCACGGGTTGTGAAAATTCTAAAAGAAGTAAATTTATCTAGATTTGGATTTTATCTGGCTCTGATAGCGTCAACCAGACTCTGATGATTCTATGATCAATTCTATCTAGACTGTGACACAAGACTTTGATACTATCAACCAGACTCAGTACACCATAACATTCTGAAAGTATAACCAGAATTTGAGATGAAGATTTATGTAACACTGTTCAAACTCTGGTGGTAAATCGGGTCAGACACCTCATTAAAATCTGATAGCAAGCCATAATTCAAGATGAAAAGTTATGCATTTCTAGTCAGGAGTATGATAGGTTTTCAATCAAGGAAGTATTCATTCATTTTGATTGTCCTTATGTTGTTTCTCAAAACTTCTTTAAGTCTTGAATTCAGGGGGGAGAACTTGAACAAGATTAAACAAATGATTGGAATATAGAACTCAGGGGGAGCTACATAGCTAACTCTGGAAGTGTTTTATGTGATTAAAATGGTATAAATTTTTTTATCAAAATACATGATTTTGTCATCATAAAAAAGGGGGAGATTGTAAGAACAAGATTTGGTTCTACATTTGGCCTTGAGTTTTGATGATAACATTACATGGGTGATTAGATAAAAATTTAGTATCCTAATGGTTTGTTTAGTGTGTATCTTTAGCTAACAGATTCTGACTCTAAAGAAGTAACGTGTGATGTCATCAGATTCTGGACTTAACACACTAAAAAATACAAATTTGTGTTTCATGACTCAGAATGCGTCTTAAAGAAACGGTTCTGAAACAACGATAGTTTTATTGCTTCTAATTGTGATTCTATTTTAGAGCTTCTGATACGTTCCAAATATCTGAAGATTCCAAGTTATCTTGCCCAAGTTCTGATGACTCTAAAAACAAGGTTCTGTTGAATAAGTTCTGAAGACCAACGATTCTCTAGACCAACTTCCGAAAACTCTGAAGACAAGGTTATGTTGAATGAAATTCTGAAGACTATGAAGAAAAAGGTTATGAAGACTCTGAATACAAGGTTCAGGTTGAATAAGTTTTAAAGACTCTGATGACATGGTTCTTGAGACTTTGTTCTTTTATCCTTCTACACATGCTTAAACAATTATACATATATAAGCCTTTGAAGATTAGAAGAGAAGATCAAAAGGTTTCACGTGAGTTGTAGTACTAGGTAAACACTACCTTGCCTCCATTATGATGGTTTTGTGGCGCAAAGACAGTACTTCGGTACTAGGTTGTCTACCACTCTTCACTGACCGTTGCAAGAAGACAACTAAAATTTTGATATTCCTATTCTACCCTTCAATGGATTCCTTTTCAGCTATAAAAGAAAGACTTGGAAGAATTGAAAACATTGAAGAACTTTGAATAAACTCACGCTTATTCAAGTTGCTAAAACACTTCCAAAGTAACTCTGTAATTTTTGTAAAGCAAGAAGTTGTTGCTCATTAACTTGATAGCCATGAACTTTTGTTTGTTAACTTTCTTAACATTATTATGTTATTATTTTTACTTCAATATTGTGTAATCTTCTTGTAAGAAGCAATCTTGTAAACACAAAATATGTATTCAACTATAAGTTGATTGTTCCTTGAGTGACTAAGTGAAGGTCTATAGACTCAAGAAGACAAAAACAATTGATCTTTATGGTTGGTTCCTTGAGTGACTAAGTGTTTGTCTGTAGACTTAAGAAGACAAAGACAATTAGTCTTTATGGTTTGCAACAGTGACGAGTAGTCTTGTTGCAGTTCTGTAATCAATTTTGTTATAATGGATTAAGTCCTTATTGAGAAGTCAAAATCACCTTGGCGGTTGGACTGGATTAACTTCGTTAACAGTGAACCATGATAAAAATAACTGTGTTAATTTATTTTTATTCTTCTGTTAAGAGTTTGCGTTTGAGTTTGGGAAATTTTATTTGGTGAAACCCATTCAAACCTCCCCTTTCTTGTGTTTCGTGCACCTTTAATATGATCATATGGATAAAATATGTTGATTTTATCTGGTGTTCATAAGAAGTTATATGTTGTTGCTCTGTAAGCTCACTGTTGTTGCGGTAAAGCGGCAGGCAAAAAGTAAGTTATTAATTTACCAGGTGATATTTTAGGTTATATCGTATCGTGTCCACAGTGATTGGTTATTGATTCATCGTTTCATAATTTTATCGTTAATGAGTTTGGGGTGAATGGGTTTTGTAAGGAAAATGTTATTAACAAAAAATGAATGTAAACAAAAGGAAAAACTAAGGAAGAACTTATCAGGTATGCATATATACTACTTCTCACTGACTTAAACCTATCGACCTGTTACACTCAATCTAATATTACTCATCAATGTCATCACGGACACCACGAGATGTACTCACAATGAAGGTTATGTTTAACACCAAATCGCGAGACCAACTGTATTACTCTATCGACAATGTCTTACGCGCTACAACAACACGGAGGCATTAAGCTTTAGCACCCAAAGTGAATATTAGCTCTAAATTTATCTCTATAATATAGAAACTAATAGATACCACCCCTAATCAAGATTTGTGAGGTATATGTCTATAACAACCCAAATCCAAGCATAAAGCAAAAAGATCAAAGAAGACATCAAGATTGATTTGTAAAGAAAGCTTTATACAACACCATGATCAACAAATATACATATGTTCAAAATAAATATACAAACATACCCACCAAATAGAGAAATACATAGAGAAGAAATGGAGAAAAATCAAACATCTCATGGATTATCAACGTCGATTGATGAGAAATTCAACTCCGGATCATCAAGATGCAAGCTCCAATGTTGTTTTCTAGGCTAATCTTGACCGAAAATGAAGGTTTGATGAGTTGTGAATAAATACCCCAAAAAATAACCTAAAAAATGTGTTTTTTTTCCCCTTTTAACGTAATTTTGTCCAGGGAACCGCGCTAAGCGGCAAAATCCCGCTAAGCGCGCTCTACTGTCATGAGGAAAAAAATCAGCATTTTGTTTTCGCCATAACTTGAGAATCTTAACTCCGATTTGCACCCGGTTTGAAGAATTGTAAAGCTTATTAAATGCTATTTCTAACAATGAAAAAATATAAATCAAATTGATGATTTCTTATTCTTTGATTTTGAGCCTTATTCGTTGACGAGTTGCTCAAAATTGCGCGTTGAAGCCGTGTCTTCGACACTTTATTGCTCATGCTCCAAATACACAATAAATACCTACAAAACAAATGGAAAAACATCAAACGGTACACTATATACACAAAACACAAATAAACATAAACTAAACAAATTTACACAAAAGTCGGGATTATTCAACGATTTTACAAATAAAAAGTAGATAAGTGCAATAAAAAGTATATACAAAATAACTACAATTTGCACTTATCAAACTCTCCCCAACTTAAACTTTGTTTGTCCTCAAACATGGTTAAACAACTCAAAGAACTAAAAGTAATAAACCAAAGAATCGTGAATCAACTAGTTTTAAAAAACGGAAAACAAATGCAATGGCTCAAATGAAAAACGGTACACACAAAGAAATATACCTACACTAAACTACAACAATAACAAAAAAACATGAAACGAATGCTAACTACAAAGATTATGCCAAACTTTATAAAACAATACTAGTTCACAAATGAATCACACCTAGAAAAAACAATCATCGGTAGATGAAAAATACACAAAAAATAGGGTATTTTCACTCATCCACAATCTTGTAAACAATAGATTAAATTATGCATTCATCCAAAAATTTACATTGAAAATATAAAAGCAAGAATCTCAAGGGCTTTTCAAGGTTGTAATGTGGCTTGGTTAACAAACAAGAGATAAGTCCTAAAGCTAAACGAAACAAAAGCTTGCCTAAACCAAAGGGGTTGATCAATCCACCAATTATTCAAACACAAAATTCCGATTAAACTTCTTTCGAATCCCAAATTTCACACCAAAGCCCATCACTTATTAACACAACGTTATTCAAACTCTTTTTGTTTTTCTTTTTTTTTTTTCCAATGCTTTTTCAATTTTTTCTTTCTTTTTCTTTTTTTCTTTCTTTTTCACATTTTTTTATTTTCAACCTCATAGCAATCAACCAATAAATACACAATCATTTTTCTCCTCAACTTGAATTCAACCATGCTTCAAAGTGAATACTCCCTACTTTCTAAGGCAAGGTAAAAATTGAAACCAAAATAATGGTTGAGGGTTCAAGAAAACAACGAACCAACATCCATACAAAAATGGAAACTAAACACTCATAGACAAGCATTTAGCAAAAACAACATGGATATCGATAAAAAGGGTCAAAAGGGGTTACTAATGATCACACACTCACAAGGTAAATTGACTATTTGGCCAAGGGGTAGTTATGCTTAAAATAAAACAAAAAAATGTTTTGATCATGTTCATGCTTTCATACAATCAACACAAATAAAAGATTAAACATAATAAAATCCAGTTAAAATAAGAATTGTGGTCTCCAGCATATGTGAACAATGGAAAGCTACCTCACAAAAAGGGTAGGAACTAAAATGATTCAAAAATGAATATGTATACAAAAGAATGAATGGCATAAAAATTGTAAAAAGTCTAAGTATCATGAATATTCTAAAGTATAGAAAGTGATAAACACATACCTCGAACTTGTACAAAACTTTAACAAAATCATTACCATGCATTCACAAGTTGAAACACTCAAACTTGGAAAATCACCAAAAGCGACTTCAAGCTATCGAACCAAAATTGAGTCCAAACAACAACAAAAGAATTAATTATACTAATAATATTTACTACTAAAAGCCTAGGTGGAAGAAAATCCAAGCAAAAATTAAAAAGAAATTATTGGCTCTGCACATCAGAGCGCGCTTAGCGAGCTACACCAGATGCAGAAAAAAAAGACAGTAGCATCTGGTGCAACTACTATACAACTCCACCATCACCTACACACTTTATGTACAACAATTACAATATTCACAACATTAACAAACATACTTCCACAACTTAAACACGATAAACTTGTGGAAACACATAATTTTACATAACGAAACAAAATTAAAAAAAAAAAAGAATTAACAAGTTAAAAAGTGAAATTTTGAAATTTAAAAACTAATCTGAGTTCAACTTGTTAAGACACAAGTCAACACATAACAAAAACTAACTCAATTAAAAATAATACAACATGCTTGTTTTACGTTGTAAGCTCGACGTCTTTATTGTACAAGCTAGTAACCTCCTCTCGTAATGCCATGGTATTGTCCCAATGTGCAAACCTAAAGAAAGTGTCCTAACATCCATACAACAAACGTTACAGAAACGAGACAATTCACAACAATGCGTGAAAATAAAGAAAAACACATATATGCACAAGTATCATATACAGGTCAATATACAATTTCTATACAACATATACATTAATTACAAAACTCAAAAACAAAGAAACTATCGCAATACAAAATAATAAACACCAATCCCCGACAATGGCGCCATTTTATTGATGCGGTAAAGCGACAATCAAAAAGTAAGCTATTAATTTACCGGGTGATATTTTAGGTTATATCGTATCGTATCCACAGAGATTGATTATTGATTCTTCATTTGACAAATTTATCGTTAATGAGTTTGGGATGAATGGATTTTATAAAGAAAATGTTATTAACAGAAAATGAATGTAAACAAAAGGAAAAACTAAGGAAGAACTTATCAGATATGCATATATACTACTTCTCACTGACTTAAACCTATCGACCTGTTACACTCAAACTAACATTACTCACCAATGTAATCACGGACACCACGGGATGTACCCACAACGAAGGTTATGTCTAACGCCAAGTCGCGAGACCAACCGTATTACTCTATCGGCAATGTCTTACGCGCTACAACAACACAGAGGCATTAAGCTTTAGCACCCAAAGTGAATATTAGCTCTAAATCTATATCTATAATATAGAAACTAATAGATATCATCCCTAATCAAGATTTGTGAGGTATATGTCTATAACAACTAAAATCCAAACATAAAGCAAAAAGATCAAAGAAGACATCAAGATTGATTTGTAAAGCAAGCTTTATACAACACCATGATCAATAAATATACATATGTTAAAAGTAAATATACAAAAATACCCAACAAATAGAGAAATACATAGAGAAGAAATAGAGAAAAACCAAACATCTCACGGATTATCAGCATCAATTGATGAGAAATCTGACTCCAGATTATCAAGATGCAAGTCCCAATGTTGTTTTCTAGGCTAATCTTGATAAAAAAATGAAGGTTTAATGAGTTGGGAACAACTAACCCAAAACATAACCTAAAAAAAATGTTTTTCCCCTTTTAATGTAATTTTGTCCATGGGACCGCGCTAAGCGGAAAAATCCCGCTAAACGCGCTCTGCTGTCATGAGAAAAAAATCAGCATTTTGCTTTCGCCATAACTTGAGAACCATAACTCCGATTTGCGCTCGATTCGAAGTGTTGGAAAGCTTATTCAATGCTTTTTATAACAGTGACATAATATAATCCAAATTTATTATTTCTTATTCTTTTACTTTGATCCTTATTCATTGACGAGTTGCTCAAAATCATGCATTTGAAGTTGTGTCTTCGACACTTTATTGCTCATGCTCCAAATACGCAATAAATACCTACAAAACAAATGGAAAAAAATTAAACGGTACACTATAAACACAAAAACATAAATAAACATAAACTAAACAAATTTACACAAAAGTCGGGATTATTCAATGATTTTACAAACAAAAAATAGATAAGTGCAACAAAAAGTATATACAAAAATAATTACAATTTGCACTTATCACTCACACTGATGGTTGTGATTTAGATAACATGTTTTTGGTTTCAATGCAACTTGATAATCTAATATGGAAGAAAATGGGGAAGGATGTGCATAACATCTTGTCTGTTTATTGAATCTGTTGTTGCTATGTTGGATTATGTGAGGTTTTTATGTTCAGACTCATGTTGGTTGTTTGATGGTGGTTCTCTATACTTTTGTCTCTTTTAAGGAATATAGGGAGAAAATGAAAAAGGACACTTCTCTTTAAGTATATTGTTTAAATGTTTGCTTATGCACTATCTGTGGTGCATTCTTGAAGAAGAGTTTAATTTGTGCTTTACCTAAAAAATAGCCAAAGGGGGAGATTGTTATTACAATTGATTGACTAAATTGTGTAGAAAACTTGTTGAGTAAGATTTCTTGATTATATTGTGTGATATCCTGGCACACATATTGCACATACTTCATTATATGGCTGCTTCGGCGTTGGGTTAGAAAATTTGTTTCAATTCTTGTACGATCAGAAGATTACTTTTGGAAGAAGTTTGTTAATCCAAATAAATTTGGAAATTTATTTATTAAATCATAAGCCATATTGTTTGAAGAAGACTTAATTGGATATGAATTAATTAAATGATTTTGATTTTATTTTATCAAAGAATATTTAATTGGATTTGCATTGAAGAAAAGATTTATTTGAATATGTTTTGAAGAAAGATTTCGCTCAGATTTATTTTATCCAAGGCTGTGTAGAAATTAATATGCAAAGATATTGATTGAAGATTTAATTATAAAAATATTCCATGAATAGATTTGATTGGATTTATATTAATTTCAAGATTTGAATTTACACATAATTAGAAAATATTCAATCTCTATTAAAGATGATCTAAAGTGTGGCTCAGATTTTGGAAGATCTTACGTTCTCGATATTTTACCCAAAGAGGTTAGAATTTTTATACATATGATGTAAAGATAACATTGAAATGGTTTAATGAAGATTTAGAATTTTTTACGCTGAAGCCAAGATTTCAAACACAATGTCTTAGGCATCCTATCTCAGACTATTTGCTTGGAGCGCAAGATTAATTGAAGTATATATCTTCCTTTCTAGATTTGTTTCCTTTTCTATTTTATCAGAGATATAAGTGTATTAGAATGTGTTTGGTTTTGAAAAAGATATGTTTTTAGAAAGATATCTTTTGGAGTTCTAATTTGTTCAATATTTTTATCAATCAAAGATCTCAATCTTCATAATTAAGATTTGAAAAACATCAAATATGACAAGATTGAAGTTGTTATAATCAAGATATTTAGATTTATCTGAAGGTGATCAAACAAGATTGGTTATCATCATTATTGAATATTGATTTAAAGTGTCCTTTTTTGAGGTCCCAGTCGAATTCATGATAAAACCCTAGTGGGATTTCTAGATGGATTTTGTATTGATATATAAGGAGGCAATGTCTTTTGTGAAGACTAAAAAAGAACTTTAGATAAAACATCTACTCTATTGGAGAGTTTTAGTTGAGTCTTGTTTTTGTTTGTACACTTTATTCTTGGGAATTCATTCTAATTTAGCTGAATAGATTATTGAGTTGTATTAGATTTTTATCTTACATCTTTTTAATTTAATAAACACTTGGGAGAGTGCTAGTGTGAAAGTGAGGCGTTTCTTAGACTCAGGGAGATTCCTGATTGAATCTTCACGAGTAGTATTAGGAAAGCAACATTGGAAAAAGTAAGTTTAGATAAGACCAATTGTACTTCTGATTATCATGTATGGAGTTCTTTCTATAGGGAGTCATGAATAGAAATTCACCGATAGTATTAGAAAAAGTGGCATTGAATTATGAGAGTTCAATCAGACCAATTTTTACTTCTAACTATTAAGAGTGAATTTTATTTCATTGGTCTAACACCCTCCAGACATAGTTGAATTTTCACTAAACTGGGTTATCAATTCTTGTGTTATTTATAATTTTCTTTTATTATGTCTGCTACACAATTTACTTGTCATACACATTGTTCTAGACATTGTGTCTAACATATTGTCCTTTGAAGAACATAATTTCATATTTTTTAATAATATTTGCCATGATACAACGAAATCTAATTGTCTGGTCTTTAAATGCAAATTATGTAATAAGCTTGGTAATATTGAACCTTTTCTATGTTAAATTAAGAGGGTCTAAAAGGAATACCTCCAGCCCTTTTAACTTGACTAACATACTGGGAACAAAAAAGATTTAGGTACCAAAGGTGAAAACTTAATTTTTGTTGTTGTTGCAGGAAATGCTTTGCAGCTTTAAAGGTGCTTACTTATTAAAGTTGTGAAAAGCATCTGTGTACATTAAGTAGACAAAATAAGTTGGATGATACATGATAATTTTTGATTGCACTGATGGTGTTTATTCAACATTGGTTGTTGATCCTAAGAAAGTTTGATCAAGCTGTTAGCACTGGGATGGTGCTCAACAATCCTATTTGACCAAGCTGTTTATTAGCATTGATGGTGGTGCTCAATAGTTGTGATAATCTTGATGGTTATGGAGTCTAGGGATCTTTGATGATCATGTCACTTCTAATGTTGTTTTATCCAGCTCTCGTATCAACTGGTCCATAAAGATGGATTTCCGAAGATGGTTTGTCATTCCCTCTTAAGGGAAAATCTCTCAAGGTATATCAAGATTATCAAGGTAAAAAACTTGGTAGAAATAAAATCAGAAAACTCCAACGAAATTTTCTAGAAAGTGATATTTTTATTTTAGTGAATATTATTCTATCACTAACATATTTTTTCGTTTGAGTTATTTATGAATTATAGAAAGTGTGCAAAGAAAATTAAAATTCTAGAAAAATGGATGCATTATTGAAGATTTATCAGCGCCAAAAGCAATCAACAAAACCCAAAATCATTAAAAAGCCCAAAATAAGAAAGAACAAATACAAGTGGTAAGATAATCGATTTGACCAGAGGGAAAATCAATTACAGCTTACTTCTACTTCAAATATTAAGCCAAGATTAGATTTTTTCAAATCTCAAGAAAATCACTTCTTAAATAAGGAACACGTCATGTCTCAATATTTTAGAAGATATAATAGATTAAGCCTTATGTGTAATAAATTAGAGAGCTCGTTTTGGAATTTTTTTTCTCTTCTATTTTCTCTTTTATGGTCCAAATATCCATTGATTTTATGGATTTTCTCACTAAAATAACCTCAGAAGCTATGTTATATAAATGTACTCACTCATTTCATCATTTGTATCCAATTTTGTCTTTCTCTCTTCTTTTGCTTGTGTGAGTTTCTACCTTTTCCCATTACCGTCATCATTATAATTCCAACTAGAAGTTTCCCCTATAGAAATAGTTCTTCAAGAAAGTCTTATTTGGAATAGCCTTCTTCAAAGAATCAAGGAAGGGAATATACGTCCAACTGCAAAGTGATCGAACTTGTCAACATGGAATATTTGTTTCTTAAGGAGTTCAGACCCTATGAGAATATGTGTGAAAGCTTGTTTCGAGAGTTCTTCACCAAATAACTAGATCATATGCTTCCAAGACTCGTCAAGAAATTCTACTTAAATCTCAATTTCAAAGGTTTGACACTCACAACATTCGTAAAAGGTGTAGAGGTTTATGTTTATTTACACGATTGTGGATAAATATTTGAGCTACCCCTATTATGGAGAAAAATACATTGTTGAAGGACCTAATAAATAAATAAAATTTCACAAGGTATCTATTTCAAGATTTATTGTAGATCCAATAGGAGAATTAATCCTTCCTCTCAAAGAAAAGTTTATGAAAGCTAAGTACACCTGGAACATGATCTGCTCACTCACATTCTCTTTCACAGACAAGGAAATTTTGAAATTTTCATTAAGAAAGATGTTGTGGTGTTAAATTCCAACCGAGCATCATTAAACTAATTGGGTCGATGGTATGTTTATCCACATGATTGTCTGTAATAAGAATCACTAAACGGGTTTGATCTATGAAGAGTTAATCACCAAGATCCTTGCTTTAGATGGAGCAATCCTTATGCGTGAACCTGTAGATGAAATCCACTCTCAAATCAAAGCTTTGTCTCTAAGAAAAATCAAGGCTCGAGTCTTCTGAGGAGAATTGAGGAACAATCCCATGGAAGAAGATGAAAAAGAAGCTTAGCCAACTACAACAAAATATTAAATGTTAAACGTCATTCTTGGGATAACTTAGCAGAACATTGTCTCCATTCAATAGTTGGTCAAGGATGTTTCCATCATCAAGAAGAACTCATTGGAAAAATCCATAAGCAAGTATGATGATAATATTGACATCAAGTATTTGTGTCACTTTTGTGTTTTATCTGCTTTTAAGTGTGTTTAAGCTTTTTTCACTTTCCCATTTTTTTATTTGAATTATTTTTTAAAATAAATAAGGTATTTTTAATTCTAGATGCTTGCATTTTTTTATATATGTGCTTGGATATTTTACATGCTTATTTTTCATTTTTCTCGTCATTTTGATAATACTAGACGTGTCAAAATGGGTTAGCCAATATGGGTCGGTCCGTCAGACCCAAAAAATCACAGGGCTTGTACTTTAAAATTACAGCCCATATTTTTCAGGGCTTCTTTAGCCCGGTCCTAAAAAACTCGCTATCCATTTAGGCTAACTGGTATGGACCGTGGGTAGCTCATTAGGCCTGCATAGGTATAATATTTTAAAAAAACTATATTAATATTTATATTGTCATACTCCAAATTAACACAATGATTTTTCCCACCTCACTAAATTTTGTTTCTATTTTATTCAATCTTTATCTTTTAAATATTATACACTAATATAATCAACACTTTTTCCTCGTATTCTATTAGTTTCTCTTATGTTAAATATTCGAGTATTATTTTATATAATTTATGATTGTATTATATTTAAAAACACATTATAGTATTTATAAAATATAATATAGTACTTAAAAATATATTATGTTTAAAATAGTATAATTTTTAATTTTATTTATAATAAATATTATGGGATTTTTAATTTATTTTTTTATTAAAAAAACATGTTTAGAGAGGGATAACTCGAAGCCCATCTAAGTCCAGGCTCGGACAATAATTTTCAAGGCCAATTACAATAGGACTTTTTTGGCCCGACCCTAAAAAGCTCGAGACCAGCAAGGGTTGATCCGTTTAGGACCGAATAGTCCATTTTGACAGCTCTAGATAATACTAAAGAGAAAGAGTATACTCTCAGAGGAAGTAAGGTTATATTTATTGGGGTGCGTTTAACCACTTTAATTTATCACCTTTGTTTTATTTGTTTTTCCACCTCCTTGAGAGATGCATTTTCATCATCAAAAATTGTAAGAATATGACACTATGTGCTTACAAGTATGACGTATGCAATAATTTATTTTACTTTGATGATTAAAAAACTCTAAAGTGAAGTCTTCATCATAAGTAATGATCAAGCCTATTTGGTTTTGATGATGACAATATTGTGAGGTGAAGTCTTCATTAATTGCGGTGAACAATCTCTGATCAAGATGTCAGTTATTGCGATGATCAAGTTGTGATGCTTGGAAATCAAGACGTCATATGATGTGATAATCAAGTTGTCGTACTTAAAGATTAGGATCTTATCTATAAGGGATAACACTTAATATCATGTGACGCTCAGTGGAGTCATTCAAGATCTCTGACACTAGTGCAGAAATGACTTTTTACATCGGGTGAAATTGACTTTTTACATCGGTTTTGGGTCCGATGTAAAGTCAGGCGATATAGTAAATCAGGGACTTTTTACATCGGTTCTGGGACCGATGTAAAAAGTCCCTTTTTTACATCGGTTATAATATCAGAACCAATGTAATAACCTGTTATTATGCACATTTTTTTAAAAATTGATCCAGTTTTTTACATCGGTTAGAAGTAATACCCGATGTAAAAAGTCCATTTTTTACATCGGTTATAATATATGAACCGATGTAAGAAACAATTATTATGCACATTTTTAAAAAAAATTGATCCAGTTTTTTACATCGGTTGGAAGTAATACCCGATGTAAAAAGTCCCCAGTGACGCGACTTTTTACATCGGTTATTATCCCCAACCGATGTAAAAAGTCCCTTTTTGAAAGTTTTTACATCAGTTTTTACTAATAACCGATGTAAAATGTATGACATTTTTTTGGAATAGATTATTTATTTTCTGGATGTTTCCCTGTACAAATATAATTTGTACCCATTTTTTCATATTTTTCCAATATCACACAGACTATATTTATGTCGCTATATAGATTTCATAGCTTTCCAACATCACATATATCACATCTAGGTCGATGTTTTCATATTTTTTACAACAAACTTACAAATTGAACAATTGTATTGCAAACTTGTATTGTATTACAACAAACAAACTTACAATTACAAATTCTTCACAAAATATACAACATTATTCAACTATTTATAAGTCTTTTTTCAAAACTTACAATTACATATTATTCATGTAACTCAAAGAAACATTTTGCCCAATGAAGTCGCAAATCATACAAATCATCTTGTGTTAATTCTGTTGGGTCATCAAATACCTATAATACATAAATATAACAATATAGAGTTAATTTTTAAAAATTCATATTAAGTCGAAAAATAAAAAGTAAATAACAAAGTAAAGTTATTTTTAGTACCTGCATCCAATTCTCGGTTATATTAGCAGAGACAATATCCAACATATTTTTCATCACATAGTATCCACAATCATTAGAGTTATGTTGTTGCCTTGTCTACAATTGAATGACATAATTAGTGAATACTTATCATAAATTTAACTATATAATTACAATTTACATGAGACTTACATTGGGATGAAGCCATGTAGCCTTTTTTCTATTTCCATTTGCCATTTGATGAATCCCAAAAGAACTAATACAGAAAGATAAACATCACATAGCTAAATTTACTCGCCGATGAAAAATGACATAACTATTAGTTATCAATGAAAGTCACATGAAAGATAAACTTACTTTGTAATAATTTTCTTCGTGTGATGGTCAATTTCTCGATGAAGTGAACAAAATATGACAACTAAATTGTCTCTTGGACACATGACTATTAATTGCCAATGTCTCATGTACGTGTGTGTGGAAACAGAAAAGTCACATAAAATATATATGTTATCAAAATTAAATAATATAAAACACAATTATATATAAATACTTACCCATGAATTAATGGTAGTAAGTGGCACACTCTGTTTTCATCACGTAACTTTTGTAGTACGTAATTTTTAACATCTTCTTGAGATTTCGCTACACTATCATTATAAATACACCTAGCAGGGTCCATAAATCCATATAATTCTGAAATGGAATTCTTAAGACAAACACGATGAATATACCTGGATAATTTTAAATAAACATTACAATCAAAGTGATGAGAGATATGACATATTAATATAAATTGACTTTAATAAAACAATAAAATATACTTACGTGCACCAAATTTGCAGAATAGACACGTCAAGCCGAGTGTTTTAGAAATTTTTGATGCCCGAGATAAACGGTCTTCTTTCCTTTTTCAAGCTGATGGTAACAAGTATCTTTTTCACATATAGGACACGCATTATGCCCTTTAACTTTATACCCAGACAAATTACCATACGCCGGAAAATCGTTGATGGTGCAAAACAACATGGCACGCATATTGAACTGTTCACCAGAATACGCATCAAAAACATCCACCCCTTCCTCCCACAACACACTTAAATCATCAATCAGTGGACTTAGATAAACGTCTATGTCATTTCCTGGTTGTTTTGGGCCCAATATCATCATCGATAACATAATATATTTACGCTTCATGCACAGCCTAGGAGATAGGTTGTAAATCATCAAGAGAACAGGCCAAGAACTATGGTTAGTACTCAGATTACCAAACGGATTCATTCCATCAGTAGCAAGTCCAAGTCTAAGGTTTCTCGACTCTTTGCCAAAATTTGGAAACAAAGAATCTATTTTCTTCCATTGCAAAGAATCGGCTACATGACGAATTTGTCCATCATATTTTCTTTCTTCTGCATGCCATCTAAGATTCTTTGCATCATCTTCATTGGCGAATAATCTCTTGAACCTTGAAATTATTGGTAGGTACCATACGACTTTCGCAGGAGGACCCTTTTTGACTATCTCATCATCAATTGATTCACCATCTTTCTTTTTATAGCGTGAAGCCTTGCATTTTGGACAATGATTATACTTTTCATACTCTTTTCTGTATAATATGCAATCATTAGGGCATGCATGTATATTTTCATACTCCAAACCCATCGGACACAATATTTTCTTCGCCTCGTAATAACGACTTGGCATTACATTACCTTCTGGAAGCATTTCGGTCAACAATTCAAGCAACTCGGTAAAACTTTTGTCAGTCCACCCATTCTTTGCCTTCAGATTAAATAATTTTAACACGGCTGACAGACGTGTAAATTTTTTGCATCTCGTGTACAATGGTTTATCTTTGTCATTGCATAAAGTATCATACGCATGTGCCCTCTTAAACGAATCTTGTCCAATATCACGTAACATGTCTTCTAGACGATCATCCATTTCTACACTAACATCATCTATTTGAGACACGTTTGACTTTGCTACTACTTCACCGTGCCATATCCATTTTGTATAACTTTGACAAATCCCTACACAAATTAGATGATCCATGATTTCTTTCTTACTACGTTTTGGTTCTTTATTTGCACAACGAACACATGGACAGAGAAAAAGCGTAGGAAGACTTTTGTCAGCATTACTTTCAACCAACTGTAGAAATTTCATCACTCCATGTTCGTACTCGTCACTTAATCGATTAGCTCTCATCCAACTACGATCCATAACTATGTTCACACGGAGGAAGGTCTGACGAACGGTGTGCCCGCGGCTGCGCTACTTCACGGAGATTCCGAGATTGCAAGTTGCGCTACTTCGCGGAGAAAGAAAAATATAATCAAATTTCAATGGCAAGGTGATAACTCTATTAAGATTTCAAAACTTGAAACTCAAGTCTACAAAACTTTTTATTGAGAAAAAAGGTGCTACTTATCAAGTTGATGGAAATATTGAGGAGTGCAACATACAACATTCATATGCAATATGTAAGGGTGATTTTGAACTATTTCAAACATCATCAAATTGTCAAGTTATATTTTTAAAATCATTATGTCAAGTTTTGTGATATTTGTAGTTAGAATCAAGGCAGTAGGATTTGGCTGTAAATTATTATTATAATACTAAAAGGACGCAACATATAAATATTGTGATGTTGAAATAATTTATTTTGGTCCTTTCTTTTTTCATTACAGTAGAAACCCGGTTCCCCTATAGGTACAACCCAGAATTCAAAAATAACACGCAGGAACCGGTTCCCCTATAGGTACAACCCGGTTCCTGGTACAAATTCCAGGGAAGTGATTTTTTAACAAGTTTGGAACCCGGTTCCCTGTTAGGTAGGAACCGGTTCCTGCAAGTTTATTTTCAAAAACTCCTTTTGAAACAGATCTCAAACAGAGTATTATTTCAAATAAGTGAAGAATGTGACTTACAGTTGAAACGGCGAGCGAGGAAGGGCGTGAATCGGCCGGTGAAAAGTCGTGAACGGCGTGAACAGAGTGAACGACGTGAAACGGCGGCAAGGAGACGTAATCAAATTTCAACAAACCGCATCATCTATGTTCATCAAACAAATCTGCAAATTCACAACAAAAATCATCATCAATGGCGGTCGAAAACGATGAAACACGAACGAACAGAACCACCGCGGTCGAAGACGACGACCAGAAACGGCGGAAACACGAACAGAAACCATCGCGGTCGAAGAGGACGACCGGAAACGGCAGTCGAAGAGGAAGATCGGAAACACGAACAGAATATTACTGAATCGGAATCGGGCAGGCATAAGGCAGTCGCGGTGGCAATCAGAATCGGGCGGGGTTGAGGAAGACGGAATCGGAATCGGAAGCGACCAGAATCGGAAACACCAACAGGGGAAAATGGAGTTGTAATTTTTCTACTGTTTGGGAAATGTTTGGGAAATAAGGGTTTGGCACCTATTACATCGGTGCATTGTAATACCCGATGTAAGGGTTGGATGGCTATTACATCGGTGCATTGTAATACCCGATGTAAGGGTTGGCAAGCTTCTTTTTTTTTTTACAACCCAGAATTCAAAAATAACACGCAGGAACCGGTTCCCCTATAGGTACAACCCGGTTCCTGGTACAAATTCTAGGGAAGTGATTTTTGAACAAGTTTGGAACCCGGTTCCCTGTTAGGTAGGAACCGGTTCCTGAAAGTTTATTTTCCCTGTTAGGATTGGATGGCTATTACATCGGTGCATTGTAATACCCGATGTAAGGGTTGGAAAGCTTTTTTTTTTACAATGCACCTATTACATCGGTGCATTGTAATACCCGATGTAATAAGTTGCAAAAAAATTAATTTATTCTTTAATTTATTTTTTATATTAATATCTGTTGTGAAGATATTACATCGGTTTTTAGTCAACTGATGTAATATGTTGCATGTTTTTTATTAATATTTCTACTACCTTGTTTCTTATTTACAAAAATGCCACCGTATTTTTTTCTGAAAACTTTTTACATCGGTGGATGCGTTTGCCCGATGTAATAGGTAGCGAAATATATTTTTTTTCATATTTTTTATATCATTGCAAATAAATACCTGATGTAAAAAGTTTGTTAATTGTATTTTTTACATCATATATTTTGATACCCGATGTAAAAACCTTTTCTCAAATGTCTTTTTTTTAGTAGTGTGATCAAGTATATTATTTTTGGTGATGGTACCTATCTAGAACAATTATCAAGCATCATTAGATAGAAGAATTCATGTCCCATATGAAATGATAAATAAAAGTTGAATCAAGTAAGGGATCTATAATCTTCATAGCTGTGAAATATAGGAAGTGTGAAAAGTGTGCATTATCTATAATATTCTCTATGATTTTATTAAGAAACTCGAAAAAAGTTTATGTGTCTAGCTAATGGATTAGAGACTCATTCTAATCAATTATATGAGTTTTTTACATGGCATATCAATTATCCTATTAGGGATAATCAATTATAACTTTTGTAATCCTAATAATCAATTATTAAGTCTCCTTATCGATTAGTGATGGCGCTTTCAAAAACCTTTCTTTTTGTATCACATAATCTATTATGTGATGTGGATAATCGATTATGGTTATTAAAAGGCCCACATATTCTTTACATATTTGAGCCACGTGTTTTCATATGAATAATGGGATTCCCCTCATTTCAAAGCACCTCATAAAATGTATATCAAATACTACTCTCTCTCTCTCTCTCTCTCTCTCTCTCTCTCATGGTTCATGATCTTATCCTAGTGTTAAAAGCTCCCATTTAATTCAAGAATTCTCTAGTGGTAAAAAATTCTGGTTAGGAGGTCTCAGTCGTTAAAACTCTTGTGTTTTGTTTGGAGGACATACATTGTAAAACAACAGTCTTTTTGTAAGGATATTCATGGGAAAAATCTTTCAAAAGCTCACCTCATAGTGGAAACTCTCAAGAAGAAATTCTTGGAGAAAGGAGTAGGCCAAAACATGAGAGAAAATCTCTATAAATCTTTAGTTCATCTTTCTCTTCTCTTATCTCTTTACATTTCCGTTATTTATTTTTGTTGTAGTTCCCTTTGGTTGATTTTCTTTATTATGTTCCTTATCTCTCATTTAGTTTATATACTTGTTTTAAGACTCTAATTTTATCAACAAAAAAAATATTCTACACCTTTTTCAAAAATCACACAATTCACCTCCTCTTGTGTTTGGAGTCACTTTTCCTAAAATAAGTGCAACAAATAAACACGAGAAATATGAAACAAATGAGAAACATGCAAAATGTGTAAGTGTATCATTAAAAAATGTCATATAAAAACAAGCAAACAGAGAAAATAAAATAAAAAACAAAATGTTTTTATCATGGTTTGAAAGGATGCTTCTGGGGTGCAATTATGCATGGTTCTCTAAGTGGATTTGGAATGTACTTGCTGGCAGTGTGATGACAAAAATGGCCTATACAAAGTAAATTAAACATACGTGATAGTTTTTTTGATGATTTAAAAGATGTCAGTCTTAACCCTTGATTTAGATGAAAAATGAAAATTTTGATGTTTTTGTGGTTTTTTGAATATAAACCAAAAATAGGAGAAAGGATGGTTAAATTGTAACTATAAACATATGCACCAGAATGATGTTTTCATATAGGGTGGATCCAAAAATATTCTTTCAGATTATTGGGTGCAAGTATGGGATGTTAAGTTCCACATCGCATATAAATTGATAGAATGTTAGATTAATAATAAAGAGGACTCATATACCTAATGTCTTAAGATTTTAGATATAGATGAAGTGTCTCCCTCTAGATCCTTGGTTCTTTTGATGCACCCTCCTTCCTTGAACATCCCAACAATTGGTATCAAGATACTTAGTATTATAGTGTATAAGTTTTTTAGTATGCTCTTTGATTACAACTTTGTCTAATCTTCCATATAAAAAATATTGTATATTCTATGTTGGTTGGGAAAAAATGTTTGCTGCAAAAAAAGCTTTGGCTCCAATGTTAAGTTTTTAAAGTACGGTGAGGCTTTCCGTAAATAATCTTGGTGGAAGAATCAATTTTGCCTTAGTGAAAAGTCACGTCAAAAAAGTTTTGATACAATTAGAATTACACAATGCATTGAAAGGAAAAACTTTAAATATTAACAATAAGAAATGAATGGAACTAAACTAAATAGCTTCATGTACAATCCACGTGTCTTTGTCTTACAATATTCTTGCGAATGTTCTTGGTAAATTATTAGCTAAAGATTTTTGGGGAAAAAATTAATGGCTATATAAAGGAAAAGGTATTTCAAATTAGTTATTGTTGAAGGAGTAGTTTCATAAGTTGCATATGAATGAAAATACGAAAGTATCTGATCATCAAGTTGTTCTCAACGATATTCTTTCCAAATTAGAAATTAGTGGAGTCAATATTGATGATCAATATAAAGCTTTGAGACTCATATATATGGTTTGTTCTATCTTCCTATGACCATCTTAAACATGTATTGGTATATGAGAATAAAATATTGAGTTTTGAAGAAGTTGCTAATTATTTTTGAAGAAAGAAGAGTTAAAGGAAAAGATAATACTTCATCAAAATTTGTGTTGGTTGCTAGAAGAAGGTCTTAAGTAAAGGAAAATAATAAAATGTGTGTGAGATGTTAGAAATTGTGACAACTTAGGCATGTAAAAAATAATTGTCCTAATGAGGCAGTGTTAAATAAGGGCTTTGAATCAAATGTTAGTAAATTCTCCCTTGTTATGACAGATGATGGTCTTTTTTAAAAGTTGAGAAGTGTGTTTTAATGACATTTTCGTTGTCATGAAAAAAGACGAGCTATTGCTAGCTAACAGATTAACATATGAGTATTGATGCAAAGTTTGATGTGAGATTATATCGGTGGTTAGAGAGCTTCCTGCTCACATGGAAGTTGTATCATAAGTTTTCAATATAGTTTTTCACATGTGAAATTTTTTTTAGTGGCTTAACTTCAAGTGAAGTATGCACTCCGATGTAGTATGGTAGTTTTTTTAGCAACAATTGTTAGTGAAGAAAATATGAAAATTCTTCAAGTGATGTAGTCTCAAGTGACAAGAATATTTATGGCGGAGTGTGGCAGTTCTTTTAAATTATGATTGTCGGTGAAGACAATGGAAACTGATGTGTTAATTTTAATTAGGGTGAAGATTGTTGGTGGTTGTTGAAAACATACATATTGAATAAGTCTCACATCGCTTAACTTTGTAAAGAGAGAGGGGGTCCGATGCTATATAATTGATTCAAGTTGTTCATTACAAAATGCATTAATCAAAAAGACGTTAAATTTGTATTTGACTTTCATATTTTCTCTTATACCTTTGAGTTAGAATATTGTAAAAAATGATTAAATATTTGTTTTTGAAGGTGTGAATGTATTGAAGATTATAAACTTGAAATCACATTGGGTGGGACAAAGATTCTTTAGTGATCTAAAATATGAAACTCGACTAGTTGGAATTTTTTGAGGGAATTTCAAACTAGAAGGGAATAATTTTGAGTGATTCCAATCACATTGCTGCTGAAGTGGTTAAACGTAGATGTCTTAATTTGTTTGTTTTGCTTTCCACCGAAATTTTTAACTATGTGTGATTTGGCTACTTTATTTTTTCTTTTACCTGACTTTGTTGAAAAGTGTGTATGTGTTTGTCTAACCTTTAAGCTAATATGAATTAAAAATTACCAACATGCATAGATTCATTTGAAAAATCATTCTAAATTTTACATAAATAATAATAAATCTTAATATAATAACTTCAATATTTTTCTATTATAATAAAATTAAAATAAATAACTAACCCATTGTTAGACAAATTGACAACACAACCGTTCTTTATCAATAATTAATAATTTTAATTTAATTTTTAAAATCTTGTCAATTCGATAATTTACGTATAATAATAATAATTAGTAGTAGACTCGTACGTCCACACAGATAAGTTTATTCATATTTTAAATTATTTGTTAAAATTAGGTTGATGATATATAATTGTTATTATAAAATTACTAATAATTAAAAATATTTAAAAATAAAAAATTATCAATATCATAAATTCGATATATCTAATAATTATAAATATTTATAAATATCATTAATAATGGTAAATATTAATAAATATTTTATTAATTAAAATAAAAAAGATATTGTAATAATAATGACCCCTAAAAATAGGGAAATTCAATATAGAATTCATGGAAATTAATAAAATTTACAAAAGTATGGGCCAACTTCTAATTATAGCAACACAAAATAAAGGGGTATATCAGAAAAATACTTGAAACAAACTTTCATTAATATATTAAGATTGGAACATTCAAAAGTGTAAAGTATTTTCTTGATAATATTAACCACCTAACTTTCTCTCTTTCATTACAATTTTATACTTAAGAATATTATTCTTAAATATTCTTAGGGTTTTTAGATATAATATGTGATTAGTCTTTTTTTGTATTTTTAGTCTTCTTGTTCCCATTATACATACTTGTTTGATAGCGTTTTGTCTATATTTAAAAATTTATATAAAAACAAAATAGAGCATGCTTTATGGAATTTGGTAGATAAAGGCAAGTGAGAAAGACTTTAATAATAGTATATGTCCAAATTTGTATTTATAACATTATCCATTTGAGAAGCAATATTTCAAAAGCACAATACTATAACATCCAATAGAAGCAATGAGACTGAAGAATAACGATACCATTGTTATAAGCCTGTAACTAAACGTCTAAGTTATAATTAAATACTAAAACAGTTATAATTTCATCCTCACTAATTAGTACATATTCAGAATCGTGGTGGAGAAGTCATTTTTCATCAATTTCGTGCAATTCAAAGCGATTATTATTATCAAATAAATTATGTAGATAAAGAAGTTATCATCGCTGCAGTGATGAAAAGAAAAAGAAAATAAATTTTGTGAAAGAAAAATTAAACTCGGCTAACAAATTCACCTTCTGAACAATCTGAATACCTCAACTAAATATCAGATTTGGCGAATATATATGTCGAATTGCATTATTAATCGCTTCTCCCTCCTCAAAACTCACGAATCCAAAATATTGAGCAACTACAAGACACATTTAAGAACACAACTTATTAACAACAACATACATCAAAATAAATCCATAAAACGAAACAGAAAGGAAAAGAATAAATGAACAAAAACCGCAAACCAACCACCGTGCGTTTTTCTGACCGTCACTTACCACTGGACCGATTCAAGCTTCCAATCTGCGAATCT
>CATIWC010002420.1:0-41097 GCA_948472305.1 Vicia faba
CTTTGTCTTCAACCTCAGACCTGTATGAACAAAGAACACGCGTTTTCCATCTCTTGATTCCTGGACTTTCAAGCAAAACTAATAACATGAAAAGTGTAGAGCATGAGAAGACGAATCCACCCATGTAAAGAACTTGACTTAACTCTCTAAGATGAGGGAGAATTTCTTCTCCCCCAATTTCTGACCTAGTTTTCATGTTCAGACTCAAAATTCTTACAGCACACATAATATAAATGAAATCTAATTACATGGGCATGTTCAAGGCTATGATTGTGATATGTTTTCTTCACAAACCTAAAACTAATAATGCCTAATAAGAGAGATACGAGTTCATGAACTTACCTGTTCAGTTGAACTTTTATCTAGCAACGGAGAAGCTTTCAGTGCAAGGTGAGGATTGGTATAGCTTCCTTGAGGTCCAGGGATGCTATTCCAAGCTTTACTTTGTCTTGAAACTTCTTGAATCGTGCTAGAGAACTTCAAATGCAAAACAAGAAAATGAAAATGGTGGAACTGGTTAGAGGAATTACAGGTCATGTTTTAGGTTTTGGTTAGCTTGCATTGATGCTAGGGAATGTGTTTGATGAGCTTTGGTCAAGAAAACATGCAAAGAATGAGAGATGGTGTTCAAACTGCAGGCCTTGCCCTGTTTTTGCAGTTTGAGAGTGATTCTGGCAATGGGGAGGTGTTGATGGTCTTAGGGTCGTGCTTCAGCTTGGTTAGGATGTTTGGAATGTGTCTACAATATTTGCTTAAGGTTACTAATGCTGAGATGAAAGTTCTGTGGTGTTATGATACTTTTCTTCACACTTAAGCAAGCAAAGTCAAATTGTGTTCTAGGCATGTAGAGGGCCCCTAATCATGCTGCAAAACTCCTCCTTGATCAGTGTGTTATGCTCATAATCTTGTGCCAATTAGATTGTATCTGTACTTGTTGGATTTTCAATTGGACATAAAGCTACCTTTTGCAAAAATGGAAGAAATGCTTTATCTATTTTGGGATTAATCCTTTAGGCAATGCTTGAACACACAAAACATGGTCTTGGCACAAAGGATTGGAATTAAATTTATGAGTGTAATTGAGGTAAAAGGCCTGTAATCAAGTTGTGCAAGCTGAGATTGGAATGCATAGTGCTATGAACATGTAACTTGGCCTAATCAAAAGTGAGTTTTTGCCATATTGCAAAATTCGATTCTCCCCAACCATGAGGTTGTTTGAGAAGTTCTTGGACATTTTGGAAAGCTTGGAATGTGTACTACAATCCATCTTTGAAATGCAAAGTGAAATTCCAAGTGGAAGTGTATGGAAAATGGCCTTGAAGTTAGGTAGAAAACCTTGCCAAAATAGGTCAAAATTTCACTAAGTTAAGAATGGTTTAGTACCCTTATTCCAAAAATTGTAACTTGAGATACAAGCCTCATTTGGGAAAACTTTGTGAATCAAAGTTGTAGATTATGCAACAAGCTACAACTTTCATGTTTTGACTTTTGTTTGAATCCAAATGAATCTTGGTGAGAAAGTGGGGCAAAGTTGGGAAAAAATTAGGGTTTTCCATAACTTAGAAAAATTCTAAGTTATGAAAAATTTCCATTTCAAACCCTAATTTGCATTTTTTGATTTCTTGGTGAACAAGTTTCATGATTTGGCATTTTTTGATGAAAAATGAATCTTGACTCTTGATTTTGACCAAAAAGTCAAAGTTTGACTTTTCAGTATACAGTCAAAATTGATCAATTGACTGAGAAATTCAACTATCAATCTTGTGTATTTGGGATCTTTTGAACTTGTTGAGCATGTCAAGATAATTCCATGGGGTCCTTGAGTCCATATGTGAGCTTGGTTTGCCATTGGCTAGGTTAAACAGTCAAAAATTGCCTTGGTGCAGTCAAAACCCTAAAAATGACCATTTTGCCCTTTTGATGATCTGATCAAATTTCTTGTGGAATTGTAATCCAAACTTGATCAAATGGTCCATGTGAGTTCATAATGTTGATGTGGGTCAATTTTCATGATATTTGACTGTCAATTGGCCACAGTTGACTTTTCCCCATTACAGTTGATTTCTAGGTCAACTGTCCAATTGACTGGGCAAAATTTGGAATCAAGACTTGAAACTTTGTATGGATAAACTTGGGAGTCCAACATGAAGCATGAAAGTCATCTTGGGCTTTTTAGGTCAAAACATCTTTATACAAACACAAACCCTAATTTGGGTCAACAGTGCAAGGAGAAGTCTTGAGCAGAGGAAACTCTAACTGGATCTTGAGCTCCAAGGGTTTGTGATGAGGAAATTGTTGAGGAAATGGTGAGGGCAAATTTTGGGGTACAACACTTTCAAAAACCACACCAAACACATTTTCAAACAACAAAAGCAAGTGATCTAGCAAGTAATTAAGAGCCCATGGAAAACCATGGATGAAAAGGGTGCTAATACCTTCCCTTTTCATAATCTACCCCCCGAACTCAAGAAACAATCTCAAAGGTCTTTCCTGTGCCTTTTTCACCTTTCCTTTTGGATAAAATAAAAGTCGGTGGTGACTCTTGCTAACCGCAACATTTGTGAACACAAACGCAAAACCCTAAAGTCAGTTCTCCCACCGCATCACATTACGCATGTGAGACATCTTAGAAAAAAACAAACAAAAATACAAGATCAAAGTCCCTCGATGACGCTACGAATGTTGCCTTATAAATGATCTTAGTCCCTTAAGAAAAAATGCTAAGATATCTCACAACATTGATATCCATGACTATACGATGACCCACACCCATCATTTTACATCCAAAGATAGGGTTACTTGCCAATAAATGGTGAGATAACAATATCAAAGGAAAGAAGAAATAAACAAAGACTTTTGAGTAGGTAGAGCGTTCTTAGTTGCTTGCTCACGATCCATCTTCAAAAACAAACATCTTTTCAAACACACTAAACACTTTCAAAACATGAAATATTTTCAAAAGTCCAACACTTTGTATGCATTCTTATAGAGACGGGAATCATTACGAAGTTTTCCTAAACGAAGGCGCTTTTCAAAAATACTTTCAAAACCCACCATAAACATATTTCAAACAAAGAAATTTCAAAAGTGATCTAGCAAGCAACTAAGAGCCCATAGATAACTATGGATGTAAAGGGTGCTAACACCTTCCCTTTTCATCACCTACCCCCCGAACTCAAAAAAAAAAATCAAAGGTCTTTCTTGTTCTTTTCACCCTTTCCTTATTGGATAAAAGAAAAGTCGGTGGCGACTCTTGCTATCCGCAACAATTGCGATCAAACACAAAACACCCAAGTCAATTCTCCCACCGTATTACAGCCTGCTTGCTGTAAGATACAAAAGGCTACCGATCATGCTTCTATATAAACTCTGATTAACACTCACTCCCTTTTCATCTTTGAATAACTTCAAGTGTTTAGGAGCATGAGTTCTTTTATCGCTGACATTCTCCATTCCAAGTTTGTTCACAATATTCTTGACACATTTTCTTTGAAAAAGGAAAATGGAGTCCTCCATCTGCTTTACCTGCATCTCCCATAAAGAATGTTAATTCACCCACCAAACTCATCTCAAACTTAGATTGCACCTGTTTGACGAATTGTTAGACCATTTCATCCGACATCCCTCCAAACACAATATCATCCACATAAATCTGAGCTATCATAAGTTTTCCATCTTTCTCCTTGACAAAGAGAGTTTTGTCAATTCTTCCCTCTCTATATTCATGGTTAATGAGAAACTCAGTCAGCCTATCATACCAAGCTCTTGGAGCCTATTTTAAACCATACAATGCATTCTTTAACTTGAACACATGCTTTAGGAAAGAAGGATCAACAAATCCTTTTGGATGTTCAACATATACTTCTTCATTCAAATAGCCATTCAAAAAGGCACTCTTAACGTCCATCTAGAATAACTTGAACTTCAAGAGACATGCCACTCCAAGTAGTAGTCTGATAGATTCCAAATGAGATACAGGAGAAAATGTTTCATCAAAGTCCACTCCTTTGATCTGAGTGTACCCTTGAGAAACAAGTCGGGCCTTATTTCTGGTGACAACCCCTTGTTCATCTGACTTGTTCTTATACACCCATTTAGTACCAATTACATTCACTCCTTTAGGTATTGGTACCAAGTCCCAAACCTCATTTCTCTTAAATTGACAAAGTTCATCTTGCATAACATGAATCCATAATTCATCAGTCAAGGCTTCTTTGACATTTTTTGGTTCAAACTTTAAAACAAAACAAGAATTTGACATAACTTCCCTTGATCTGGTTTTGACTTCTTCATTCAGACTTCATATAATAAGTTCCTTAGGGTGATCTTTCTGAATCCTAATAGAAGGACCTTTGTCAGTTGCATCAGTTTCTTCAGGATCAGTGTTGACACTTGAATATGCAACATCTTCAGGAACATCATCATTCATAGAGGGAAAATGCTCCAACATTATTATGAGACATCTGCTTCTTTGGTTGAGTCATCAATCACCACATTTATGGACTCCATCATCACCTTAGTTATGGAATTGAATAATCTATACGATCGACTATTTGTAGAGTATCTTAGAAAAATCCCCTTACGACTCTTAGGATCCATCTTCCTCCTCTGCTCACGATCTGCCGAAATGTAGCACTTACTTCCAAAGACATGGAAATATTTCACTATTGGCTTTCTTCCTTTCCATAGTTCATAAAGAGTAACGAATGTACCAGATTTGATAGTAACAATATTATGAATATGACAGGAAGTGTTCATGGCTTTTGTAACACCCGTAATTTAATTAATTATTTAATTAAATTATTTTTGGAATATTTATGAAGTTGTGTTGTGATTAGTTGGATTTATTTATTTTATTAAAGTTGTGGAATAATATTAGAAGGATGATGTTTTAATGTGGGCTTGTTTTAAAGGATAGAAGTAGTAATAAGGGGGTGTAGTAGTCTTAAGCCCATTAAGGAATAAAGAGAACAATAGGGTTATTTCATTATTGTGGAAATAATAGAAAAGAAGAAGCAGTAAGAAGAATAAGGGTTGGAAGAGAAGAACGTGAAAGTTGTTGGAAAAGAAGAAAAGAGGCAGAACGGGAATCAACCGGAAAAGTATAGAGCAACCTTCAATCCAAGGTAAGGGTGGGGTTCTGACTCTATAATAGGGTTAATGATAATTGGTATGTGGGGTTAGAGGTGAAAGATTGTTTGGCTTATGATTGAATTATATATGATGTTGTATGATGAGAATCGATGAATTATGGATGAATAACGATGTCCCAATGTCGTATATTTGATGTAGAATTATAGGATAATTGTAATTGATGATTATCTATGATTAGATGATGTTTATAGGGCCTAAAGTATGGAACCCGTAGTGAAAACGCAGAGAAATCGTAGAAATTATTCATGACAGAGCAGTATGTGTCGACCCCAAATGTTATGTGTTGATACAAGAAGGCTTGTAGGCTCAGGATGAGTCGACACGAAGGAGTCATGTATCGATACATGAGGACTTTTAGACTCAGGATGAGTCGATACGTAGGGGCATGTGTCGATACATGCAATGTTGCAGACTCAGTATGAGTCGATACAAGAGAGTTTGCATTGACTCATATGGCGTGTTCAGTGCAGTACGCGTCGACCCAAGGTATTATGTGTCGATCCATGTTGTCTGGTTTTTGGCAGAATCAGTTTGAGAACGCTGTAACTTGAGTTTTCGGACTCCGTTTGAGGTGTCGTTCGAAGCGTTGAATATCTAATGAGATGAACTTTATTCTTAAGGATTACAATGAATAATAGGAAGTATAATCATAGTATCCAAATTAGGATTTGAATTAGTTCCCATGTTGATCGTTATGTTGATTTTTGTGAAGAATGATGAGGATGAGAAGTGTATAGATTGCTGTTTGGTTTGTAACAGTAGGATTAATGATGATAATGATGTAGTATTACATAATAGTAATATGTAGGGGTTTAGTAATTATAATTAAGCCTTAGATGATTAATTAATTATAGGCAATATCATGTTGTAGGCCTATGGCCAATGTTGCGAGATTGACGAATTTCTGTTGTATGGTTATTGTGGCCGAGTTGCCGTGAATTATGATGATATATGATGTTTAATGAATTATGACGTTGATATGTGATGTTTGATGAATTGTGATGTTGATAAATGATGTTTGATGAATTATGATGTATAAATGATGTTTGATGAATTACGATGCTAAATGATATTGATGAACGATGATGATGAAAGATGTTGAGACGCCTCTAATAATTTGCAGCTATTAAGATGTATGATTATGACCAACGATGATGTTGTGTTGAGATGTTGTTAATTATGGTGTTGTCATTACATTCATGATTGTGTCGCATACATTGCATTTCAAGATGGAGCTTATGCTCGTTAAGATGGCCTGTATTGGCGAATATTAAGATGAAGGCTTATGCCTTGTTGATGCCTCTATTTATTGGCAAATTTTTAAGATGGGAGTTCTGCTCTAATGGCACCACATGCATTTGCATAGTATTGAGTCGCATTATATGATTGCATAAAGAAGTTTTGAATTGATGTGACAAACGTGTGTTATAGTTGGTATTTCTGTGGCGATTATTGTTGTTTATAAGATGAGAAGTGGCGATGTTGTGTGATCTAATTTAATATATTAATTATTATACGTTTTATTATATTTTTAGATATCTCACCCCTTCTGTTTGAATGTTACCCTTACGTTGGTAACATGCAGGTAATCGAGGGTGAAGGCTGTATACCTTTAGTTGTTCGAGTCGGTGTCATTGCTCTGATATGTAACACTCGGGGGGATGGATGCTTGTTGCTTTTATTTGTTGATTATTTCAGTTGTTGAACTTTAATTTGATTATTATTAAGTATGTGTTGTTTTGAAGTTGCTGTAACGATGGTTAAAGATTCTATTATAAATTCCGTTGCGTAGATGCTTAAATTGTTGAATTAAGAGATTAAAGTATTATGATGATGGTTCATCTGAAGTTTTAAAGTTTTATGTATCCACGATGAATGTAATGAGTTTTTAATGATGAATTTATGGCATCCTGATTCCTTTGCATGAATGATTTTATAACTCTGATTTATTTATATAATTGTCGGGTAGAATTGGGGTGTTATAAAGTTGGTATCCGAGCAAAAGGTTGGTCCGACCTTGTCGTCGAGTCGTAATTGTCTAACAATCGAGTATTGTTAATTTGAGTTTTAACCGTTGTTTATGTTGTAGTGATAAGTTGAGATGGCTAGAAGGAATGATGTTGCACTTGCTGCTGCTTTAGAAGAAATGGCTCATGCGATGGAAAATCAGCCAAATGCTGATGGGAATGCTGGATCTCATAGCTTGGCAAATTTCCAGAGAGAGAATCTGCCTACGTTCAAGGGAAAGTATGATCTTGGCGGAGCATTAGAGTGGTTGAAAGAGATTGAGAGAATCTTTCGTGTGATGGACTGCACTCCAGTGCAAAAGGTCTGGTATGGTACTCATATGCTAGCAGTCGAGGCTGATGACTGGTGGCTAGAGACTTGTCAGAGATTGGAAGCTGCAAGTGAGAATGTCACTTGGGCTGTGTTCCGTAGGGAATTTCTGAGGAAGTACTTTCCTGAAGATGTTCGGGGTTAGAAGGAGATTGAATTCCTTGAGCTGAAGCAAGGAAGTATGTCGGTTGTTGAGTATGCTGCCAAGTTTTCTGAGTTGTCTAAGTTTTATCCGCACTACGCTGATGCATATGCTGAGTTTTCAAAGTGTATCAGGTTTAAGAATGGGTTGCGCCCGGAGATCAAGAAGGCAGTTGGATACCAGAAGATTCGTGTCTTTGCTGATTTGATAGATAGCTGCAGAATTTATGAGGAGGATAATAATGCTCATTACAAGATTATCAGTGAGAAGAGGGGTAAGCACCAACATAATCGTGGTAAGCTTTATGATACCCCAGTTGGTAAGGGTAAACAGAAAGTTGCTCAGGATCAGAGGACTAGTGGGGGAGATGCTCCTGCTGGCGTGGTTTGTTTTATATGTGGGGAACCTGGGCATAAGAGTAATGTTTGTACTACTGAAGTAAAGAGGTGTTTCCGTTGTGGTAAGAACAGACATGTTGTATCTGAGTGCAAACATAAGGATGTGATTTGTTTCAACTGTAGTGAAGAAGGGAACATTGGTAGTCAGTGTCAGAAACCAAAGAGGGCTCAGACAAGTGGTAAATTATTCGCTTTGGTTGAGGATCAGACAACTGTTGAGGACAGACTTATCAGAGGTACATGTTTCATTAATAGTACTCCTTTAATTACTATTATTGATACTGGTGCTACTCATTGTTTTATTGCTGCTGATTATGTTGAAAGATTGGGTCTTATATTGTCTTCTATGAATGGAGAAATGGTCGTCGATACTCCAGCCAAGGGGTTGGTGACTACATCTTTTGTGTGTTTGAAATGTCCCTTGTCAATCTTCGATAGAGACTGATTTAGTGTGTTTACCGTGAAGAGGTTTGGATGTGATTTTGGGTATGAACTGGTTAGAGCATAATTGTGTTCATATTAACTGTTATGACAAGTCTGAAGTTTTCTACTCCTGAAGAAGAGGAAAATGGTTTGTTGTCTGCTAAACAGTTGAGGAAGTTGATGCAAGAGGAAGCACATATGTTCTCGTTGATGGTGTCGCTATCTATAGAGACTCAAGCTATAATTGAAGAATTGCAGGTGGTATGTGAATTTCCTGAAGTTTTCCCCGATGAAATTCTCGATGTACTACCGGAGAGGGAAGTTGAATTTGCAATTGATCTTGTACCTGGTACCAGACCTGTGTCTATGGAACCATACAGGATGTCTACATCTAAATTGTCTGAGTTAAGGAAGCGATTGGAAGAGTTACTTGAGAAGAAGTTTGTAAGACCAAGTGTATCATCGTGGGGAGCTCCAGTGTTGTTAGTAAAGAAGAAAGATGGAAGTATGAGGCTTTGTGTTAATTATAAAAAGTTGAATAAAGTGACGATTAAGAACAAGTATCCACTTCCAAGAATAGATGACTTGATGGACCAATTGGTGGATGCTCGTGTGTTTAGTAAGATTGATTTGAGGTCGAGTTACCATCAGATTAAAGTGAAGGGTGAAGATATCCAGAAGACGGCTTTCAGAACGCGTTATGGACATTATGAGTATTCAGTGATGCCTTTCGGTGTTACTAATGCACCGGGAGTATTCATGGAATATATGAATCATATCTTTCATTTTTATTTGGATCGGTTTGTGGTGGTGTTTATTGATGATATTTTGATTTACTCCAAGTCAGAAGAAGAGCATGCAGAACACTTGAGAGTAGTGTTGCAAGTTTTGAAAGAGAAGAAGTTGTATGCAAAGCTGTCCAAGTGTGAGTTCTGGTTAAAGTAGGTTAGTTTTCTTGGTCATGTGATCTCAGGTAGTGGCACCGTTGTAGATCCATCGAAGGTTGATGCTGTGTTGCAATGGGAAACTCCAAAGTCATCTACTAAGATTAGAAGCTTTTTGGGATTAGCTGGTTATTATAGAAGGTTTATCGAGGGTTTTTCTAAGTTGGCACTTCCGTTGACTAAGTTTACTTGTAAAGGTAGATATTTTGTGTGGGATGTTCAGTGCGAAGAAATTTTTACAGAATTGAAGAAGAGGTTGACGTTGGCTCCGATTTTGATGTTGCCTAATCCAGGAGAGCCTTTTGTGGTATATTGTGATGATTCTAAGATGGGTTTAGGAGGCGTGCTTATGCATAATGATAAGGTAGTTGCTTATGCGTCAAGGCAGTTGAGGACTCATGAGAAGAACTATCCTACGCATGATTTAGAGCTTGCTGCAGTTGTCTTTGTATTAAAGATTTGGAGGCATTATCTTTATGGTTCTAGATTTGAAGTGTTTAGTGACCATAAAATCTTAAAGTATTTATTCGATCAGAAGGAGTTGAATATGAGGCAATGAAGATGGTTGGAATTGTTAAAGGATTATGATTTCGGTTTGAATTATCATCCATGAAAAGCGAATGTGGTAGCTGATGCATTGAGTCGGAAGACTTTACATATGTCAGAAATGATGGTTAAAGAATTGGAATTAATTGAGCAGTTCAGAGATATGAGCTTAGTTTGTGAGGTTACACCGTAGAGTGTTATGTTGGGTATGTTGAAGATTAATAATAAATTTTTAGACAGTATCAGAGAAGCTCAAAAGTTGGATGTGAAACTGGTAGATTCGATGGTTGGGACCGATCGGCCTGAGAATAATGATTTTAAGCTAGATGCGCAAGGTGTGTTGAGATTTCGTAACCGGATTTGTATTCCTGATGATGCTGAGATGAAGAAAGTGATACTTGAAGAGAGTCATAGAAGTAAGTTGAGTATTCATCCAGGAGCTACAAAGATGTATCAAGATTTGAAAGGTTTGTTTTGGTGGCCTGGAATGAAGAGTGATGTGGCTCGGTTTGTGTATACATGTTTGACTTTCCAGAAGTCGAAAGTTGAACATCAGAAACCTGCAGGGTTGATGCAACCGTTAGAAGTTACGGAATGGAAATGGGATAGCATTTCAATGGACTTTGTGACGGGATTACCTAATACTTTAAGAGGACATGATTTGATTTGGGTGATTGTTGATAGGCTTACAAAGTCGGCTAATTTTATTCCTATTAACATCAATTTTCCAGTGTCGAAGTTGGCTGAGATTTACACTAGTGTGATTGTGAAGCTGCATGGTCTTCCTTTGTGCATTGTGTCAGATAGAGATCCAAGATTTACTTCTGATTTTTGGAAGAGTTTGCAAGAAGTGTTGGGTTCTAAGTTGAGGTTGAGTTCAGTGCATCATCCTCAAACAGATGGTCAGACTGAACGGACTATTCAATCGTTGGAAGACTTGTTAAGGGCATGTGTTCTCGAGCAGGGAGGTTCGTGGGATACTTATCTTCCGTTGATAGAGTTCACTTATAATAACAGTTACCATTCCAGTATTGGGATGGCACCTTTTGAAGCATTTTATGGTCGAAGATGTAGAACTCCTTTATGTTGGTATGAATCTGGTGAGAGTGTAGTACTTGGACATGTACTTGTTCGTGAGACTACTGAGAAGGTGAAGTTGATTCGAGAAAAGATGAAAGATTCCCAAAGTAGACAGAAGAGTTATCATGACAAGCAAAGGAAAGATTTAGAATTTCAAGCGGGTGACCATGTGTTTCTAAGAGTTACACTCGTGACTAGTGTTGGGCGAGCGTTGAAGTCTAAGAAGCCCACTTCTCGTTTTATAGGACCATATCAGATTTTGGAGAGAGTGGGGAATGTTGCTTATAGAGTGACTTTACCGCCTAATCTTTCGAATTTGCATGATGTGTTTCATGTGTCGCAACTCTGGAAGTATATTTCAGATCCATCTCATGTGATTCATATGGATGATGTGCAAGTACGGGATAATTTTACGGTGGAGACGATGCCTGCACGGATCGCGGATCATGAAATAAAGACTCTGAGGGGCAAAGAGATTGATTTGGTTAAAGTGGTTTGGCTAGGGGCTGCCGGAGAAAGCATGACTTGGGAGTTTGAGAGCAAGATGCGAGACTCCTATCTTGAGTTATTTGATTAAGGTAAATTTTCGAGGACGAAAATATTCTAAGTGGGGGAGAGTTGTAACACATCTAATTTAATTAATTATTTAATTAAATTATTTTTGGAATATTTGTGAAGTTGTGTTGTGATTAGTTGGATTTATTTATTTTATTAAAGTTGTGGAATAATATTAGAAGGATGATGTTATTTCATGTGGGCTTGTTTTAAAGGATAGAAGTAGTAATAAGGGGGTGTAGTAGTCTTAAGCCCATTAAGTAATAAAGAGAATAATAGGGTTATTTTATTATTGTGGAAATAATAGAAAAGAAGAAGCAGTAAGAAGAATAAGGGTTGGAAGAGAAAACGTGAAAGTTGTTGGAAAAGAAGAAAAGAGGCAGAACGGGAACCAACCGGAAAAGTATAGAGCAACCTTCAATCCAAGGTAAGGGTGGGGTTCTGACTCTATAATAGGGTTCATGATAATTGGTATGTGGGGTTAGAGGTTAAAGATTGTTTGGCTTATGATTGAATTATATATGATGTTGTATGATGAGAATCGATGAATTATGGATGAATAACGATGTCCCAATGCCGTATATTTGATGTAGAAATATAGGATAATTGTAATTGATGATTATCTATGATTAGATGATGTTTATAGGGCCTAAAGTATGGAATTGTATTGAAAACACAGAGAAATCGCATAAATTATTCATGACAGAGCAGTATGTGTCGACCCCAAATGTTATTGTCGATATAAGAAGGCTTGTAGACTCAGGATGAGTCGACACGAAGGAGTCATGTGTCGATACATGAGGACTTTTAGAATCAGGACGAGTCGATACGTAGGGTCATGTGTCGATACATGCAATGTTGCAGACTCAGTATGAGTCGATACAAGAGAGTTTGCATCGACTCATGTGGCATGTTCAGTGCAGTATGCGTCGACCCAAGGCATTACGCGTCGATCCATGTTGTCTGGTTTTTGGCAGAATCAGTTTGAGAATGCTGTAACTTGAGTTTTCAGACTCCGTTTGAGGTGCCGTTCGAAGCGTTGAATAGCTAACATGATGAAATTTATTCTTAAGGATTACAATGAAGAATAGTAAGGATAATCATAGTATCCAAATTAGGATTTGAATTATTTCCCGTATTGATTGTTATGTTGATTTTTGTGAAGAATGATGAGGATGAGAAGTGTATAGATTGTTGTTTGGTTTGTAACAGTAGGATTAATGATGATAATGATGTAGTATTACAGAATAGTAATATATAGGGGTTTATTAATTTAGAAGTAAGCCTTAGATGATTAATTAATTATAGGCAATATCATGTTGTAGGCCTATGGCCAACGTTGCGAGATTGACGAATTTCTGTTGTATGGTTGTTGTGGCAGAGTTACCGTGAATTATGATGATATATGATGTTTAATGAATTATGACGTTGATATGTGATGTTTGATGAATTTTGATGTTGATAAATGATGTTTGATGAATTATGATGTATAAATGATGTTTGATGAATTACGATGCTAAATGATATTGATGAACGATGGTGATGAAAGATGTTGAGATGCCTATAATAATTGGCATCTATTAAGATGTAGGCTTATGGCCAACGATGGTGTTGTGTTGAGATGTTGTTAATTATGGTATTTTCATTACATTCATGATTGTGTCGCATACATTGCATTACAAGATGGAGCTTATGCTCGTTAAGATGGCCTGTATTGGCGAATTAAGATGAAGGCTTATACCTTGTTGATGCCTCTATTTATTGGCAGATTTTTAAGATGGGAGTTCTGCTCCAATGGTACCACATGAATTTGCATAGTATTGAGTCGCATTATATGATTGCATAAAGAAGTTGTGAATTGATGTGACGAACATGTGTTATAGTTGGTATTTCTGTGGCAGTTATTGTTGTTTATAAGATGAGAAGTGGTGATATTGTGTGATCTAATTTAATATATTAATTATCATACGTTTTATTATATTGTTAGATATCTCACCCCTTCTGTTTTAATGTTACCCTTACATTGGTAACGTGCAGGTAATCGAGAGTGAAGGTTGTATATCTTCAGTAGTTCGAGTCGGTGTCATTGCTCTGATATGTAACACTCGGGGGGATGAACGCTTGTTGCTTTTATTTGTTGATTATTTCAGTTGTTGAACTTCAATTTGATTATTATTAAGTATGTGTTGTTTTGAAGTTGCTGTAACGATGGTTAAAGATGTTATTATGAATTCCGCTGCGTAGATGCTTAAATTGTTGAATTAAGAGGTTAAAGTATTATGATGATGGTTCATCCGAATTTTTAAAGTGTTATGTATCCACGATGAATGAAATTAGTTTTTAATGATGAATTTGTGGCATCCTGATTCATTTGCATGAATGATTTTATAACTCTGATTTATTTATACAATTGCCGGGTAGAATTGGGGTGTTACAGCTTTGGCCCAAAAATGATATGGAAGTTTCTTAGCATGAAACATGACCCCCGCACATTCTTGAATAGTCTTATTCTTGTGTTCCACCATACCATTATGTTGAGGAGTGATATGTGAAGAGAACTCATGACTAATCCCTTCAGAGGTGCAGAATTCCTCAAACTTGCTGTTTTCAAATTCTTTCTCATGGTCACTTCGAATTCTGACTACACTACAATCATTATCTCTTTGAATACTTTGACACAACTCTTTAAAGACTTCAAACCCTTCATATTTCTCTTTGATGAAGTTCACCCATGTGAATCTTGATAAATCATCAACAACAACATATGCATACCTCTTTCCTCCTATACTTTGAACCTGCATAGATCACATCAAGTCCATATGCAACAACTCCAACACCTTTGATGCGGTCGGATGTTCGATCTTCTTATGTGACATCCTTGTTTGCTTCCCAATTTGACATTCACCATAAATTTTTCATTCATTAATCATTAGTTTGGGAATACCTATAACAACTTCCTTTAACAAAATTTTCTTCATAGCTTTCAGATGCAAGTGCCCAAGCTTTTGATGCCATAACTTAGCTTCATCTTCTTTTGTCATTAAGCATATGGAGAAACAGTTTGTTTCTTGAGAACTCTACAGATAGCAATTGTCTTTTGATCAGGCTCCTTTCATGACAACATCATTATTCTCATTTGTAACTAGGAATTTAGATTCAGTAAAGTTAACTTTGAGACCTTGGTCGCATAGTTGACTAATGCTGATAAAATTAGAAGTTAGGCCCTTTACAAATAGCACATCATCAAGACTAGGCTGTCCTGTATAGTCCAACTTTCCAACACCTTTTATTTCATATTTTGATCCATCTCCAAAAGTCACATAGCTAGTGGAGTGAGGTTTAATATCCACTAGAAACTCATGGACATATGTCATGTGTCTAGAACAACCACTATCAAAATGCCAATCCTCTCTTGCAGAAGCTCTGAGAGAGGTGTGAGCTATGAGTCCAAAAGTACCCTTTCTTGGGAGCCACTTCTTCTTAGCTTTAACAAATATATGTTCTTAAGTGATATCTCCAATGTTGAGTCTTATTTCCTAAGTGATATTTATGATGTGCTGATGTTGAAACATTTGATTTGACATCTTCGGTTCTTGCTTCCCTTTTTCTTTGACAAACCTTAATTCAGGCTCTTATCCTTTGTTCTTCACAACTTGATTATTATAACCAATACCTCTGACATTTCTGACACTTTTCCAGTTTGAAGAATCTCATCCAGCACATCAGAACCATTGTTGAGCATTCTCACATATTTAGTCATATTGTCAAGTTAATATTTGATAAATATAACTTCACCTTCCAAGCCAGAGATGGTGGACAGTTGCTCCATTTTTCCTACCTTCAAGCCAGAGATGATAGGCAGATGCTCCACTTTTTCATACTGTAGTTGAGCTATATTTTTCTTTTGATTTTATCCTAATTGACATACCTCTTGACTTCTAAGGCACAACTCCTTGTAGGAAGCAACAAGTTCGTCAAAGGTAAGTCCTTCACAATCAGAGTCTTGATCAGAGTCACAAATTCCAATCAAAGCTGTGACTTGTTTGGCACCTTTCTCTTCATGATCACTTTCAGAATCTTCCTCTGACCATGACACACACAAACCTTTCTTCTATTTCTTAAGATAAGTGGGACACGCATATCTTATGTGTCCAAACCCTTCACATTCATGACACTGAACTCTTCTTTCTTGGATGAAATTATCATTAGTTATGGCCCTTATATCAAAGTCTTGGTTTTTATTAATGCTGACTGAGTTGTTCTTGACATTTTACCTTGACTTCCAGTCCAATTTCTTGATTACTCCATTGAATTGTCTTCCAAGAAGCACAATAACATCTGGTATCCCTTCTTCTGTATCCAAGTCACGTTCATTTTTTAGGTCATCCATATTAGAGACAAAGGCAATGCTTTTCTTATTTTCAAACTTTCCACTGATCCCTAATTCAAAGGTCTGCAAAGATTCCATAAGTTCATCAACCTTCACGTTATTTATATATTGGGCTTCTTCAATGGCAGTCACCTTCATGTCGAACCTCTTTCGAAGAGATCAAAGAATCTTTCTCACCAACTTATCTTCTGACATCTTCTCCCCCAGGGCACTTGAGGCATTGGCTATCTCAATGATATTCATGTGAAATTCATGAATACTCTCATCCTTCTTCATTATTAAGTTCTCAAACTGGGTGGTAAAAATTTGGATCCTTGGTGTCTTCACCTTAGAGGTTCCTTCATGAGCAGTCTTCAAAATCTCACAAGCTTCTTTAGAAACAACACAATTCCTTGTCAGCCTGAATATGTTATTGTCCACCAAATTGAATAGGGAATTCAATGCTTTAGAGTTTCCCTCTTCTAACTTGTAATCTTCATCACTCCAGTCTTCCTCAGGCTTTAGCACATCAATAGTCTTCCCATCCTTATCTCTAGCCATTGGTGGATCTCATCCTTTGACAACAGATTTCCATGTCTCGATGTCCATAGATTTAATAAAAGCCACCATCTGAGCTTTCCAATAGTCATAATTGGTTCCATCAAGAATGGGTTATATGTTCGTAAATCCTTCTTCCTTATTTATTGTACCAGAAACTAACTTCCCTGAATCTCACCCAGAGTCAGAGTAGGATGCGTGTTCAGATACCAACTAAAATTCTGATAGTCAGATCTCATATGTCCTACGAGATATCGAGACACTGATCTCTGAACAACAACACAATTGTGATACGGTGGAATAACTGACTTAGATGTTTTGTGTTTTATCGCAAATGTTGTGGCTAGCAAGAGTCGCCACCGACTTTTCTTTTATTCAAAAGGAAAGGCTGAAAAGAACAGGAAAGACCTTTGAGATTATTTCTTGAGTTCGGGGGGTTGATTATGAAAAGGGAAGGTGTTAGCACCCCTTTCATCCATAGTTATCTACGGGCTCTTAGTTTCTTTCTAGATTACTTTCTTTCTTGAAATTGTGCAAACAACTAGGAACAACCTACCTACTCAAAAGTCTTAGTTCATTTATTCCTTTCCTTTGATATTGCTATCTTACCATTGATTTGGTAAGAAGCCTTATATTTGGATGTGAAGCGATGGGCATGGGTCATCGTATAGCCATGATAGCAATGTTGTGAAATATCTTAGCAATTCTCTTTGAGGGACTAAGATCATTTTGAAAGGCAACATTGATAGCGTCATCGAGGGACTATGATCTTGTATTTTTGATTGCTTTTTGCTAAGATATCCCACATGCATAACATGGCCATTTTTATAAGGCAACAAAGTGGAATTATCCTAAGTGTGCAAGTGTGCAAATGTGTTGATTTACATGCATTGTTTTGTCTTGAATTAGGGTTTGCTAACTTATTGATTTTATCTTTCCATACAAACCCTAATTTACTAGCATTTTTATGTAAATAGATAAATTGCGGGAAGTAAAAATACTAAGCTATTACATCATTAGGAGAGGGGGTGTACAAATTTATAAATGGGGATTTTGCAAGAAAATTAAACCTAATTATCTATTACAACCATATTGAATAAATGTACAACAATTGAATAAATAATAATATACAAATACAAATGGAAAAAGAAATGATTTTTGTTTGATTTTTTATGAAAGGGTTTTAATCCTGATTAAGAGAGAAAATGATTAATTAAAATTAAACAAAATTAAATTTAAACTAATTAAGAAAAAAATTGAGTTAAAAAATGATTTTTAGGGTTTTTGTTAAAGGTCTTAACTTAATGAAAATAAAAATGAAGATTAATTAATAAAAAAGAAACCTAAGTTCTAAGTTAATTTTAGTTTATAAGAGAATACTATAATAATTAAACCTAATTATCTAAATATTAATTATTAAAAAAAGAAATTAAATTTATTAAAAAAATGTTTTTTAGTCTTTTGTTTTATGAGGAAAATAAAATATATAAGTGTAAATAATAAAATAAAAATATTTTTATATTTTTTTAGTAAAATAATAATAATAATAATAATAATAATAATAATAATAAAAATAAAGAAAATATGAAATGAAAATAAAAATAAAAAAGAAACTAAAATAATAAAGAAAATAATGGGCCAGAGGTGCAAAAGTAGTCAGGGGTTAGCAAAAGAAAAAAAGAAAAGGAAAGCCCATCTGTTGGAGGCCCAACGCCTGTTTCAAACAAAAAAATGGAAGAAAAATATGAAAAAGAGTCAAAAGGGTACCACTGGGGCTCGAACCCAGGTCTCAAAGGTTAACAAACGCGCGCTTTACCACTGGGGTGACTATACATCCATTGATATAAACAAAACAATAAATATGTAACATAAGTCAAGTCCTGAATGAACTTCATCTTCAACCTCCAGCCAGAGAACCTGTAACTCATTCATTTCTCATCCATTCACAAAACTTCCCATATCAAACTTGTTAGAAATTTCCTCACGATTCTGAATATGTAAATAACTTAAGCTAATTCTCAAAGATGAGCATGAATTTCTAACAATATCAAATTATGACCTAAATATTTTCAAAGGTTCAAACTCAAAATTATCCCTACTCAAGCAACATAAATGAAATCTATGGACATGTATAGTTTCAGGGCAATGATGTCTACATTTTATCTTCATAAATGCAAGCCTAACAATGCCTAAATGAGAAGATAGAAGTTCAAGAAAAATACCTCAAGACTGGAAATCGTGAAATGAGTTTGAGCTTGATTCAAGGTGCTGCAATGATCGGGTTATCTTCCTTGAGTCTCTAGGAAGCTAATGCAATGCTTAGCTTGAGTTGAGAGTGGCTGGAATGGTCTGGAGAAGTCCAACTGCAATGCTCTGTTTTTGGCTATGGAAGTTGATGAAGATGATGTTACAGTCGTGTAAAAGGGTGTGGGATGGTTTGTATTTGATGTAAGGAAGATTTAGAAACTAAAAGGCTAAAGAACGGACGAGGGAAATGGAAGTTTGAAGTTTAGAGTCAGAAACTGTGCAACAATGGAGTTTTTGGGCAATTTCTGATTTGAGGGAGTTTGGGAGTGTTTTAGGGTGTTCAAGCTCGTGTTCTAGCTCACAAATAGTGATTCTATTTATAAGCAACAAGTTTGGAGACTTGTCTTTGATCAGAATTCAAAAATCACATGTTATGGCTCTTTTTCTTATTTTTGAAGCAAACTTGATACACATTGTCCCAATGCATAGTATAAGGCAGTCTAGAGTGGTTACAAACTTTAAACATGTTTATCTGACTTTGTATGTTGAGTGTGTGTTGAACAAACAAGTTAGAGGCTTAAGAAGAGTTAACTTTGTTCATAAAGCCACTTTTCCAAAATGGCAATGTTGCCTTTCTTCCTAAAATGGTATTAAGCATGGGAAATGCATTGAATGCTTGGATTAAAGCTTCTAGCAGATGTGCGAAACATTAATTATGGAGTGACAAACAAGTTTGAGTCCTGCAAAGAAAATATTATCCAGCCTAGCATGGATTTGGTTCATATGTTCATCAAGAAATGGCTTGTAATTCAAGTTTGAAAACCCTAACTACTTGTCTTCGATTCTCCTTGCTCAAGCATGATCTCAATGAGTTATTGAACATTTTGGAAAGCTTAAAACATCCTCTACAACCTCTATGTTGGACATTTTTTAAAATGCATCTTGGAACTATGTGAAAAGTTACCATGAAGTTAGGTCAAAATCCTGCCTAAGCTAGGGCAAAATTTCACTAAGTTTCCAAGTTTCATGAACATGTATTCACAAAATCATAACTTGAAATCCATGAATTTATAGGATAAGTTGTGTTCTACATGTTTTATATCATTGAGATCTACAACTTTCATGTTGGAAGTTTCCTTTGAATCATCTTGTATCATACTGAAAAATTGGCTCAAAGTTATGAAAAATATGATGTTTTCAACACTTAGAAAAATTTCTAAGTTTAGAAATTTTGACTTTTCAAAATGAAATCTTGACTTTTTGATTTCTTGATGAACAAGTTTCATATTTTTACATGTTTTGATGAATTGTGATCTTTGACACTTGATTTTGACCAAAAAGTCAAAGTTTGACTTTTCAGTGTACAATTGACTTTTCACCAGTTGACTGAAATTCATCTGTCAACCAATCAATCTTGAGAGATGTTTTGAGCCATGCCATTAGGTAAAAATGATACAGTTGATTTTAGGTCAACTGGTCAATTGACTGAGCAAAAATGTGATCCAAGACTTGAAACTTGACATGAGAAATCTTGAGAGTTCAAAATGATCCATGAAAGTCATATGAGGCACTAAATGTTCAATTGTACTTGTGCAATCTCAAACCCTAATTTTCAGTCATCAATGCTAGAGGAGATGTCTTGAGTTGATCAACCCTTGTGCATTCTTGAACCAAAGGAGATCTTGTGAGAGATTAGTTGATAAATGAGAGGGAAAATTTTGGGGTACAACAGCTGCCCCTGTTCAATCTTTTTAAACCTGAAGAGTTAGATTGGCAGATCCACCATTCGTGACTTGAAGGTGGAAGATGATTGAACACTGGAGTGCCCAGAAATTTACACTCGAAGATGTATTGTGAATGGGCTTATAGATGACATTTGGAGGAATGTTGGTAAACACTGGAAGAAGTATCAACACAAATATTTGGTCGATTTATACTAAAACTTGATGTTTCACCTATGGGACAAAAGGTTAGTAAAATGCAGATGTATGCATGATGTTCACAAGATGAATGAGATCATGCTAAATGAATTTTGTATGTATATGTCATGATGATGAATGTGAGATGCATGTTTTTGTCCGGGAAAATAAATCCCTGACTGCTGTTGAGGAGTTCCTGGGAAGTTGAATCCCGGATCGTTGTTGGGGGTGAAGAGTATACATATCTTCAAACTTTGTTGAAAGGATGCTTCTGATGGGGAATATCCCTTGAATGTCAGCTATTATCTGGTCGGATCCAGGCTTCACATCTTGCTGAGAATGAGGAAGTCAACTGCTATCTGGTCGAGTTCCAGGCTTCACGGTAACTTACTAGGGAAGAGATAAATTAACTGTTATCTGATCGGATTCCAGGCTTTGCAAAAAATTTCTTGAAATTGAATAGTTATTTGGTCGGATCCAGGCTTCACAACAACTTGCTAGAGATAAGGAAGTTAACTGTTATCTGGTCGGATTCCAGGCTTTGCAGTGACTTGAAGTGGTAACTATTATCTGGTTGGGTCCAGGTTTCATGGTTTTTAGAAAGTTATACTATTATCTGGTCGGGTCCAGGTTTTATAGTGTCTCTCTGGGGTTCGCAGTTAGTTGTTATCTGGTCGGGCTCCAGGCTTCACAATAACTTACTTGAATAGACAAAATTGAACTGATATCTGGTCGAGTCCAGGCTTTACAGTAACTTAATAACATTGAACCTCTATCTCGTCGGATTCCAAGCTTTGCAAATTTCTGAGATGGATGAGGTTAATTGTTATCTGGTCGGGTCCAGGTTTCACAATAAACTGCTTGGGGATTTAGTTGTTATCTGGTCGGATTCTAGGTTTCACAATGAATTTCTGAGGGTAATTGCTATATGGTCGGATCCAGGCTTCACAATAACTTGTTGGGTTAGAGGCAAACTCTACTGGGGAAAATAAGTTAAACCCTAGTTTGATTGAGTCCATGTTCTTCTATATTTTGAAGAGTTAAACTATTATCTGGTCGGGTCCAGGTTTCGTAGTATCTTGCGAAGTTAACTATTATCTGGTCAGATCCAGTCTTTATAGTGACTTGAGAAATTGACTATTATCTGGTCGGGTCCAGGCTTCATAGTAGTTTGAAAGTTGTACTAATATCTAGTCGGGTCCAGGCTTTATAGTAGCTTGAAAGTTGCACTAATATCTGGTCGTGTCCAGGCTTCATAGCATCTTTTGGAGATATTAAAGGTTTTGTTGATGACTTTACTGGGGATTAGGGGTTGTGGCCCTATGATTTGCAATAGTCTGAAAGGAAAACTCAAGCTGGAGAGTGTGGACTCAATCGGGGGAGACAATCTCATCTTGGGGAGGACACACTCAGCTGTGGATAACAGGCTCAGCTGGGGAAGATAGACTATGTTGGGGAAATACAGACTTGGCTGGGGAGGATAGACTAAGCTGGGGAATTTTGTGGTTCCTTGATTGTTGTATGTTGGGGAAATAAACCCTGTTGGGGAAATAAACCCTGTTAATGAATACTCGATGAACTGCTGACGAGGCGAGTTCTTTGAGGAAGAGATCCACAAGGCTTCTATTTGTAGGATTCAACTTAGCTGGGGAAAGAGCTGCCGAGAGATTGAGATTCTGGATGGAGACTACCCTATGCAAAGAGATTTTATGGGTAACTTTGTTAAGGAAAGTTTATTGTAGCCATCTTGTGGAGATAATGTTAATGAAATAACTATGTAGGGATATTCCATATACATTAAAGAGATGCTTGTTACTGCTTAGCAGGACACATGTGCCAAATAGTTTTAATTATGTTCATATGCATATGTTCGTTCAATTTTAGTCATTGGACAAATTTGCATTCAAAATAAAGACAAAAAGTTTTCACTTCAAAGTATATTTGTATTGATATTTTGCCCATGAATAGGCTTTTTTTGTACAAAGAGACGGAGATCCTAGTAAGAGGAAATCGTCGAAAGGAAAACAAAGATTGAAAACAAAAACATATAGCCATGTGAAATGATCTGATTGCACTCCAACTCTACTATTTCCCCAATGTCTTCGAATTCCCCTTGCCATTGACAAAAGTTGATTGGATTAATCTTGGACCATTTGAACTTGGACCTTGGTGATAAATTCGACTGTAGTGATTCTACGGGACATAGTCATACGCTTTCAATCCTTAACTTTTGCCTGGACTTCCCTTTCGAGTTTTCAGCCCACCAGAATATCCTTTTTTGCACAAGTCGCCCTTTCGGGTTTTCAACTTGCTGGGTATACAATCTTTTGCATATATCCCTAATTTTTGCCCAAACCTTTTGGTTTGCCGGGATGCCTTTGTTTTTTCCTAGGTGTGTCAACCTAGCGGGTCCTTTATGCGTAGTATTTTTTAACTATGTCCGTGTTTATAGGATGTGGGAAGTCTTCACCATCCATGGTAGTCAACATCATGGCACCTCTAGAGAAAACTGTCTTGACAACAAATGGCCCTTCGTAGGTGGGAGTCCATTTGCCTCTGGGGCCGCCTTGTGGCAAAATGATGCGCTTTATCACTAAATCACCAGCTTGATATATTCTAGGCTTAATCTTTTTGTTGAAAGCCTTGACCATACGTTTTTGGTACGTCTAACCATGACAAACAGCAGCCAGTCGCTTCTCGTTGATCAAATTCAATTGATCCAATCTTGTCTGAATCCACTCGTCTTCGCCTAGACCTGCTTCATTCATAATCCTTAGTGAGGGAATCTGAACTTCCACTGGAAAAACAACTTCCATGCCATAGACTAAGGAAAAGGGAGTTGCCCCAGTTGATGTTCTAGCTGAAGTATGGCAGCCGTGTAGAGCAAACGGTAACATCTCATGCCAATCCTTATAGGTTACTACCATCTTTTGCCCAATCTTCTTAAAGTTTTTGTTGGCCGCTTCGACTGTGCAATTCATTTTCGGTCTATATGGAGAAGAATTGTGATGCTTTATCTTAAACTGAGTGCAAAGCTTAGTAATCATATCATTGTTGAGGTTAGTCCCATTGTCGGTGATGATCCTTTCGGGGATACCATAGCGGCATATGAGGTTATGTTTGATGAATCTGGCTACAACATTCTTTGTGACTGAGGAAAAAGAGGCGGCTTCGACCCACTTGGTGAAGTTATTAATAGCAACCAGAATGAAGCGATGTTCATTGGAAGAGGTGGATTTTATTTCTCCAATCATATCAATGCCCCACATTGTAAATGGCCACGGAGCGGTCATGACGTTCATAGGGATAGGCGGAACATGGACCTTGTCAGCATAGATTTGGCATTTGTTACAAGTTCTTGAATGTTGATGGCAATCAATCTCCATTGTTGACCAATAGTAGCCAACTCTTAAGATTTTCTTGGCCATCGTATGTCCACTTGAGTGAGTGCCAAAGAGACCATCGTGCATGTCTTCCATAATTTCCTCTGCCTCCTTCTTGTCCACACATCAGAGTAGAGTAGAATCATGGTTGCACTTGTACAATATTTCGTTGCTTAGGAAGAATTTGGCTCAAAATCTTCGTAAGAACTTTCTATCATTGATGGATGCATCCCCAGGATACTCTTGTGCTTCGAGATATCTCTTCACCTCATGGTACCATGGCTTTTCTGTATCAGTGTCAAGCTCACAGCAGTGTGCAGGCCCATTGAATCTCTCAATTGTAATCATAGGGGATTCGTTGTCCCATCTGACCTTGTACATTGAAGACATGGTTTCCAAGGCGTCAGCCAACTGATTTTCTTCCCTAGAGAAGTGCTCAAATGTGATCTCTTTGAAATGAGGAATTAGCGATAGTATAAGTTCCTTGTATGAGATGAGATTAGGGTGCTTAGTGTCCCAATCTCCTTTTACTTGGCTGATCACTAGAGCGGAATCCCCAAACGCATTCAAATGCTTGATCCTTAAGTCAATGGCAGCTTTCAGACCCAAGATGCACGTTTGTACTCAGCCATATTGTTCGTGCAATCAAAGCATAATCTGGCAGTGAAAGGAGTGTGGCAACCTTTAGGAGAGATGATCACAACACCAATTCTGTTACCTAAGGCGTTGGAAGCCCCATCAAAGACCATAGTCCATCGGGATCCTTGTTCAGGTTCGTCATACGGTCCAGGTTTCGCACAGTCGGTTACTAGCATAATGTTCTCATCATGGAAGTCAAAGTTCATAGACTGATAATCATCGACAGCTTGATGGGCCAAATGATCTGCTAGTATGCTCCCTTTGATGGCTTTTTACGTAGATTATTGAATGTCGTACTCAACCAAGATCATTTGCCATCTTGCTATCCTTCTGGAAAGAGTAGGTTTCTCGAAGATGTACTTGATTGGGTCCATATTAGAAATCAACAGAGTGGTATGAGACAACATATACTGTCCTAGATGGCGAACATCCCATGCCAGAGCGCATCAAGTTTTCTCGAGCAGTGAATATCTAGTTTCACAGTCGGTAAAATTTTTGCTCAGGTAATAAATAGCATGCTCTTTTCGGCCAGACTCGTCATGTTGGCCCAAAACACATCCCATAGAGTTCTCTAATACTGTCAAGTACATAATCAAAGGTCTTCCTTCAGCTGGAGGCATGAGAATAGGAGGCTCTTGTAGATATTCTTTGATTTTGTCGAAAGCAGCTTGGAATTCACCATTCCATCTGACTACCTGATCTTTCTTCAAGAGTTTGAAGATTGGCTCACAAGTAGTAGTCAAGTGTGATATGAAGCGGGCGATGTAATTGAGACGACCCAAGAATCCTCTAACTTCCTTTTTAGAGTGGGGAGCTGGCATTTCTTGGATGGCCTTTACCTTGGAAGTATCAACTTCAATGCCTTTATTACTGACAACAAAACCTAGAAGCTTTCCAGATCGTACTCCAAATGTGCACTTGTTAGGGTTTAACCTCAACTTGTACTTTTTCAACCTTTCGAATAGCTTGTACAGGTGATCGAGATGTTCCTCTTCAGTTTGTGATCTGGAAATCATATCATCCACATATACCTCTATTTCATGATGGATCATATCATGAAACAAATCTACCATAGCCCTTTGATATGTTACCCCTGCATTCTTCAGTCTGAACAGCATGACCTTGTAGCAAAAGGTGCCCCATTGCGTGACGAAAGTAGTCTTCTCCATGTCTTCGGGAGCCATCCTTATCTAATTATATCCGGAGAAGCCATCCATGAAAGAGAAGACTTTATGCTGAGTAGTATTATCGACCAAGACGTCAATGTGTGGTAGAGGGAAGTCATCCTTTAGGCTTACCCTATTCAGATCCTTATAGTCTACGCACATGCAAACTTTTCCATCTTTCTTTGGTACTGGCACGACATTCGCAACCCATTGGGGATAGGATGTCACAGCTAAGAATCCTGCATCAAATTGTTTCATCACCTTAGCTTTGATCTTTTCATACATATCAGGCCTCATGCGACGAACCTTTTGTTTGACAGGAGGACGGTCCTCTCTTGTCGGCAGACGATAAACTACGATGTCGGTATCCAACCCTGGCATATCTTTATAAGACCAAGCAAATACTTCTACATAATCATGCAACATATGAACCAACCTACTCTTGACATTGATTTCCAAGTTAGCGCCTATCTTGATTTCCCTCTTGTCTGTCTCAGTATCCAGATTGATGACTTCAACTGACTCTTCGTGCGACTAAATAGCTTTTTCCTCTTGTAATAGAAGTCTAGCTAGTTCTCCCGGTATTTCACAATCTTCCTCGCCTTCGTCTTCGGCTTGGTTAATTGGACATTCGAAGTCATAGTTGACAACAGTAGAGTCATTAGCAATAAGATCCACAGTGGACGAGGACCTGCAAGAGTGTGTGTGTGTGTATGTAAGATACATGGCTATTTTGAAAAATGTATTTGAAGAAAAAGAAAGACAATGAACACAAAGATTTAAATTCAAAAGAGTCCAAGGATTTGTATTGAATGATCATATGATTAGATGAACATAAATAAAACCCTTGACAAATGGACCAAAGTGCCCCGGGCCATGCACATGGCTTAAAAGTCATTGTTAAGTATTACAGACAAAATGTTCTTGAATTGAAATAAAAGCAATAACAAGTAGATTACTCCTCAATGAAGGATATGGGCACGAAGTCCTTTGCATGCCAATTCTTCAGCTCCGTTGTAGTAGGAAACACCCAATCTTCAAATACAGCTTCTTCATCAGAATCACCCACAACGTTGACTTCAATGACACCCTTGTCATGTTTCGGCATAGGCGCGATGATTACATTCAGAGTTGGAGGAGGATCAAACTCAACAGTCTTGTTATCGATCAAATCCAAAATCTTATTCTTCAAGGCCCAACATTGGTCAGTCTCATTCCCGGGGCTGCTTGAGTGGTAAGCACATTTGGCGTTTGGATTATACTTTGGCGAAGAGGTATTTGGGTTGGCAGGAGGATCGCATAATGTCACCAAATTAGCCTTGAGTAAATGTTGAAGGGCTTGAGATAGTGACATGCCTAATGTCGTGAATTGTCTTCGCGGAGTTTCAAAATGTTGATGAATAACAGATGGTCTTAGAGTAGGATTTGGATTAGAGACTCGGACAACATTGATAGACGAATGATCATTCTTCTTGGTACGGGCCCTTGCACCGTACACAACATTTATTTTCTTCTTTGCAGCAAAAGGTTTCTTTACAGGATTTGAAGTGGAGGTTGACACCACTGAGATCTTCCCACTTTGATGCCGCTTTCAACTCTTTCACCAGTTAAGATTAGCTCGATGAATCCGGAAGAGGAACAACCAACCAACAAGTTAAATAAAGGACCAGATAAAGTGCCCATAAACATGTCAATATGCTCTCTATCAGTCAAAGGTGGTTGAACCCTACTGGCCAGGTCTCTCCACTTTTGTGCATATTCTTCTTTAAATCCTTCATTCTTCCCCGTGGTTATATCTTGTAACTAGACTCTTGTTGGCGCCAAGTCGGCATTATACTGGTACTGATGGTAGAATGTGGTAGCTAAATCCTCCCAGGTATTGATACGGGAACCGTCTAGCTGGTAGAACCACTCTGTTGCATTCCGATTAAGCTCTCTTGGAAAAACTGAACCCAAAGTTTCTTATTAGCAGTGTGCGGCTGTATCTTGTGCACATAAGATTTCAGGTGAAGTTTTGGACAAGAAACTCCATCGTACTTTGCAAAGACTGGTATTTTGAATTTGTGGGGAATGACAACCCCATAGATCAAACCCAAATCATCAAAATCTAAATTGGGGACGACTTAGATTTCAACAGCCTTCAATCTATCTTCTAACTGCTTATACTTGACATCTGCGGGTGGATACTGCTTGTCAAAATAATCGTCACTATCAGACGCTTCATCATTAACACAGTCAGCCTAGGTACTCTTAACCTCACCAATCTGGTTCTCATCTTCTTCAGATGAGTCTTCCACTACCGGGATCTGACGAACCGACTCTTTGAACCTTCTACCCATGTTAAGCAGAGCTTCCTTCTTGGGCTTCTTCTTAACTGCCAGCAATGCCATCATATCTTGTTGCCCCTTGGCTAGGGCCAGTAGCGTCTCTTGGAATTGAGAGTTTTGTGCCTGAAGATCCTTCACAGTTATCTCTAGATCCATCTTACTGAAATAAACAGCAGAAAGATAAGGAAACCTGTTATGCGGAAACCTGTCATGTTATGATGCATGGAAGATGTATATGCAAATGGTTTCAAGGATTTATGGAATTTAAATTTGCATAGATAAAAGAATGAACAAACGTCAATTTTCATTAATTAGCTTGAAAAGGATTACAACATGCCTCTTGGGCTTACAAAATAACTTTCTAAGATAAAAAGACTGAGCGCATCCTCTTCGGTGCAAGGTAGGTGTTCACACTTTGCTCTTCTTGTAGCTGCTTCGTAAGCTCCAAGAATCTCTTCTCGCTAGCATAGAATTGAGCTTCGAAAGTATCTTGTTCTTACTTTAGATGAATCCATCCCTTTTGCAAGTCTTTGAGAGAAGTTGGCATGTCGGGGTGGAGGATAGTGTAGGGAACATCTCCTTCAACCACAAGCTCCATAATAACTGGTAAGATGGAGGGATAAGGCATCACAAGTTTCTAAGCACGAGCTCGTACCCACTTAAGGTAAGGCTCGAGGGGAATGTAATTCTTGTGTCCCAAAGTATTACTATCCACCTTGCTCACCATCCTCCAAGCTCAAATAAACCTCTGACCGTAGCTTTGATCATTGCTTTCATAGTCGAATACCACTCCTTGAATGAGCATCTCATGTGGGCCATCCCTTCGGGCATAACTAGACTGTCGTAAGGCTAAACAAGGGTTGCAAGTGATACCTCCTCTAATTCTAAGTAAAGGGACATTTGGGAATTCACCACAACAGTCGGTGATAGTAACGTTCTCCAAGGATCGGGAACACCAATGAACATCTGAATGTCTGAGCATCATCAACCTATGGGACCATCTTGAACCTTGCTCGTTCTTTAACACAGATCGGGGAAGATGCTAAATAAACCATCTTGCCAATAGAGGAGTGCAACACATGAGGATCCCTCTCTTCCTCATAGTGCGAGAGTGAAAAGAATGAAGGACATCTCCCAACAAAGTAGGCACTGGATTGCGAGACATGAAGATTTTGACAGCATTTACATCTATGAGTTGGTCAGGATTTGGAAATAAAACCATCCCATAGATGAGAAGGGCCAATATTTATTCAAAATCTTGTAAGTCCAAAGATTTCCAACAATCTTGAGCTTTCTCGAACAAGAACTTGGCTAAGAAACCTTTGACACCACTCCTTGTTTCCCAATTGGTTGTGATATCAGATGGTTACAAGTGTAGTGCTTGGGCAATATCCTCAGATTTTGATTCTCTTTCCTTACCGTTTAAGGGTAGTTGATTGAGAATGGGAATCCTCAAGAGTTGGGATAATTCTTCCAAAGTTGGCACAAGTTGATAATCGGGAAAGGTAAAGCAATGGTGTAGAGGATCAAAGAATTGGAAAAGCACCTGTTAGAACAAGATTGGTTCTGATCATATCTCAGAGTTTTAATGATAACAATAAATTATATTTTATATATTTGATACTCTGATGAACATATTTAATTGTTTCAGATAATGTTCTGACATAAGCATTTTGAAGTGCTGAGCTGAAAATAAATGAAGAAGTTCTTTGATGAAAGAACTATTTGTTTTAGCGCAAGTGCTGATGCTGACTCTGATATGAAACTATTATTCTGAATCATCTAAAGTTTAGCAGGTTTCCATGTTCTGAAGTACTTTGAAAGCAAGCGCTGATCAGAAGTACTTAGCAAGCAAGCGTTGATAAGAAGATATGCAAGCATGTTCTGAATCAAGACGTGAGGCTAAGTTCGGAAAGAATATAGAAGCTAACAAGTCTTGTCAAGGATCAGGAAACATGCTCTGACAGAATTCTGTTTGCTCATTTAATGCAAAGACGGATACATGCACTCAAGTGTCTACACTAGCTCATTTGAAAATGCAATACTGCAAGCAAACACGCAAACATTTATTGCTCTCCACTTTAGAAGGCAACAACGGTCTTTTTCTTCTTACTATATATAGAAGAACATTTATTGCAAGCCAACAACTTAACAAATTCAAAAGAAGCAAGAACTACGTGAAAATATTCTGGGCTCACAAATTATTTTACATACACTTTGTGCAATACTAATCTTAGTGAAAAATCACAGTTGTGATATAACTTTCTTAGAAGAAAATTTTGTTTCACTATCTGTAAAGATTTAACTCTTGTAATTGTTCCTTGAGAGACCAAGTTTGGTCAGATTTCTCAAGTAGACTAGGACTATTTTAAGTCTTAGTGGTGTTAGTCACTTGTAAGATTACTTGTGCATTGTTAGTCACAACAGTTGTTGTGTGGTTGTAATCAGTTGATTATAGTGAATTAAGTCCTTGTTGAGAAAGGCGAAATCACCTTGGCGGGTGGACTGGAGTAGTTTGAGTTCAAACGAACCAGGATAAAAATAATTGTGTCTTTCCATTATTGTTGAGCCTTTAAGAAAAAGAAAAAGAGAAACTTATTCAACCCCCCCCCCCCCCCCCTCTAAGTGTTTTCTCACCCTTCAATTGGTATCAGAGCTTGACTCTGAGCGCAATACTTAACCGTGTCAGGAAAAGATCCAGAAAGAAAACACAATGGCAAATGAACAAAACAACAATAACTACATCTGACCTCCAGTGTTTGATGGAGAAGATTTTGATTATTGGAAAGATAGACTAGAAAGTTTCTTCTAGGTCATGATAGTGATTTATGGGATATAATCTTGGATGGTTACATACATCCTACAGACTCAGAAGGAAATAAGATTGATAGAAAAATATGGATATACAACAAAAAGCTGATTTCAAAAATCATCATAGAGCTAGAAATATTTTTCTAAATGCTATCTCTAAAATGGAATATGAAAAGATCACAAATAGAGATACAACACATGATATGTTTGAGCCTCTTAAAATGACTCATGAAGGAAACTGTGATACGGTGGGAGAACTGACTTGAGGGTTTTGCGTTTTATCGCAAATGTTGCGGTTAGCAAGAGTCGCCACCGACTTTTCTTTTATCCAAAAGGAAAGGTGAAAAAGAACAGGAAAGACCTTTGAGATTGTTTCTTGAGTTCGGGGGGTAGATTATGAAAATGGAAGGTATTAGCACCCTTTTCATCCATGGTTTTCCATGGGCTCTTAGTTACTTGCTAGATCACTTGCTTTTGTTTTGAAATTGTGCTTTGTGGTTTTGAAAGTATTTTGTAAAAGAGGCTATTATTTAGGCAATCTTTGTAATGATTCTCATTCGTAAGAATGTATACAAAGATGTTTGTCCTTTTGAAAATGTTTCCAATGTTTGTAAGATATTTGGAAATGTGTGTGTGTTTGTTTTTGAAAATAGCAAGGATAGTTGTTTGAAATGGAGCAAGTAACTAGAAGTAATCTACCTACTCAAATATCTTTCTTGTTCCTTTTGTTTTCCTTTGATATTGTTATCTTACCATTGATTTGGTAAGCAACCCTATCTTTGGATATAAACGGGACGGGCGTGGGTCATCGTATAACCATGATTAGCAATGTTGCAAAGTATCTTAGCATTTTTGAGGGACTAAGATCATTTTGTAAGGCAACTTTGACTAGCGTCATCGAGGGACTATGGTCTTATATTTGTTTGTTTTGCCAAGATACTTCGCATGCGTAATATGGCCATTTTTGTGTAAGGCAACCAAGTGGAGTAACCCTAAGGGTGCTTGTGTGCAAGTGTGTTATTTTCATGCTTGATTTTGTCTTGGATTAGGATTTTCTATTTGATTGTTTTTATCTTGCCATACAAACCCTAATTACTAGCATGTTATGTAAAAGTGATAAATTGCGTAATTTAAAGATTTCTACACTATTACAACATTTTATGGGAGGGGGAATACAAATTATAAATGGGGATTTGCAATAATGTAAATCTAATTAAGCTACTACAACCAAATCGAATTTGTACAAATATTTGAATAAATAATATACAATATAAATTAAATATGCAATGGTATGTATATGCAAGAAAAAAGATTTTATTTTATTTTTTTATGTGAAAAAAAAAGAGCTTTAAACTAAACCTAATAATTTAAAAAAAAGGAAATTATTTTTAGAAATTGATTAACCCTAATTCTAATTTGTTAAAAGAAAACAAAGTTCCTTAAGTATTATTTTTGTGTATTTTTGTCGTAAAGATAATAAAATAATATTTTTATGAAATATTTTAGTTCTTTTATATATTAAAATAAATATTTACAAGTGTGAGAAAAATAATAAATATTTAAACTTATTCTATTTTTAATTTTAAGTTTATTTAGGAAAATGGTTAATATATAACTAAAATGAAAATATTTTTTATGGGAAAATAAAATAAAATAAACAAAAATATAATTTTAGCATTTTTATATTTTTTTATGATTTTTTTTATATTAAGGAAAATATTTTAATAAAATAGAAATGAAAATAAAATAAATAATAAAAATATATGGGTCAGGGGTGCCCTGATTAATCAGGAGGTAACATGTTAGAAAAAAAATCACAAGGCCCAAATGTTGAAGCCCATGCTACAAACAGCCAAAAATGGATGAAAAAATGTGAAAAGGCAGCGCCAAGGCTCGAACCTGTGACCTTAAGCATTTTTGCGCGCTGCCTTACCACTGGGGTGGCTGTACATCCGTTAGTTCAAATGAAAACAAAAATACATAACATGAATCCCTTCCTTGCCATGTACTTCGTCTTCTTCCTCTAGCTAGCCAGACCAACCATATCTCTCTCATTTCTCCATGAAAATGGAAACTTCAAACATGAAAATGATAGTACTCTTTCCCACGATTTCAACCATGTAACTTATGTAAGCTAACAGTCAAAGATCAAAGCTAATTTCATTGGCCCTAATTTCAAACCTAATTTTTACAGAAATTTGAAATCTAAAATTCTTTATACACAATGAACATAAATGAAATCTATGAACATGGTTGGCTTTAGCACAAGGATATCTACATTTTATTTTCACAAATCGAGACCCAAGGATGCCTGTATGAAGAGATAGAAGTTAGAGTTCTTACCTCTTTCAGCTGAGATCGTGAATGGAGTTTGAGTGAGTTTTGAGAAGGCCTGAGGATTCCTTTAGCTTGCCTGAACCTCCCTGAGTGTGTTCCAATCCTTACCTTGCTTTGAAAGTGCCTGAATCTTTCTATCCAAGTCAACCTGCAAGCTTGAAATGTAAAAATGGCAGATGGAGAAGAAGGAGTTACAGTGAAGGGATGATGGTCTGGAACACTTAGATATGATGTAGGTTAAGTGTTTAGGTGATTAGAACTTGAAACGCACGAGTGGATTTTGAGATTGCTATGCTTGATGCAAAACTGCAAGTTATGACATGTTTTTGGTGATAGAGAGTTTCAGAGAGTTTCTAAGCTTTTGCAATCGTGTTCTAGGCTACAATATGTTTGTGTATCAGTATAGAAAAAATTTCAAATCAATTCCACACCAGGATTCTGAGTTATAGACTTTTTGCTCTATTGCTTGCCCTTTAAGAAAAGTGAGGAGACAACTCTCTACATGCTTGTACAAGCCTGATCTGAGTTGGTACAAGTCTTATGCACTTTGCTTTTGGTTTATAGGACTTGTGTGTGCAGAAGGAACAGTTGCAAAGCTCAAGGAGTTGACAAATGCAAAAGTTGTGTTTTTCTAAAATGGAAATGGCAACTTTGTGTCATTTATGGAATTAAAGCTTGGACAAAGGCTCTCATGCTTGGATTAAAGCTTTATCAACTGTATAAGCATTAAATTATGGAGTGAGAAACAAGTTTGAGACCTGTAAAGCAAGGATTATGCAGCCTAGGTTTGGATTTGAATTTTGGTTCATCATGAAATGGCTTGAAATCAAAGTGAGAAATTGCCAACTTTATCTTTTCGATTCTCCCTACTCAAAAATAATCTCAAGGAGTCCTTGGACATTTTGGAAAGCTTGCAATGTGCTCAATAACTCATATTTGAATTTCTTTTCAAGATTCCTCTTGGAACTAGGTGAAAAGTTGCCATGAAGTTAGGTGAAAAACCTGCCTAAATTAGGGCAAAATTTCACTAAGTTATTTTAGTTCATGGGCATGTATTCACAAAATTATATCTTGAGATCCAAGAATCTTTAGGAAAAAATGTGTGAAGAAAAGTTGTAGATTTCATGGAGATATACAACTTTCATGTTGGGAAATTCCTTTGAATCATCTTGTATCATGGTGAGAATTTGGCTTAAAGTTGAGAAAAATAAGAAATTTTCTATACTTAGAAAAATTTCTAAGTTAAGAAAAATTTCAAATTTCAAAACAAAATCTTCAATCTTTGATTTCTTGATGAACAAGTTTCACATTTTGACATATTTTGATGAATTGTGGTCCTCGGCACTTGAATTTGACCAAAAAGTCAAAGTTTGACTTTTCAGTATGCAATTGACTTTTGATCAGTTGACTGAAAAATTCATCTGTCAATCCAATGGATTTGCAATGTTTTGAACCATGGCTTTAGGTCAAGATGATGCAATTGAACTCTTGAAATCATGCTTTAATTCAATTGATCATTTGTTAGGTAAAAAATCAGAAATTGCCCTTTCTCAGTCAAAACCCTAATTTTGACCATTTTGCCCTTTTGATAATTTGATCAAATTTCTTGAGGAATTATGGTCCAAACTTGATAAAATGATTCATATGAGTCTAAAATGTTGATGTGGATAAAAAATTATGAAGTTTGACTGTAAATTGTCCATGGTTGACTTTTTCCCAAATACAACTGATTTTTAGGTCAACTGTCCAATTGACTGATCAAAAATGTGATTCAAGGCTTGAAACTTTGACATGAGTAATCTTAGGGGTCTATAATGATACTTTAAAGTCATATGAAGCATTGATAGTCCAAAAATCTTTGTGCAATCTCAAACCCTAATTTTGGGTTATCAGTGCATGATGAGATGTCTTGAGCTGATCAAACCCTAATCCAGTCTTGAGTCAAAGAGATCTTATGAGAAAAGTCTTGATAAATGAGAGGGAAAATTTTGGGGTACAACAGAAACGCTCAAGTGAAGGAGTCTAAAGCTTTGTCTCTCGTCCAGAAGTATGAAGCCTTCAAGATGGAAGAAAGTGAATCTATAGAAGCTATGTTCTCAAGGTTCCAAACTCTGATTGCTGGCCTGAGAGTTCTGAACAAGGGATATTCTAAGGCAGATCACGTTAAGAAGATCATCAGAAGTTTACCCAAAAGATGGGCACCTATGGTCACTGCTTTCAAAGTTTCAAAAGATCTGAACAACGTGTCTCTTGAAGAACTCATCAGTGCTCTCAGAAGTCATGAGATAGAACTTGATGAGCACGAGCCTTAGAAGAAAGGTAAGTCTATTGCCCTTAAATCAATTATAAAATATGAAACTGAAGCTTTTCAGGGTGAAGAAGGAAACTCTGAAGAATCTGCTTCAGAAGAAGATGAACTATCCTTGCTCTCCAGAAGGATCAATCAGCTATGGAAGCACAAGCAGAAGAATTTCAGAAACTCCAGAAGAACAGGAAATGACTATGAACAATCCTCTAGACACAGAATATCAAGTAAAAGAATCATTACCTGCTATGAATACAATAAACAAGGTCACTACAAAAGTGAGTGTCCAAGGCTTCAGAAGGAGAAACATAAAGGGAAGTTCGTTAAGGAAAAGAAGAAAAGTCTTATGGCAACATGGGATGATTCTGAATCTTCTGAAGACGGAACAAAATCAGAAGATGAACAAGCCAATATAGCTCAAACCGTCAACTTATCAGATGTCTCCGAATCTTCTAAATTAGAATCAGGGTCAGAATCAGAATCAGACACTGAAGAGGTATTCCTTGACTTCACTGTTAATTTCACTAAAGTTGAACTAGGAGAAAGTCTGAGTGAAATTCTAGAAATACATCAGCAGCTTCGAGTCAAATTCAGGAATCTAAAAAAGGATCTTGCTTCTGACACTGAAGTAACTGAGATCCTGAGATCAGAAAACTCTAAGTTAAAAGAAAATATTTCAAAACTAGAAAATGATCTACAAAACTCTCAGAAGGAAATAATCTCAGAAGATCCTAGTAATGTTGATAAGATCATAAAGAAATATGATCAAAGCTTTCAGAAGTTTCTGGCTAAAAACATAGATAGAAGCAAAATGGCTTCAATGATCTATGGAGTTAGCAAGAAAGACAGAATAGGTATAGGATACAACGGCAAAGTATCCCAGCCTAAGAAAGTTAAGGATCTGGTTATCAAATACACTCCTCTCTATTCTCACTTCACCATTGGGCACACACATAATATTAAATATACATCTCACTCTGGAAACTCTTATGCTAATCCAAAGTTCAAATAGAACTTTAAATACTCTAACCCAAGAGGACCCAAAGAGATATGGGTACCAAAATACAAAATCATCTATGTTGCAGATATTTTTAACAGCAAGGTTGATACTCCAGTTCTAACACCTGGACTCTAGATGCTCTCTACTCATGGAGGAAAGAAAGCATATGTTCCAAAGCCTGGAATCTAAAAGATTCTCAGGTTTCAGAGGCAATCAGAAACAGAATATTACTGGCTCTGAAACTATTGGAAACAGGAATGGAAATACAACATCAGAAGCTCTGTGCGAAGCATGTCTAAAAGGAAAGTTTTCAAAACTTTCTTTTAAATCATAAAATGTTGTTTCTTCCTCTAGGCCATTAGAAACATATCATATTTCAATCCTTTTGGATGTACTTGTTTTTATTCTGAACAAGTTTGATTCTAAAGCACAAAGGTGTTTTCTGCTTGGATATTCTGAACGCTCAAAAGGCTATAGAATATACAACACATAAACTCTGATTGTTGAAGAATCAATCAAAGTCAGGTTTGATGATAAGCTTGGCCAGCAACAGCCAAAGCAAATTGATATTTCTGTAGGTACGGAAGATCATCCCTCAAACTCTGAAAAGTCAGAAGCAAAGGAAGACTCAGAATATCATCCTCTTGACAATGCTCTGGATAATCTCAAAATCTCTGAACAACCCACTCAGAAAAGATGAGGTACGTATGAAGGTAGATCAGAAGCTCTACAGAGGTATGATTGGATCCCTTCTCTATCTGACTGCATCTAGACCTGATATATTATTCAGCGTATGTTTATGTGCTAGATTCCAATCAGATCCTAGAGAATCTCACTTAACCGTTGTTAAGAGAATTCTGAGGTATCTGAAAGATACTACTAATCTGGGTCTGTGTTACAGAAGATCAAAAGATTTTAGACTAGTAGGTTATTGTGATGTTGATTTTGCTGGAGATAGAATTGAAAGAAAGAGCATCTCTGAAAGCTGCCAGTTTCTGGGTGACAATCTTATCTCGTGGTACAGCAAGAAGCAAGCAACAATTGCACTTTCAACAACAGAAGCTGAGTATATATCTGCTGCTGGATGTAGTTCTCAGATAATTTGGATGAAAAGTCAGCTAGAAGATTTTAATCTTTATGAAAGTAAGATTCATATCTTCTGTGACAATACTTCTTCAATTTGTCTTTCTAAAAATCCTATTTTACATTCTAAAGCTAAACACATTGAAATTAAATATCATTTTATAAGGGACTATATTCAGAAGGGAATTTAAAATTTAAACTTTGTAAAAAGAGGACCATCAATGGGCTGATATTTTTACCAAACCCCTTTCAGAAGATAGATTTAAATTCATTTTGAAAATATTTGTATGGAATTATGTCCTGAATAAAATTGTATTTATCTTCTGTGTTTGACTTCAGAATGTTCTGAAATGAATGTTCTGATTAACAACTCTTCAGAAGTTAGAAGAGAAGTTACATCAGAAGCTATATGTAAAGTTCAGAAATGTTCTAACGTTTCATTTCAAGTATAGCTCAACAGTTCATTAGATCAAACAGTTGTCTCATGCAACCTTCAGGAGATGAACACTTGGTGTGTTTATGAAAGGTCACGTGTGCTAAGCTATTGACGCTTGTGATACGGTGGAGAACTGACTAGTGTTTTGCGTTTGTATTCGCCATTGTTCGGTTGAGCAAGAGTCGCCACCGAATTTTTATTTTATCCTAAAGGAAAGGTTAAAAAAGCACAGCAAAAACCTTTTGAGATATTTCGTGGGTTCGGGGGGGTAGATTATGAAAAGGGAAGGTATTAGCACCCTTTTCATCCATGGTTATCCATGGGCTCTTAGTTACTTGGTTTTTTAGATCACTTGCCTTGATTTTCGATTGCTTTGAAATTGTGGTGTGTGTGTGTTTCGAAAATGTTTGGAAGAGATGCCTTGTCTTAGGCAACCAATGTAATTGACTCGTGTTTGAGTGTTTTACAAAAGTGTGTATCTTTTCGAAAAGATGTTTTCAAATGTTTTTTTTGAGAGTTTGTTTTGAAGTTGTTTGTGAAGTGTGGTTTTTGAAAAGAAGGCAAGTGTTTTTGCAAGTTGATCTCAAGTAACTAAGAGTTTTGTCTACCCCTATTGTATTCAAAGGTTTTCTCTATGTTTTCAACCCTTTTTAACAATTTTGTTCCACCATTGAATTTGGTGGACAATCTTGCGTTTAGGATGTTTGTTCGGGACAGGCGCGGGTCGTCGTATGGACCATGAATGCAATGATGCCAAGTGTCTTTGGCAATTTGCTTTGAAGGGACTATGATCATTCCATTTAGGCAACTTTCGAAAGCATCATCGAGGGACTTATGATCATTTGAATTCATTTTGCCAAAGAAACTCGACGTGTAAGCATGGCCATTTTGGAAGGCAACATGTGGGATTACCCTAGGGGGTGCAAGTGTGATTGTGTATTGATTTCATGTATTTGTCTTGTATTAGGTTATCTAGCGTTTGGTTTTTATGTACATGCAAACCCTAAGTCTAATCATGGTATAATTTGAAAGCGATAAATTGCAAGAATTTAAAATCTACGCTATTACAAATAGTATCCGGGAGTGGGGGTACAAATTCACAAATGGGGATGAGACTTGAGGAATGTAGTGTCCAATAAGTTACAACCAAATCGAATTTGCGATCAAATGTAAATGTAATGTATAGCAATGTATAAGATAAGCAAATGTGTATAGGAGCAATGTAAATGTATTTGTATCAAGCGTATAATGTGAAATGTATTTGTGTATTGCGTAAGTGTATATGTTCATGTATGTAATTTATTTACAGGTGCGAAAATGTGAATTTAATGAATTATTAAGGTATGGTTAACTTAAAGAAAGGAATCAAATATTTTCTTTATTTAATTTGTGATCTTGTATATTTCTTTAATATGTACAAAAAGAATGTTTTGATTAAATGTTTTGAATTCTAATTAAATTAGGTATATTAAAAAATGTATTTTGTCTTGATTATATACAAAAATTTCTTAGAAAAGAAAGGGTACTAACTTAAAAAGAATTTATGTACAAATAAGTATTTTACTTAAAAGAAAAAAAAAAGGTTTTACATTTTAATTACATTGTATTTTTGTATTAATGTATTATTGTCATGTTTTGTATTTTATTTAAAAGAAAGAAAGAATGTTTTTTTTTTTAATTTTAATTGTATTATGTAAAAAAAGATGTAATTTCACTATTATGTACAAACAAAATAAAGAATGTTTTTAAATTATCTATTTTTATGGATTAATGCTTATATACAAGGTTTACATTAAAAAAGTTTTAATACAAGAAGAACAAGAAAAAAAAAGCTTTAATCTTAATAACGTTTAATATTCAAGTATTTATAATAAAAAGTATTAATAAAAAGTATTAATAATATTATTATTAAAAAGGTTAAGTTATATAAACAAATAAAAAAAATCTTTTTAGTTTGTTTGAAATAAAAGAAAAGAAGAAAGGTAAATGGACTTAAGGGGGGGGGGGGGGGGGGGGGGGGGGGGGGGGGGGGTTATGGCCCCAAACTAAGAGAAAACAAGTGAGAAAAAGAAAATGGGGGGGGGGGGGGGGGGGGGGGGGTTGAGGGCGTTTAGGAATGCAGGGTGAGGGCTTAAGCGTGGATGGTTGGGGCAAAGCCCAAAACGGAGTTTTGACACATTTTCTTAGGGTTTCTGATTGTTGTTTCAATTGGGGGGAAAGCTTTAGGTTTTGACAGAGGTGCGTCGTTCGTTCGTTTTCACTTCATCATTTCTTCTTCTTCGTTCACTCTTATGACAGCTTCTGAGTTCTTCTAGTTCAAGGCCACCAAGGCCACTGGCGCCACTGTTCCCCCCTTCTCCCCCCAATGGAGCGTTCAGGCGGGTGCTGTGTAAGGTTTGAACTTTGTCCTTCTCGCGTTTAGGGTTTTCAATATACCTTTTGATTTGTTTTAGTTTTCGATTGGACTTTGATTCATGTGTTTTCTTTTATTATTTTGACATGCACGCAAGGAATATAGGAAGGCTACCTTTCGGAGACGGAGGAGGGGAGGAACCTGGAGGGGCGTGTAGGCGGCTTTGACGGCGGAGGAAAATGTGGTGGAGCTTCTGCTTCCTGGTTTGTGTATTTTTGCCCCTTAGGTTTAATGATGAGTATTCTGAGGACCTCTTTGATTTCTCTTCTTCTTGCTTACTGTATGCTTATGTATGCTTCTTTTGTTTGATCATCTTGACACCTTGAAACGCTTCTTTATCTCGTCTCTTAGTTGCCTTGCTTTGAGTTGCCTTGATGACTAACTTGATTTGTTAACCCAATGATGAGTATCTCTGAGGGTTCTTTCATGTTGCCTCTGAATACTTGCTCGCTGACTTTTCTTCTTGCCTTTGAGTTGAGTTGCCTTTTTGAATAACTTTGCTTCTTTATCTTCTTCAACTGCCTC